>OU015498.1:24665801-24680801 GCA_907164885.2 Dolomedes plantarius | reverse complement strand
TTAGAAAAATTGATATCAATAACGTCAGGTGAAAAGGACAGAGGACGTCTGTAGAATGTAAAACATTATAGAAATTTTAAATAGCAGGTAATGGATATTGTTATAATTAGCATGGGTCGCGACTATTTCTGTTATAAAATATAGTAGAGGGTATTGTATTTCATGACCTATAACCATGCATTCATGTGATTTGGTTTGTATACAAAGGGAAAAAATAACGGCGTAATATTGAGAATTATCTTCCCCTAAATTTTAAAATATTCTACCAATGAATATTCGCCCAACAAAATTTTGCTAAACGGAGGAGATGGATAAATCAAAAGTAAATTTATATAAACAGGATTAATGATATTTTTTTATTTACTTAAATACTCAGTATAAGGAAAACTTTTGTTCTTCGAAAGTTATTGATCAAATCATAATGAGGTTCCTATACTAGAATATATACGTTAAATATACGTATATATATATTATAAATACGTTATATTAAGCTATACCAGTGACCACTGATGGATAACATGGAAAAAAGCGAATTTTCCCCAAGTTCTGGACTAGAACTATAAAGTAAACTTATAAAAGCAATACTTCAGACAATACTATACACTTACACAATAATCTTTTTTTAAAGTGAAGTAATAAGACTATGGGAAATTTTTGCTCTATGGAAACCATGGATCATATCACAGTGAGATTTATATAGTTCTAAATATGTTACGATAAGCTATGCCTGTGTTCACACATGAGTAATGTGGAAAAACTCGTATTTTTACGAACTTCAGGGCTAGATCTCTGAATAAATAAGCTGAAAATATTTGTTAAAAGTTTTTTTTTACTATACCCTTCAATACTGATACTAATTCATATCGTAATAAATATATTTTTAGAATATAATTTGAAAGAAACAAACGTACTTTTATATCTCAGTCAAAGTCATATACTGTAATCAGGATATGATTTTTTGAATCCATTCTTATTAGGTTATTTATTATTATTATTACTGAGAGAAATTTTAAGAATGAGATCATAAATATTTAGGGCTAATGTGAGATTACAACATTTGAGTCTTAGTGGTACACTAGTAACTGCTCCTCAACTGAAGAGGTATCCCTATTCACCCAATGAACGAAAAAGGCATCCAAACGAAACATATTGATCTGTGGGTGGAGATAGAAACATTAATGAAGCTGTTCCAGTGTTTGCTTTGAAGCTAGAATGAAAGATTGCTACAAGTTACGGATTACTGTCAACGCAACCAATCTTTGTTCTGGTACCAGCCAGAAGTTCTGGTACCAGCCAGGAAGAAAGCATGGAGAGTTTCCTTATTCTGTAACCAGTTGTTCAATTAACTGTTTATAATCATTGTAAAAAGTTACACTTGCTATGTTTTTAAATCAGCCCTATCCGTGTTTCTTATCTTTAAAATCTTTCTAGTCTTTCTTTCCTCTAGTCAGTTTTTTATTAAAATTCCATTAAAATCCGCCTTCTTTCCCGTTAATCTTCCTTTATTTCTTGCTCGAGTCAGCAGAGTGAAAGCAGCTTAGAATACTTACAAGATGCGTCACGCACTTCCACGCAATTTTCCAACAAAATACCGACTTATAACTTTGATTTAAGTGCTCCCGAGTACTGCGTGTATCTATGGTCTATACATCCAGTGTAAATTACTGCGTAGCATGTCAAAATTCACTTGCAAAAAAAATAATTTGGGATAGATCTTCTATCTTTTTAAAACTTTCAATCGAGGTCTATTGCCATGTTACCATTTCATTTTTCCATTAAAATCACTTAAACACTATACTCAGCAGACAACCACAGAAAAGAATATATAAAACGTATTCTTATTACAAGTCCATATTTTTAGCAAATGGCTAAGTCAGTGGTGCGCAGACTGTGGGTCAGGACCCACAGAGGGGTCACCCAAAAAGTTGGAGTGGTCGCGTATAGTTTGAAGTACATATATGTTATATTGAATTATTTAATAAAAAATATAATTTAAATTATCTGAAATTACATGCATTTAATATTTTTTCACACAGACATATATATATATATATATATCGCTCACTCCTTTCAACAACGTCATATCTCAAAAAACAAGATTTTTCAGGAGAGTGATTTGAAAGTTTAAAAGTACATTGAAATGTATTGAAAATAAATTTTAATTCTGCTCTCTAGCGGCTAAATATCGAGCGGTGAGATATGATGATTTTGCAGGAATATACTACTCTTTCAGGACATTCTGAAAACAAGCATAACTAAAAATCGCCGATTTTTGAGATATGACATTGTTGTAAGGAGTGAGCGATAAAGGGTATGATATCGTTAAATAATGTGTCAAACGTTCGAACAATAGTCAGCAAAAGTCAATAATATAGTTTGTCAATATTTGCTAAATTGTTTTTCCTATTTTTTGTTAGTATTTTCCTATTTTTTTAACAAAATTTTCTACTACCAAAAAAACATTTGATTAGGGGGTCAAGGGATTTTTTATTGAGAGAAAATGTGTGGCGGTTTGAAAAAGTTAGCGCACCACTGGTCTAAATGATTGCTGACTCAGTCTCTATATAAGTATTGACTAATAGTTCAGAGGTTGGAGATCTTTCTGATAGGTTTGCCTACAACAAAATTTACCAGTCGATTAACCGGATGTATATATCGACTTTTCGTTCACTCAAATTACTTTTTGTCATTTGAATGAACAAAAAATTAATTTACTCTACGCAATCGACGTATAAACAAAATCTTCTCCACAGCTGTACTTACCGGAAGTTCATTGTTAATACAGATTATTTTTTATAGCTTTCAATGTGGATAGTGTTTATAATTAAAGGGAGTGTTCGCCCCAATAGCTAGGTCCTCTTACAAGGTAAATATAGGACGAAAACAAATTTATTACGTGAATATTTTAAATTTAATTAAAATGGTAACTGTAATATCATTTATATGTTGTAAAGTTAATTTATAAATTTCAATTTGGAAATAACGGAGTAATGGAATTTAGTCGTTGCTGCAATATATATTCTACTTTCTCTAATTTCCAAACCCGAGTCGAAAAAGTTAGGCATTAAGTTCGTGAATATTCTGATCACTTTAAACCCAAACTTTACCCTCTTATCAAGCTACTTACATCAATATGTGTCCAGTGATGTATTTCATTGCTTTGATAAATTAATGATTTTATTATTTTGGGTCTAACGGAGAAGAGTAGAAATTGCGAGGGCATGTTGAGGTTAGGAAATTATCTCACCCTCTGTGTGGGCGTCGTGACGAAGTTGTTGATGAAGAGAATGTTAGTCCACCAGTTCTGCTTGCAGGCTTCCACCACAGGATCCACGGTTTCGTTCCAAAAGGGGCCCGAACCTAGGTGAGGCAGTAGAAGGGTAGCCCCAATGACCATCATATAGGGAGGAAGGACCCTGAAAGATAAAGAGTTCAGACGGATTTTGAACGACATTACACGCCTCAGAGGGATTTGATCTTTATGAATAATACACTATTGATGAATAATTTATGAATAATACACTATTTAAGGTAGTCTGTAAGGCATTACAATGACTGAAAGAACCTTTTACAATGATTTTCATTAAGGGTAAAATATTATATCATTCGTAAAATACAGAAAACTCTTTTTATTGCTTATTCAGCAGTTTATAACGTCGGAGAATAAGTCTGAAACTTCATTTTTATGACTGAATCTGCTATGATTTTAATATCCAAAAATGAAGTGCATTACAGAAAACTATAGTAAAAAGCTATAGTAATAATGCAACATGAGTTACGATCAAGCTAAAATTGTAGCGGATTTTATGCTAAATAAACAGCAGGCAAAATTCTTCATTAAATACTGATCGCGAATTCTGAGAAAACCGTCATATCTAATGCATTGATTACCATGATGGTAGAACTTTACCGATAAACTTATAAGCAAGTGGTTCCATAACCTCGTCATGAGGGCACAATTTGATTTGCTTACTTGACATCGTAATGTGGTTTTTACATAAAATATAAGCTAAAATTTCGATCGCCAAAAAAGGGAAGTTTTGTGATAACTCTTTCCCAAACCTGCCCTAATTCAAGGACATAGTTTTGACCTAACATATTTCAAGTACATGCCATCGAAAGCACTTTCAAAGATTCCATAAAACAAAGAGATAAATCAGTTTAGAAGTTGCATACAGGTATTAAATGTTCCCTGTAATTTAATGCTAAATGCTGCTAGAAATCACACTCAAAGATTTAAAAATACTTTACATTCTTCTGTCAGATGTTTGAAAGAAGACCTATATGGTGTTTGATAAAAAGCAAGGGAACGATCCCATTCTCAAAAGCATGAGAAAATGTATAAAACAATTTCATAAAATTGATTTCACGATAAATTTTTATTTCATACAAGAATATTACCAAAAATTGCTTTTGAACTTTAAAAGGACTGCTTTTGTTTATTATTAAACAGAAGATAATTTTTTTTATCCTCTAAAGATTCGAATATTATCTGCATCTTATTTTCGAAATAATCTTAATAAACTGGAACTTGGTAAATAAATACGTAAGAAATTTTACTGATCCGAATATAATAACTAATATGATTTGACTATATCTATACTAACGATTCTATAACTTGAACTAATCCTTTTATTATCAGTTAACATAGTTCTAACATGCGTCCAATCCCAACACAAGATAAAACAAGAGTAAGTTCAAGTAGAAATTCTGTATGCAAAAACATTGTGCCACAGAACTCTGATTAACTACGTATATTAACGTGTCTACAAGTTTTTTCCTGAATTTAAAGATAATAACTGAATCCAAGATTACTTTTTAAATATGAGGTCACAAAACACAGGACAATAGATGAATCATAAGATCCTTATAACAATTAAAAGAAAAATTCCGAAATTAGTCTAAAATCTATCGTAAAATGATTAGGATATAGGAGTAAGACAAATGCATTAGAAGAAATGCACAATTATAATTTCCAAACGTACTTAATTGTTAAAATTACATTTTTAAAGTTGTTTATATGGACAGCTTGATAGATGTTCACCTAAACCTAAACGATCAGGGTGTGGGTCATTTATATGATACAGCCCGAATTGGCTGGCTGGTTAAGACACATATTTCCTTTTGCGTGTCTTTTCCATCCTTTTCGAGATTAAAAAAAAGAGTTTGAAGCGTGTATAGATAAACGTCTCAAACAGATATATAACAGCTGAAAGATAAATATAATGCAGCTGAAATTGGAGGACTGTTCAGGACAGACACATATTAACTTTTATGTGTTTATTCCATTGTGGTTGAGATTTAGAAAAAAAGGGTTTTAGTCACGTATAGATAGACGTTATATCAGTCTATTATTAAAGATCTTGAACACTGAAAAGTTTGTTTATGATATGAACTCTTTATCAAATTTTATGTTCCGGCATGTGTCACAAAATGTGTGATAACAATAATGGTATTACACTGCTCTTATTACTCTTCTTTTTTGCAACAAAATCGATAAACCTGATTTGCATGGTTTAATTCTTCAGTGTAAAACTGATATCCTAATCATTTTCCAGTGACGTCAAAATTCTATTGCATAGAAACTACGCTTGAGAACAGTAAATAGCAAACTGAGAAGAATTTCATCCGCATTTGATCTCGAACTGACTGTACTCTTTATTCTTCGAGTTTTCATCAAGTTTAATGGCAGTTGTAAATATTAAGGTTTATCCAGATTTAACACATTTCTCTTAATTTTTCAGGATATCTGTCTCACGCTTTCCTTAGCTTGCTCATAGATTTTACTCACCTCTTTTTTGTGCTCTTTTCGTAATGTTATAAATGAGGTCAAATTTTAGTACATAATATCTTTACCTATTTCATTCAATCTTATCAGCATAGTGAACATTTTCCCTAGATGCGTAATTTAAGAATCTTCAAGCATAAACCAATTTTAAAAGGATTTTTTAAAGGGGGCGTTTTGTTATATAATGAGTTTAAAGAAACCTCTTCTACTCTACAAGCCTAAATAATGTTCAAATTACAGTTTCATTAGAGTTAAAAAATGCAAGCGAAATAGCATGAAATGTAATATATTAATCCTAATATAAATGTAACAAAGTAGTTGATTTTGTATTTAAATTCAACAAATCGTTAAGCTGTACTCCTTTTGTTAAAAAAAAATCAAAATTAGGAAATTTTCCTAGGACTCCTATTACATTTTCTTCAAAATCAAATATAAATAAAAAGGATATAGAAATAAAATATAAATAAAAGTACATGAAATTTCTTTTTTATCTGACGTCTTTACACGTAATTAGGGAAATACATATCTTGAACTCAATGGCAGTCCTTATCACGAGGTCGTTTTTTAGTGCATTTGAAAAATTGGAAAATTTTAATCCCTTGGTGTAGGCATTATCTGGAAATAAATTTGTATGTTTTTCGGAAAAGGAAATTTAGAATACAAATATCTTCATTATGTTGTATTTTACATAATTAACGTTGAATCACATGACTATGGATCCTTCAAAATTTTTGTAACGTTTGAAATGCATTAAATCAACATACCAATACCCCTACCTTATGAAAAGCAGTTTGGTTCACTGCCTAGAGTGATTGCATCTACCTTATTCACCATCGAGGATGAGCAAGGTAAATACACAGGAGTATTGAGAATACTTTCTATGAGAAGTTGATAATGCGTGGCGTAACGTTTTTAAAGAAGAATAGTCTGTTACCGACAAAAAACAGCATGTTCACCTTGATCTTGAATTGGTTGTCGTACCATACTTAGTCACGACTGAGTGGTTTGTTTAACACGACAATGGTTTTGATTCAGTTGACTTAGATTATATCACCTCGAAAAGTCTATCACGTTTATGTATTTTTTTATTTATTAAGTCATTAAACTGTAGTACAAATATTTTGCAGAGATATTAGGTCTTAAAGATTTAATATAGTGGAAAGAATGTTGGCAGATCGAAAAATGGTCTAATCTAGAGCAGGAAACAAAATTACCAAAACTAGATAATATTAATAAGGAAAGAAAAAGAGATTCTAAGTTACTATAAAAAAGCAGGTTATTTCTAATTTTTTAAGGCATAAAGAAGTCTTCTTCCTCGAGTAAAGTGTGACTAATAGGGGTTTGTTATACTTTTTTCCGCTAACTGTCGTACCCGAGATTGTCTCGGCACTTGCGTTCCAAAAATTACTGCCCAAGTCCCACTCGAGGTAAATTTCTTTCTTGCATCTTATTGTCAAACCCGAATCTATGTCGGGACATGTTAATTTGGGCTTCATTCAATAGATGGCAGCACCAGTATTCTCTACCATATCTTATGAGGTGAATTTTTGCTTTATTCAGTAGACGGCAGATTATGCACTTTATTTTGTACTAAATTTGATTTTTGCTATAATAAAGTATGACATTTTCCACACCAATATCATCAAAATAACTTTACAGTTAAAAGGTTAATCCCATTGTGTCTTATCCGATTACTAGACAAAACTAATAGGGTATTTTTTTTCCTTTCCATTGCCACTTGTTTTTGAAATATGCAATTTAATGTTTTAATATTCTACGCATGCATAAAATATTAGCAGTGAAGAAAATTATATTTATTACCTTATCAGCCTTCTCAGGAATAGCCTTGGTATACTGTAGTATCCATGCTTGCTTTTGCTTTGCAGAGTTAGGTATGAGAGAAGAACAGCGCTGAAAAAGAAGATTCAAGAAGAAACAACTCTAGTAAATTGACATTTCTCATTGCAATCGGATTGAGGACTGCATCATATTTATCCTCTAACTTGATAGAACGTAGTCGCATCGTCTTTTTTACCAGTATTTTACACATAAATTAATAGGTAAAGTTAAAAGTAATTTGAGAACACTTTTCTAATTTTTATTAAATCAATGTTTCGGGGCTTAAATTCCGTGACCTGACATCTCACGAAGATGTGTGTAGTCATAATGGCTTTGATAACAACATCTTGAATTTAAATAAGTTTATAACCATATGATCGGTTAACTAAGAGTATATCGACATATGAAACACAGTTTACACTAAAATGGTTCAAAAGGAAAATGTGTTAGTTATAACAGAGAAAATCGAAATTACGGATTAAAAGATATTTTATAAAAGGTTGTAAAATATGAACTTTTTAATCTCTCTTTTGTATGTTCCTTGCAAGTCTTAGGCGGCTTCAGTAGTGCCCAATAGCACTTGCTATTGATCACTACAAGAGTCAGAGTTTTGGCGCCTGTCCTGTGGAACCACAATTTAGACCGAGCACTCCAATGGCCGACGTAAGAGACGGACCTAAATCAAATCTAATAAACCAAATTATAAGTTGCACAATCGCATTTAAATCAGAGAAAGAATCGAAATAGATTCTCAAAATGGCGTCCAAGGGTGTCGCTGCACAGTTGTCACCCACGGATGAAAGACTATCTCACCCTCCCATACACTCCTTGTGTCGTGTTTATCTTGTCTGCTGCAACAACGATTCTCTCGACGAGATCTTCCACTCAGTAGATAGGTGTCTCGTGTACACCAATGACTTCATGTGTCCCCAAATCAGTTTAATAGATTTAGGTTCGGTGAGCGTGGAACCTAAGCCACAAGTCCCTCACTTCCAATCCCCCGTTCAGGATATGTGACATTCAGGAAGTGGTGGGTCGTGGTGCTAAAGTGTGGTGGGGCTCCATCATGCATAAACCACATGTCCCTCTGTATGGTGAGCGGAAGAGCTTACATAATACTGATAAGGTACCAGGAAGCTCCATGAAGACAAGGTACGCCGCGCCAGTGAAACGTTCTGGCAATAGATACGGTCCCACCAAATAATCATCAACAATACCTGCCAGATGTTCACTGAAAATATCTTCTGGTGTTTACGAGGGGTAATAGCGGGGGTCTTTCCCTGATCTGAATAGGATTCTGCAACTTATAATTTAGTTTATTCTCATTTTTTTTCCAGTGACGAAAGTTCAACGTGGACATATACACACAAACATTATATATATATATATATATATATATATATATATATATATATATATATATATATATATATATATATATATATGTATATGTATGTATGTATGTATGGATGGATGGATGGATGTGTGTGTGTGTGCATGTGTGCATGTGAGGCTCCCAAATCATATCCATTATTACTTTGCAGACGGGGTTGTGGCCATAAAGAAAAATCCACTTTATAATAAAAAACTTTATTCGTCCTTTATCAACTTTTCATCATTTTCTTTCATGCGCACTCTCCAACACTACATCTGATCCGCTCAATGTATTAATTGAAAAGGAGAAATATTTTAACTAAAAGAGGAAATTTCTAGGTCAGGAATGGGTTCTGGAGTAAAATAGGGTATTCAGGTTTTTTGTCACAACGCACACACGCACATATATATATATATATATATATATATATATACGAGGGTCATTTTTAAGTAAGAACCGTTTTGTAATGGAGTGAAAGAAACTTTAGTTATGAACGTAAATTGTATCACAAACTAAAATATGAACATTCTTTCACTTTTGAACATAGTCACCATTAACATTTAAACATTTGTCAAGTCCTGTCACCGGCTTTTGCATCCTATCATCAAATAACTCTGCCGCCGGACTGTTAAACCAGCTAGTAACAGTTTCTTTCAACCTGTCATCATTTTCTAAGCACTTTCCACCAGGAAATTCCTTAAGTTTTGGAAACACATGAAAGTCTGATGGTGCTAAGTCAGGGCTGTATGGTGGATGATCCAGAATTCCCAATGAAAATGGTCCAGTTGCGTCTTTGTTCTTGCCGCAACGTGAGGCCGAGCTTTGTCGTGAAGCTGAACGACGCCGCTAGAGAGCAATCCGCGCCGTTGATTTTGACAATTTTCATTGGGAATTACTGGGTCATCCACCATACAGTCCTGACTTAGCACCATCAGACTTTCATCTGTTTCCAAAACTTAAGGAATTTCTTGGTGGAAAGTGCTTGGAAAATGATGACATGTTGAAAGAAACTGTTACTATCTGGCTTAACGGTCCGGCGGCAGAGTTCATTGATGATGGGATACAATAGCTGGTGACACGACTTGACAAATGTTTAAATGTAAATGGTGACTATGTTGAAAAGTGAAAAAAATGCTCATATTTTAGTTTGTGATACAATTTACGTTCATAACTAAAGTTTCAGTTTCTCTTACTCCATTACAAAACGGTTCTTACTTTAAAAATGACTCTCGTATATATATATATATATATATATATATATATATATATACTTATGGTGAAATCTAAAAAATAAAGAAGCTTGCAACTTCTTTAGCGTTGTAACCTCTTCCAGCCCTCCCTAAACATGGGACTTAAAAAACAAATTCATTGAGATAAGAAAATTAAGTCCTTGGATATTGATGCTAATGAAATGCCAATGGAAACTGTTAATCAAAATTGAATAAAAATGCACTACTTGCTGAAAGTGCATCATATAAAAGGTAGAAAAAGCGTATTTTAAAAATACCGTGTTTCATCAACAGAATTTACGGTAAAAATCAGTAGAAATGACGATCTTTTGCAATTTAATTGAGACAAAGGTGGATTGAGTTTGCAGCGCTAGAAATCGCTAGAGCTCTAGTAAAAACAATCCGAGGCTGAAAACAAGATAAGAAGCTATGAGGAAAAAGCAAAGTTGAAAGAAAATAAGTTACCTTATGAAGAAGAAAGTGTCGATGGATACCGTTGAGTTTACGATGATCTGGAACAAAAATCCCTCAGCAAAAGCGCTCGCTTCGGACAGATTTCCTAAAAAATGAAGATAAGCACGAGTCAAAAGTATCTAGTTTGAGAAAAATGAGAGGGCTAGAATTAGGGAAAGTTTCCTGTCTTACAGATTATAAATCTTTTAACTCCAGCTCCAAGCTAATATAGTTTTAAGAAAAGTTTTCCGCCAAAAACATATAAAAAGGCAAAGTTATCTTAGGAAATTCGAGGGCGTCGTACAATCAACTTTACTTCACCAGATAACCTACCATATAACAATCTGGTTCAACTTGAATAAACCCTAAATATGTTCTTAAATGTTGTTTGCGATAACACTGGATTAGATGAAGATTTCCATAAACATTAGTAGATATTATTAAATTATAAAATTTTTTGTTTTAAAAATCGGAGATTTTTCTATGATTGGTAAGCTAATACAGTAGTTTAAAACTTGAAAACTATGGATTGTCCAAACAAAATCAGTGTATTACATACGTCGAAATCACTTTACTCAAAAACTTCCAGTGAAATGTAACTAACAATTGCCAATCCAATTAACAATTGCCAGCCAAGAGATCAATATTTTGCTTTCATGAGGAGCTACTAGAAAAAAATAAATACTGTTCAGTTAAATAACCCGAAGAAGAATTATAGCATGCTGTAACAGCTTAAAAGGCATTCTTAATTTTTAAAGCTGTTTGCTTGAATGAAGCATGTAAAAAAACAATCTGTAGAAAGACTGGTCCCTTTGCTTTAAGTGATGTCGTTTCAGTGGAGGTCGTAAGTGATATATTGACATAATGTTTGTAGAAAACCCTTAAGAAAGAAATTAAATTGGATAGAAAAAGATGCTTCTTTTTCTATCCAATAAATTCTTTTAAAAACTGTGATTTATGACAGTAAATTTTGTTCTGGAGCCTAATAGAAAGAAAAAAAGACTCAAATGAGATGTGTTTTGTGCTAATAAAATTAATTATAGGGCGTAACACAGGAAATAAGACACAAACGAGTTAAAATTCTCTATTCCCTTAAGTTTTAATGACAAAGCTGATGTTTATTTTTGACTAAAAAATTTGTTCAACTGTGTATCAGAAAGAGAATTGCTTAACCCTACTGTTACGACTCCAAACTCCGTCTGTAACTCTTTGTCCCTATAAACGGGGATATAGGTTTTCTTCGCCTAATAAGGCGTCCACATTCATCTGCACTGCACAGTATTCTGCGGGGGAAACCAGTGATTTATGGGCAGGACGATCTGAAACGATCCTGCGACCGAGCGGTTTTTCACAGAGCATCAAAGGCGGGGCGGGGGGTCACGCGAGTCAAATGGTGTCAAGCGGGATCGGGGGGTACTTGTCTGCATGAATGTGGAAGCGCTATTACGGGAGGGAAATACTGTATGTGTACGTCACGTGTCAAAACGAAACTAACTTGTTTTTGTCGCGTTAGGAGATCCGAATTGCGCGGCTCTTAGAATCATGTAATGGCTTGACATAGTCGAGTGGAAATCTGGGCGGCATAAACGAAAAGCCGTTAATAACCATTGTAACGAGAATACTGTAATAGTGTTGTGATTGTGATAATTGTGAATAAATTTAGTGTTTAGTAAAGGATGCGGAGTCGGATACGATTAATTTATGGTACACCTAGGTCATAGTCGCGTTACTGTCACTATATGTTTGTTCAAGGGTGCTGTTAAACTCTAGAGGAGATTCTTTAGTGTGCTTGCATAAGTTTCGCAAGCCATATTCTATGGTTTCCATTTCAATAGTAAGAATCTTTTACAGACTACTCACCGTACATCTGGACATTGCTGTTGAAGTACGTGTGTCCTAGAACGAGCCATCCCATTCCGAAGAAGCGCATGCCATGCACAATATCGAGGCCGTTTTGGGCTGAGTCCGTGTTCAGCAAGAGGTCAGCATTCGTGTTCAGAGAGAAAGACAATAGGAACTTGGACACGACATCTAGGTGAGAGAAACAGACAAGGGTGAGTTAGAATGGCCAATATTGTCTTGAAAGTATTGTAAATTCCCCCCCCCCTCCTGCTTTACAATTTAAAATAACCATTCTTAAAAGTATGTCTGATGTTTTAATGACTACAAATGGATGAATGATTAGACAGGTCAGTTAATTAGCCAGAAAGTGCAGAATTCGATTGCCATGTCTAATGAAGCTACTCTGAAACTTACCGCGTGTACGTGGATACACATGGTATACGATGTTCCGAAATGCCTTAAGAGAGGTTATGGAGGTTTGTGAAATGGGATACGGGCGTTGAGGCAGGCTTGTTACACCTGGTTAAAAGTAAGGAGAATGAGAATTTCGCCCTTAGATTTCAAAATTAAAATCATTTGAAAACTCAAGAAACAAAATAAACATTAAAAGTTCTCTAACTTATCAAAGTAATTTAACAGTAATTTCCTACTGACAAGCATTTGAAAAGATCAAAAAGCCCTTAAGAGATCTTGAAAGGGACATATAAATATCATAAATACGTATTACGTATATTTACATACGCGTATAAATACTTGGACGCTTGGTGGCGCAGTGGTTAAAAGCGTCAAGCTGCCACACCATAGGTCCTGGATTCGATCCTGCGACTGGGCAAGGCCTTCCGTCCCTTGAGTGGGTCATTAAAATGAGGACCAAGCATGCTTGGGGACTAACTCTGGGGGGTCCCACGTCAGGTTGACCACCTGACCATGACATATGATGTATGGCACCCCAAGCCCACGGTCAAGAAAGCGGAGATGGGCGCAGTTGGCCTTGGTCCACATTCGGACTGTTGTGCCGTGAGTTTAGTTTAGTTAGTTTAGTATAAATAATTGTTTGTTTATTTCTGAATTCACTAGCTCATTCATCTCATCTAACGAAGCCGGAATAAATCATTAAAATTTCTATAAAAGGAAAAAAAAAAATTTGCCATGGTCTTCCCTTTGCCATCAGTTACGTATAGTAGGTTATAATGGACAGCGTAAATGTAAACCCGTTTCAAAAATTTATATTTTCTCTCAGCTGCTTTCGATAAGTATGTATAATTATTTGAAAATATTTCATTCACAGATAAATTTCCCCATACACACCGATTAAAATTACGAAACGTAGAGGGCACTGGAAATAATTTGGGCAGTATATACAATGACTAAAGAAGCTCTTGTAATCAATTATATTTTTTCTTATGTGTTGTACTAGTGTATGATGAAACAATTCAAAGGATACTGTTTCAGTCCTCTTCAAAATACCCTTTTGGTTTGAAATTTCTCCCTTTCAGTCCTGCCTCTAAAATGCCTAAAAGTAATTTTGATCAGAAAACATCAGCCAAAAAAATCAATCAAGTTCAGTGCAGTTTATAACAGAGGTGATCTCAAAATCGGAAACCTCACATGAACACAAATATCCCCTACACCAGTCGGATATACTGAAAAGGTATCTACTTTAATTTATTAAAATAATCTAATTGTAGTGAATCTGTTTTCGCAAAAATATTTTTTTATAAATATTAATAAATTTTTGAACTCAAGTATCTGAATGAACTCAGTTTTGTAAAACGGTGAAACTAGTGAGTTAACATGAACACGTCGTTAATTTCTATCAATTTATTTTCAATAAATCAGGAGAAAATGTATTTCATCACGGTAAATTGACCCATCAAACGTGATCAAAGCTCTGTGGTAGTATTCTGGGTATTTATTGTTTATGATTTTCCGGAGTGGTATTCATTTTTGATGGAATTAGCACTTTAAAAAATTCGGAAAAATGGGAACAACAAAAGAGGTACAAAGGGCTTAATAAGGGTGACAAAAAAAATGTTAGTGAACGTAATAATTATACAGGGTTCCCACCTATATCCGTTACAACTTCTAAACGGCGACAGCTTAGGCCATAAAGTTGGTGTCTAGGTATAGTAAAAAGGCTAGGAGCTACTGGATGAGATAACTTACAACGCCATCTATCGGCAAATTTTGGAATTAGCGTTTTTATCTCAAAAACGGTACCAGATATGGGAAAAAATTCAGTAACAAAGTTGTTCAGCATCATCGATTTAGTAAGACAAGACACCTTGCACACATCAATACTCAAAACAGAATGTGGTAAATGAACATTTGTTTGACCACGATTTCGAAAATTGTCATGTCATAAAGAGTGGATGCTGCAAAATAAGCAGCGAGAAATCCAGTCCAGAGTGCAAATGTGCATAGTGACTAATGTAGAGCATTTTCAGCAACATAAATAAATGATCCTGAAGATA
>OU015498.1:24649698-24665701 GCA_907164885.2 Dolomedes plantarius | reverse complement strand
ATTCAGGTTTTTTTCACAACACAAACACGCATAACACTCAAGAGCCAAAACATTATGACCACCTGTCAATAACGAGTTGGCCCACCTTTGGCGCGCAACACAGCTTCAACCCCTTGGCATGGATGCCACAAGTCCTTGGTAGATGGCCGGACACAGATTGTACCAGATGTTTAAGCAATGGCACGCAAATCCGAGATATTGCGAATTGGTGGTCTTTAACTCTGAACTGCCGTCCCATGACATCCCAAATGTGTTCTATCGGATTGAGATCCGGTGAGTTAGGCGGCCAGGACATTAACTGGAATTCAGCATCATGTTCCTGGAACCACTCCAACACAACTTTAGCCTTGTGACACGGGGCGTTGTCCTGTTGGAACATTCCATTTCCAGCTGGAAAAACAGAGGCCATGTAAGGGTGCAACTGGTCCGCAATGATGTTCAGATACCCTGTAGCATTCATGGTCTGCTCTACCACAAGCACGGGTCCCAGAGACGCCCAAGAGAACGTCCCCCAAAGCATAATACCGCCACCACCGGCCTGTGTATGACCTACTGTACATTGAGGGAGCAACAGTTCGCCTGGAAGACGGCGTATCCTGACACGGCCATCGGCGTGATGAAACAAACCGTGATTCATCTGAACAGGCAACTCTCTCCCACTGATCCATGGATCAGTTCGCGATGTTCCCGGGCCCAGCGCAGGCGCAGTTGGCGATGACGCTTGGTCAGCAAAGGCACACGAGTGGGACGTTTGCTGCGTAGCCCCATATCCAAAAGTGTCCACTTAACAGTGTACTGCGATACTATTCTACTTGGCCCTGCATTGTATTGGGCTGTCAGCTGAGCACTGTCTGGCTCCGGTTTTGCTTCACCATGCGAGACAGTCTCCTACGACCTTTTTCTTTGATAGCGTGTGGACGTCCAACACCATGTCGTCTACTGCTGGTTTCACCGTCATTCATCCACTTTGCATAAGTACTCACAACTGTAGGTCGCGAACAACCCACGAGACGTGCAGTTCGGAAATTACTTGTTCCGAGCCTTCGAGCCATTACAATCTGCCCTCTATCAAAGTCGCTTAGATCCGCAGCCTTTCCCATCACACACAGAAGTAAGTGAAAGAATGATTCTCCAGACTCTCCAGCAGCAGTTAAATGCCACTTCCACCTGATCACGTGCCTTCCACGTCATCCAGGCGAATTCATTGCAAAATGTAGGGTGTAGGGGTGGTCATAATGTTTGGCTCTTGAGTGTATATATATATATATATATATATATTATATATACACGAGGGTCATTTTTAAGTAAGAACCGTTTTGTAATGGAGTAAAAGAAACTTTAGTTATGAACGTAAATTGAATCATAAACTAAAATATGAACATTCTTTCACTTTTGAACATAGTCACCATTAACATTTAACATTTGTCAAGTCGTGTCACCGGCTTTTGCATCCTATCATCAAAGAACTCTGCCGCCGGACCGTTAAACCAGTTAGTAACAGTTTCTTTCAACCTGTCATCATTTTACAAGCACTTTCCACCAGGAAATTCCTTAAGTTTTGGAAACACATGAAAGTCTGATGTTGCTAAGTCAGGGCTGTATGGTGGATGATCCAGAATTCCAATGAAAATTGTCCAGTTGCGTCTTTGTTCTTGCCGCAACGTGAGGCCGAGCTTTGTCGTGAAGCAGAACCACGCCGCTAGAGAGCAATCCGCGCCGTTGATTTTGACAATTTTCATTGGGAATTACTGGGTCATCCACCATACAGCCCTGACTTAGCACCATCAGACTTTCATCTGTTTCCAAAACTTAAGGGATTTCTTGGTGGAAAGTGCTTGGAAAATGATGACATGTTGAAAGAAACTGTTACTAACTGGTTTAACGGTCCGGCGGCAGAGTTCATTGATGATGGGATAGAAAAGCTGGTGACACGACTTGACAAATGTTTAAATGTAAATGGTGACTACGTTGAAAGTGAAAAAATGTTCATATTTTAGTTTGTGATACAATTTACGTTTATAACTAAAGTTTCTCTTACTCCATTACAAAACGTTTCTTACTTTAAAAGACCCTCGTATATATAGATATATATATATATATATATATATATATATATATCTATATATATATATATATATATATTATATATACTATGGTGAAATCTAAAAATAAAGAAGCTTGCAACTTCTTTAGCGTTGTAACCTCTTCCAGCCCTCCCTAAACATGGGACTTAAAAAACAAATTCATTGAGATAAGAAAATTAAGTCCTTGGATATTGATGCCAATGAAATGCCAATGGAAACTGTTAATCAAAATTGAATAAAAATGCACTACTTGCTGAAAGTGCATTATATAAAAGGTAGAAAAGCGTATTTTAAAAATACCGTGTTTCATCAACAGAATTTACGGTAAAAATCAGTAGAAATGACGATCTTTTGCAATTTAATTGAGACAAAGGTGGATTGAGTTTGCAGCGCTAGAAATCGCTAGAGCTCTAGTAAAAACAATCCGAGGCTGAAAACAAGATAAGAAGCTATGAGGAAAAAGCAAAGTTGAAAGAAAATAAGTTACCTTATGAAGAAGAAAGTGTCGATGGATACCGTTGAGTTTACGATGATCTGGAACAAAAATCCCTCAGCAAAAGCGCTCGCTTCGGACAGATTTCCTAAAAAATGAAGATAAGCACGAGTCAAAAGTACTAGTTTGAGAAAAATGAGAGGGCTAGAATTAGGGAAAGTTTCCTGTCTTACAGATTATAAATCTTTTAACTCCAGCTCTAAGCTAATATAGTTTTAAGAAAAGTTTTCCGCCAAAAACATATAAAAAGGCAAAGTTATCTTAGGAAATTCGAGGGTGTCGTACAATCAACTTTACTTCACCAGATAACCTACCATATAACAATCTGGTTCAACTTGAATAAACCCTAAATATGTTCTTAAATGTTGTTTGCGATAACACTGGATTAGATGAAGATTTCCATAAACATTAGTAGATATTATTAAATTATAAAATTTTTTGTTTTGAAATAAAAATCGGAGATTTTTCTATGATTGGTAAGCTAATACAGTAGTTTAAAACTTGAAAACTATGGATTGTCCAAACAAAATCAGTGTATTACATACGTTGAAATCACTTTACTCAAAAACTTCCAGTGAAATGTAACTAACAATTGCCAATCCAATTAACAATTGCCAGCCAAGAGATCAATATTTTGCTTTCATGAGGAGCTACTAGAAAAAAATAAATACTGTTCAGTTAAATAACCCGAAGAAGAATTATAGCATGCTGTAGCAGCTTAAAAGGCATTCTTAATTTTTACAGCTGTTTGCTTGAATGAAGCATGTAAAAAACAATCTGTAGAAAGACTGGTCCCTTTGCTTTAAGTGATGTCGTTTCAGTGGAGGTCGTAAGTGATATATTGACATAATGTTTGTAGAAAACCCTTAAGAAAGAAATTAAATTGGATAGAAAAAGAAGCATCTTTTTCTATCCAATAAATTCTTTTAAAAACTGTGATTTATGACAGTAAATTTTGTTCTGGAGCCTAATAGAAAGAAAAAAAAGACTCAAATGAGATCATGTGTTTTATGCTAATAAAATTAATTATAGGGCGTAACACAGGAAATCAGACTCAAAGAGTTAAAATTCTCTATCCCTTAAGTTTAATGACACAGCTGATGTTTATTTTTGACTAAAAAATTTGTTCAACTGTGTTCAGAAAGAGAATTGCTTAACCCTAGTGTTACGACTCCAAACTCCGTCTGTAACTGTTTGTCCCTATAAACGGGGATTAGGTTTTCCTCTCCTAATAAGGCGTCCACATTCATCTGCACTGCACAGTATTCTGCGGGGAAACCAGTGATTTATGGGCAGGACGATCTGAAACGATCCTGCGATCGAGCGGTTTTTCACAGAGCATCAAAGGGGGGTCACGCGAGTCAAATGGTGTCAAGCGGGATCGGGGGTACTTGTCTGCATGAATGTGGAAGCGCTATTACGGGAGGGAAATACTGTATGTGTACGTCACGTGTCAAAACGAAACTAACTTGTTTTTGTCGCGTTAGGAGATCCGAATTGCGCGGCTCTTAGAATCATGTAATGGCTTGACATAGTCGAGTGGAAATCTGGGCGCATAAACGAAAAGCCGTTAATAACCATTGTAACGAGAATACTGTAATAGTGTTGTGATTGTGATAATTGTGAATAAATTTAGTGTTTAGTAAAGGATGCGGAGTCGGATACGATTAATTTATGGTACACCTAGGTCATAGTCGCGTTACTGTCACCATATGTTTGTTCAAGGGTGCTGTTAAACTCTAGAGGAGATTCTTTAGTGTGCTTGCATAAGTTTCGCAAGCCATATTCTATGGTTTCCATTTCAATAGTAAGAATCTTTTAAGACTACTCACCGTACATCTGGACATTGCTGTTGAAGTACGTGTGTCCTAGAACGAGCCATCCCATTCCGAAGAAGCGCATGCCATGCACAATATCGAGGCCGTTTTGGGCTGAGTCCGTGTTCAGCAAGAGGTCAGCATTCGTGTTCAGAGAGAAAGACAATAGGAACTTGGACACGACATCTAGGTGAGAGAAACAGACAAGGGTGAGTTAGAATGGCCAATATTGTCTTGAAAGTATTGTAAATTCTCCCCCCCCTCCTGCTTTACAATTTAAAATAACCATTCTTAAAAGTATGTCTGATGTTTTAATGACTACAAATGGATGAATGATTAGACAGGTCAGTTAATTAGCCAGAAAGTGCAGAATTCGATTTCCATGTCTAATGAAGCTACTCTGAAACTTACCGCGTGTACGTGGATACACATGGTATACGATGTTCCGAAATGCCTTAAGAGAGGTTATAGAGGTTTGTGAAATGGGATACGGGCGTTGAGGCAGGCTTGTTACACCTGGTTAAAAGTAAGGAGAATGAGAATTTCACCCTTAGATTTCAAAATTAAAATCATTTGAAAACTCAAGAAACAAAATAAACATTAAAAGTTCTCTAACTTATCAAAGTAATTTAACAGTAATTTCCTACTGACAAGCATTTGAAAAGATCAAAAAGCCCTTAAGAGATCATGAAAGGGACATATAAATATCATAAATACGTATTACGTATATTTACATACGCGTATAAATACTTGGACGCTTGGTGGCGCAGTGGTTAAAAGCGTCAAGCTGCCACACCATAGGTCCTGGATTCGATCCTGCGACTGGGCAAGGCCTTCCGTCCCTTGAGTGGGTCATTAAAATGAGGACCAAGCATGCTTGGGGACTAACTCTGGGGGGTCCCACGTCAGGTTGACCACCTGACCATGACATATGATGTATGGCACCCCAAGCCCACGGTCAAGAAAGCGGAGATGGGCGCAGTTGGCCTTGGTCCACATTCGGACTGTTGTGCCGTGAGTTTAGTTTAGTTAGTTTAGTATAAATAATTTTGTTTATTTGAATTCACTAGCTCATTCATCTCATCTAGCGAAGCCGGAATAAATCATTAAAATTTCTATAAAAGGAAAAAAAAATTATGTACCATGACTTATTAAAAAAAATTTGCCATGGTCTTCCCTTTGCCATCAGTTACGTATAGTAGGTTATAATGGACAGCGTAAATGTAAACCCGTTTCAAAAATTTGTATTTTCTCTCAGCTGCTTCGATAAGTATGTATAATTATTTGAAAATATTTCATTCACAGATAAATTTCCCCATACACACCGATTAAAATTACGAAACGTAGAGGGCACTGGAAATAATTTGGGCAGTATATACAATGACTAAAGAGCTCTTGTAATCAATTATATTTTTTCTTATGTGTTGTACTAGTGTATGATGAAACAAATCAAAGGATACTGTTTCAGTCCTCTTCAAATACCCTTTTGGTTTGAAATTTCTCCCTTTCAGTCCTGCCTCTAAAATGCCTAAAAGTAATTTTGATCAGAAAACATCAGCCAAAAAAATCAATCAAGTTCAGTGCAGTTTATATCAGAGGTGATCTCAAAAGCGGAAACCTCACATGAACACAAATATCCCCTACACCAGTCGGATATACTGAAAAGGTATCTCTTCTTAATTTATTAAAATAATCTAATTGTAGTGAATCTGTTTTCGCAAAAATATTTTTTATAAATATTATAAATTTTTGAACTCAAGTATCTGAATGAACTCAGTTTTGTAAAACGGTGAAACTAGTGAGTTAACACGAACACGTCGTTAATTTCTATCAATTTATTTTGAATAAATCAGGAGAAAATGTATTTCATCGCGGTAAATTGACCCATCAAACGTGAGCAAATCTCTGTGGTAGTGTTCTGGGTATTTATTGTTTATGATTTTCCGGAATGATATTCATTTTTGATGGAATTCGCCCTTTAAAAAATTCGGAAAAATAGGAACAAAAGAGGTACAAAGTGCTTAATAAGGGTGACAAAAAAAATGTTAGTGAACGTTATAATTATACAGGGTTCCCACCTATATCCGTTACAACTTCTAAATGGCGACAGCTTAGGCCATAAAGTTGGTGTCTAGGTATAGTAAAAAGGCTAGGAGCTACTGGATGAGATAACTTACAACGCCATCTATCGGCAAATTTTGGAATTAGCGTTTTTATCTCAAAAACGGTACCAGATATGGGAAAAAATTCAGTAACAAAGTTGTTCAGCATCATCGATTTAGTAAGACAAGACACCTTGCACACATCAATACTCAAAACAGAATGTGGTAAATGAACATTTGTTTGACCACGATTTCGAAAATTGTCATGTCATAAAGAGTGGATGCTGCAAAATAAGCAGCGAGAAATCCAGTCCAGAGTGCAAATGTGCATAGTGACTAATGTAGAGCATTTTCAGCAACATAAATAAATGATCCTGAAGATAGGGAAGTGTCTCAGTTTCTTTCTTCCACTTTTTATGACATGACAATTTTCGAAATCGTCACCAAACAAATGTTCATTTTCTACATTCTGTTTTAAGTATTAATGTGCGCAAGGTGCCTTTCTTACTAAATCGATGATGCTGAACAACTTTTTAATTGACTTTTTTCCCGTATCTCGTACTTTTTGAGATAAAAAATCTAATTCCAAAATTTGCCGATAGATGGCGTTGTAAGTTGCCTCCTCGAATAGCGCATAGCCTTTTTACTATACCCAGACACCAACTTTATGACATATGCTGTCACTGTTTAGAAGTTAAGGGGGATGTAACAGATTTAGGTGGGAACCCTGTATTTACATGTTGACATACAATATTTTTTTTTCTCAAAAAGACCGAACTTTGAATTGCGGATAATAGCGTCTCAGTTGCCCATTATTTAAAAGTTCCATTGTATTAGGAAATCGGACTTGCCCGTCTTGGCTTTGTAAACAAACAGCAGTATAAAAAAATATAATGTTATATAAACACTTAAACAATCACTTACTGCTCATGCATCGTCCGACAGCTTTAGTCTTGTGAAAAATTTCCCTCACTGTGTCCAGAGACGTGCCAAAGGTGACAAAAGCCAGCAGAACAGCCACAATGCAACTGAAAATACATTATTTTGTTAAATATGTTAGAAAGAGGCTTTTCCTGAAAATAAACTTTAGCACTAATTAAAGTATTTTTTTCTACCCGAGAGTCTGTCGTTTCTATTTAATAAAGATTAATCCTTTTTTAATCTTTATACGAGTGTATGACAGTTTTCGTATTCCCGATGCATACGGATAAACTATACGTTGTTAAGTTTCATTGCAATATTTCTCTTCCAACATGGTCGATATTTCCATCAAATGAAGGAATGTTTTATACCGAAAAATATGTTAAATAAAACATTCTGAGTAAAACAGTATGTGTTCTGAGAAATTTACTATATGCCTAAATAACAAGTTTATGTTGTTACCAATATCATGACGCCGTTGGAACAGTTAACAATTTTAATTCTTTGAAAGTTGTTGCACGAACTATAAAAAGTGTACGTAGTGTAAAAAAGGTGTGAAGGATATAAAGGAACTGAATCCTCGTTATGAAGAAATTCAATCCAGAAATAACATTCCTCGTTTGCAAAATCTCCAATTCCAGTAGCCAAATCTTCAAAAAAGGGTTCCAATAAAGAAAAATCACTGCAGCTACTTGCATCCAAAACTTGTAGTCCTTTAAAATTAATCCTTTAATACACCGAAAAAGTTATTAAGTAAAACATTCTAAGTAAAGTATGAGTTCTGATAAATTTGCTAGATGCCTAAATAACAAGTTTATGTTATTAGCAATATCATTATGCCGCTGACACAGCCAACAATTTTGAAACTTTGTAAGTTGTTGCACGAACTATAAAAAGTGTACGTAGTGTAAAAATGGTGTGAAGGATATAAAGGAACTGAATCCTCGTTATGAAGAAATTCAATCCAGGAATAACATTCCTCGGTTGCAAAATCACCAATTCCAGTAGCCAAATCTTCAAAACAGGGTTCCAATAAAGAAAAATCACTGCAGCTACTTGCATCCAAAACTTGTAGTCCTTTAAAATTAATCCTTTAATACACCGAAAAAGTTATTAAGTAAAACATTCTAAGTAAAGTATGAGTTCTGATAAATTTGCTAGATGCCTAAATAACAAGTTTATGTTATTAGCAATATCATTATGCCGCTGACACAGCCAACAATTTTGAAACTTTGTAAGTTGTTGCACGAACTATAAAAAGTGTACGTAGTGTAAAAAAGGTGTGAAGGATATAAAGGAACTGAATCCTCGTTACGAAGAAATTCAATCCAGGAATAACATTCCTCGGTTGCAAAATCTCGAATTCCAGTAGCCAAATCTTCAAAACAGGGTTCCAACAAAGAAAAATCACTGCAGCTACTTGCATCCAAAACTATAGTCCTTTAAAATTAATCCTTTCCTACACCGAAAAAGTTATTAAGTAAAACATTCTAAGTAAAGTATGAGTTCTGATAAATTTTCCAGATGCCTAAATAACAAGTTTATGTTATTAGCATATCATTATGCCGCTGGAACAGCTAACAATTTTAATACTTTGTAAGTTGTTGCACGAACTACAAAAAGTGTACGTAGTGTAAAAATGTGTGAAGGATATAACGGGTATTGAATCCTCATTATGAAAATTCAACCAAGGAATAACATTCCTCATGCTCAGTATGACCGCCTTTCAAGTTTACAGCTTAATAGCATTTTGTATAAACAGATTCAGGAACAAAACAGCATCTCTTTCAAAAGGATGAATATATAGAGATGTACATATATTCCAAATAATTTGCATACGCGAGAGGGATAAACACCCGTGAAAAATGGCTGAAGCAGAATAAAATGAATTTTTAAATAAAAAAGCGAAACTCTCACATTATGGTCACCTGACTCTTGTCGAGGTGGAGATCTTCTTTGACGCTGCACCTCGGAACGGCTACTTCTATGTCGATGTACTTTGCGGCTGAAACGGAAACAACGAACAGAAGTTATAGAAATCGGAAAGGTGACAGTAAATGGCAGAAAAAACAGTGCAACGGAAAATGCACATCAAAAATAATTACAGGAGCAGAATTGACCGATTCCTGGAAAACACATAAAAGGTTTGTTCAGAAACTTATACTTCTATCGATCCCATTACTTGTTGTTGTTATTGCTAATAACCAGCCGACGGGAGTGTTCTAGACCAGGTCCACATAGCAGACCGAGGAGCGCGGCTCCGGTTTTGAAATAGCACCACAAGGATCGGAGTCCATCTTAGCTAGTCCAACCTCAATTTTGACCAAGCACGCCCAGGGCAACATCTGGGATCGTATCCTCTCCTACCCTCTCTAACTTGATAGAGAGACTTTCTAGTCTATGGATTTAATGTGCCGGATTTAACGAAGCACAGGGATTGATCCATAAAGAATTCATACCAGAAGGGCAAACAGTTAACACTTCAGCGGGCGCACCCGTGTATCAAGTGCACCATTTTCGTAATTTTCAGTGGTTTGTTGTTACAAGTAAGGTTTGAATGTTCTGAGCGTTTCTATTTATAGCTACACCCTTTCTAATGCAGGTCGATTTTCTTACCCTCGTATTCCTCTCGATTCATTCTTAATCGTGATTTAACCGTAGTAAACACGATTATACTGGATTGCAATTCGACAAAATTATGAGTTGATGTTGTTGTTGTTGTTGTTGCTTATGCCCCTTGACCGACATGTGAGTTGATGTAGTAAATCAAATGTGCACGGTATTACACGGTATTCCGCATATCACGAAGATGGACAATTTCATTGTTTTTTAGGTTTTTGGACATAATAGGAATCGATTCGCAAGGTGTCCTTAGATGCATTAAACCAGACAGTTTTGAAATAAGGTGATTGCATCTGCATTCTTTCGCCTTTAATTATAAATATATCTCAATATTATCAACATTTTATATCTTTTCATGAAACGCAGAATTAATATTTTTAATTTGAAAAAAGAAAGTATATTACAAAATGAATAATCAAGGTTGAAAGAGACGTTGCACTTTATGCAACGCGCGCCTGCTAGTGTACAAAAAAAATTGGCTCGCCCGCTGAAGGGTTAATGCTGATTTTTACTGTCATGTTCTCAAGCGCCTGTTTGCGCGTATTCGTTGTGAAAGGCCGCAATTCGCTGCTGAGGGATCATGCAAGTGATATCTTTTGCACGATAATGCACGGCCTCCTACTGCTATATGTGTGAAACGATTAATCGCCAAGCATTAGGTTACTGAGTTGTCCCACTTTCTCTAAACTCCCTTGGTCTTTCAGGCCAGACTTTTTCCGGATTCCAAGACTGAAATCGGCACTGAAACGACACAGAATTGAAACATTTCAGATATCCAAACTGCTGTTATCAGGGAACTTATAGCAGTATCAAAGGAGGACTATTGCAGCAGTTTCTAACACTTGTAGGAACTTTACCATATACGCATTACATCTGGGGGAGTGCTTCGAAAGACAATAAGCTTCTTTGTTTACAAATATAATACTGCAATATTTCTGTGAACAGTCACCTTATTTATCAGCCACACCCTGTATTGATAAAAAGAGTTTTTTTTTATTAATATGAGACTTGCTATTGATGCATAGATTACAAATGGTTGATCTCAGGCCTATCAGTTGTAGGCGTTAGAGTAGCTAATTCACTCTTAGAAACGAGTGAATCGATCTTTGTCACAATATGTCGGGTGTGAGAGTAATTAATTGAACTTAATATTTATTTAAGTGGGCCCTACTAATATTTTTTTTATTTATCCTCAGAAAAACCTCGCGGCACTCTTGGCCGATCTCACAGAACCCTAAAGTGGCGCGTCACACTGGTTGGTAATCACCGATTTAAATGTTTCGTTTATCCCAATTAACCATACATTATGCATACATCAAAAGGTCAGTTATATTTTTTCCTGATAAATTATATTTTTCTTTGTGTTTATATGGTTTCTTTTCTAAATCTTCTATATTAAACACTTTTTAAATTAATTATGAGTTATTATGTTTCAAATGTATTAATTAGGTATTTGATTTTTAATATCTCCGGTTTTGCAACTGACTATCCTTAGCAGGCCCTGATTTCCATTCGGCCCGGTAGGCCCGGGTCTAGGGCCCCCGAATATTAGGGGCCCCCCAAAAAATTTATTTAAAAAAAAGAAAATTCCCAATTCAATTTTTTTTATACCTTTTTTAATGGCAATTTTTTTATATATCAATTCAAATTTGATTCATTGGCTCATCATATGTATAGTTATATGTATAGTTCATCATATGCATGTTATGGTGCATATAAGAGATTAATAAGTTTTTCTGGTTGCATTGTATTGGTGTTTTAATGATGGAGTTAATATGTTGTATTGCTTTTTGTTATTTGATAATGTTCTAGGCTTCTGTGCTTAAAATAGCCAATTCTTGGTAAAATGGTACTTTCACAATGATTCATGATTTCTTTTTGTGTGGGTCAATTTTGGAAATGTTACGCCCACATCAGTGTTAGGGGGCCCCCATCCCGAGTTGTGACTACAGTCAAGAATTTCTAAATCGGGCCCTGTCCATTAGGAAGGAAATTTCTGAGCCAATGAAATAACTGAATGGTCAGCTGATCATTAAACACGTATGCTTTATTAAATATGCAATATTTGTATATAATTCTAAGCTCCTCTTGGTTATTTTTTTCATGCCACTGGAGAAACGAAACTTTAACACATGTTGTTATTCATTTAAGAAAAGATGATTTTTTTCGTCCTCACTATTTAAATCCTCTATATAAGTAGGATGACCAATAGTCGTAAGATTTATGTTTTAATTAATACTAGAATGAATAAGTTATTTTATACTACTTTTTTATTCAATCTTCTATGATTTTTAAAAAAATTTAATTCTTAAATACAATCTTTTAAAAATAAATTATTTTACAACATAGTAAATTTTGAATTTAAATACTTATTTTTTCTATAAAAATGTATACGATTCATACATTAAAATAGGAATATTTTATCAAAACAAAAGTAGATTATAATTTACAAGAGATCAAAAAGATCTTGAACACAAGGATGAATATTCCCACCAGTCGACTACAAACTATTAATAATTATAATTGTAAAATAAAGCATACATTATGTAGAAGAGAATAATTATATTAACATCATTAAACTGTAAATTTCGTATTCAGAGCATCAAAAGGTGTCTTCATCATTTTGATAGCAGAAATTAACTATGAAGCTCTAGTTACGATTTTCTCTCATAGATGGCTCTGCATCAAGTGCTGATTATTGTTTCACGAATAGAGAAACAGCATGAGAAACATGAAGGCTCACTTTCTCAATGAAAGGATTAACTCTCATCTTGTATTAATGCAAGGCGTATCATATAGTTAAATATCGATATATCATTTTTTATACAGTTCAGTGCGAGCTAATCTATGAAATTAGTTATATATTCAAATTTTAAAAAAAAATTAAGTTATCATAGAAATGTAATGGATTTCTGGAATTTGAAAATACCTGATTTAATATTTTTAAACTAGCAATGGAAAATGCGAGGGATGGCATTAAAAGCAGTACATTGCCATTGGATTTTTCAGTTTACTCTTTCAGTTAACTCTCATACTTTTCGGTTTTATTATTTCTCAGGTAAAATACAACTGTCAAATGATTTCAAATTGGGTTACATTGGACTTGACTGTTCCTATATCATCGTTACCAAGAAGTTTTACTGCAGGTTTCACTTCCAGACTGACGATTTTAACTCGTCATTCTATTTTCCTCATATCTCTTTTAAAATGAAATTTCTCAAACTAAAATCTGCCCTATTTTTGCCAGCACTATAACTTTAAATTTTATTATGAATGCCAACAGATTAAAGCTATTTTGTGTCAAACAACCGTCTCATAAATAACAACGAAACCTCGCCTTGTCTTTTTGGGCTAGATCTCCTAAATATACAGGATTATACATGAGTGTATCTTTTTGGTCCGAGATCAAATACTACACAATACCACTGCAGCTGATTTATTGCTGATTCACAGCTGAAAATTTCTGCACCGGCTACTTTACGAGCACGATCATCATTCACTGGGTGAATAGGCTGTCATTTGCCTATTCACTGCTCAGAGATGAAATGGGACATGATGGTGTTTATAACAATAAGATATATGGTGGAAAAGCACAAAATTTTAAACTACTTTCTTCGAATGAGGTTTCGAAATGCTATAAAAATATTATTACGTTCTACTTACGCAGATCATATATGGAATGATGGGAAGAGAAAATGACGTTTCTATAAACATATAAATAAGATTGCCGATGTCATTGGGCTACTTCTGGCAACGAAATGGCAGATGTATTGGTCGAATTTCTAGATGTCTTATAATAATCTAACTAAGTAACCAATGGCGCAACAGTCCATTGTAGACCAAGATATGGGGTGTCCATCTCCACTTTCTTGACCGTGGGATTGGGATGCCGTACAGATTGGGTGTCAAACTCGCGGCCCGCGGGGCGCATGCGGCCCGCGATGAACATTTTTGCGGCCCGGCCAAAAATAGTTATTTTATATATATTATTGGCACCGATAATATATAATAAAATAACTGACGCAGAATTATAATAAGATAGGAGTAATTCGCTAAATGTTTTTAATGATACCCTTTTTTCGCTATTATTAAACAAAATGCTTATATTTATGTTGAATACTCTGTAATTAGGTAAATAAACCTACGTTTCTATTAATATTGATTTTTTTGCGGCCCACCTATATTTAAACCTTGTTTGTTTGGCCCAAGGTAGCCTTTGAGTTTGACACCCCTGCCGTACAGCATATATCTCGGCCAGGTGGGTCAGCCTGCCGCGGGACCCTTAGAGTTAGTTCCCAAGCATGCTTGGTCCTCATTTTATCGACCCACTCAAGAGATTGAAAGGCTGAGTCGTCCTTGCCTAGTCGCAGTGTCGTACCCTGGTCCTGTGGTGTGGTAGCTTGTAGCTTTTAACCACTACGCAACCGGGCGTCCTTACAATAATCTCTGGAATGGCGTAAATTGAATACAGATAATCGGAGGTGTTGTTAGTCTGGTTAATATGTGTTTCCCAACCCTTTTAGGCTCGCTACCCCCTTCATTGGTTTTCATGCATACACCTCCCCTCCCTCTTCCCACTCTACATATTTTTTTTTATAAAAAAGGCTCTTTAAAACATAAAGAAAACAAATTAAAATGCCTTTTCCATAATTTAATTCCAACTAAATGTTTAATATAACAAATATGAAATTTGCAAAAGATTGTAAGAAATGGAGAACATTAAGAAACGTTCCTCCCTGAGTCAAAGGTGTATAAAGGACCGGAACAGAAAACTCAAGAAAAACAATGAAGTTACATATGGATTCAGACTTGTATATAAGAGTAGCATTAGAAAAACTCTTCTTTAAATAAAGTTGCTTTATTCCTCTGGGGAAACTACAACAGTAATGTAAAAAATGAAGCACAAACTGATGAAAAACAAACAAACGTTTTGAATTAGTCTACTGAACGCAATAAGCAACTGCGATTTTCATTTACCACCGAATAAAGGCGGTATATTTCTAACGAACTGAGCTTGAACTTTGTATGAGACTTTCTCATTTAAAATACATCACTTCCCTACAGTTTCATGGTAAATAACTGTTGACAATTTCTTTTTTCGTCGCTAAAAAGTTAATATAAGCTGAAAAGTTAATTTAACTCAATATAACCGTGGCGAGCCCCTAGAAAACACTAGGTTGGGAAAACCCTCGGTTAATGAGAGCTATATCTTTCAAACTTCGAATGGGCGGATTAAAAGAAGAATGAAGCCACACTCTCATATGAAAAATCACCAAACAAAAGAAATATAAATCTGTAGTACATTTAGAGGTAGCCGTTGATAAAAGTTTCAAAATCATTATATGTGCTTCAGTATTTTCAGAATAAATAAATGGTAGCAATATTTAAAAAAGATCCGCATGAAACTGGATAGCAGATGGCTTACCAACCTTCCAGTAAATGGCGAAAAAACTTCGATTCATCCTTCTGCTATTGTCCAGTTATCAACGGGGTTAACCTGAATTAGTAATAAAATTGTACAGTAATTTCTGTACGGAAAATTACGCTATCTCTGGAACATTCGGCGGTTATGTCAAACTGAAGATTCCACGATGAGTTGAAAACTTAAGCTCAAAAATGCAGTTGAATAATTAATATATATATTTTTTTAACACCAATGCGGACGCACTTGTAATGAAACATTCGCCTGAACTACGCCGCAGTTTTTGCTGTCCATTTTATTATGAGGGCACCGTATAGGTGGACAGCATTACCCCCTATGAAGGGACGACACGAACGGAGGCATTTTTCGTGGCGCAACGCTGGGATTCGATCTGAGCACCCTCAGCACCGAAAACCAGCGCGCTGTACCACAGGGCCGCCACAAGCCCATAATTATATATATATATATATATATATATATATATATCTATATATATATATATATATATATATATATATATATATATATATATATATATATAT
>OU015498.1:24612198-24644698 GCA_907164885.2 Dolomedes plantarius | reverse complement strand
TCTCCGTTCCTTCTTCCTGCAAAGCGTTTTAACTTATTTTCTGCTTCTTCCAGTCTTTAAGTTTTCTTATCCATTTTTGTTTGAGTTGTTGTAGAAAAGTGTTACTGGGGAGAGCATTTTCTTAATTCTACTGTCAAAATAAATTCACTTGTATCGTGTTGAAAGAAAAGGTAATTTTTCCTCTGCATATACAGACCTGTAACTGACATGTACGGGACATAAGACATTGGATTGTCTTTGCGAATAAATCACAAAGTTTCAGCGTGACTTCCAATTGTTTAATATTTACGACTGAAGTAATAACCAAGCTATGACCAAACTTATTATTTGATAATTTCAAGATTTCTAAAGATAAGATTTATCCTTTTACCTTGGCAGAATGCTAAGAATAGTAAATCGTAATCAGCACTAGTGAAGACGTTTTTAGAGCTAACAAAAGCATGAGGAATTAGACAAAACTAGAATAACAGCGTTTTCACAAAATGTAAGGGTTAGGGGCCTGTTCACATAGGAGTCCGTTGGGTTGCGTTAAGGAAAAGAATGACGTTGAGACGAAAATAAACCAATCATAGGCCTCCAAACGATTAGCAATGAAATTTTTAACGCCTATGATTGGTTTATTTTCTTTTTAACGTCATCTTTTCCTTAACGCTACGCAACGGACTCCTATGGAACAGGCCCTTAGTGATATCTACTTTGTGAGTTGCGAAAAAATACTGTAGGAAATCGGTAACTGTTTCATTTAACTGTGTAAACTGGACAATGATCCATGTCAGATCTATTCCCTTCGGGATTTTTTTAAGAGTTTAGTTTTATTTACTGATATTTTGAATCGTTATTTACAGAAAAGAAGGTAAAAACAATATTCTTTTGAATGTGTGTATCTTTTAAAGGTATTTTCGTGTTATAAAATTATCCCAGAATTAATGATCATGAAATATCTGTGGTTTACATAACGCATGGTAAATAAATCATTCAATTCCTGCTTCCGAAACATTCAGTTGATATTTAAAGACATGCTTTCACTCTTCCTCAAAGAGAATTAATTTGAATATTGTTGGACAATTAGTTTCAGTGCTTCATAGAAAATTATTGAAGTGCAAGTACTTCCATCCATTTACAATTAAATAACGTTTGAAAGTGTTGGAGATCTCTTAAAGTCAAATTCTCGTTTTGAGGAATATGGTGTATAGTGTGTCTGAAGCATTGTCAACACATTTCATGGCCACAACATATATTTTTCTATTTTAGTTGCCTAAACAAGTAACGGTTGATTTCGGTGAGGAAAGGTGTCTTTGTGATTCCTTTCTTGTGATTCAAATACCAGTTTCAAATTCATTTATTTTGTTTTTCTCCCATCAGTTAGTTATACGCCAGTAGACATTACGATTTTCTATTGAATTTCTGAGGTCTTCAGGCAATCTTAATTTATTATTATCCCCATCATAAAAATATGTTATCAAAAATAACTCTGCCTGTCACATTATGTTGTGCAAGCTAGAAAATTAACTTTGCTTTTCATTTTTAAAGAAAGTGTAGGAGACATATCTATACAGAATTCGACATTTAAATAGAATAGGATTATGTAGGCACCCAGATGTACGTTATCGTTTAAGTCGTTAATAGGCTAGTCCTTATCTTAATCAAAATAACTCTAAAATAACTATAATCATATAAACTACGAGGGCCATTCTAAAAGTAAAGAACGTTTTAATCTGACGAGCCGCGTAATTCTCACACCAACCCCGCTGCCGTGAAATTGATTTACCCAATCGTTCCTGCCAGTTTGAAGCGAGCAGCGAGCAGCGGTCATCTATTGTTAATTTTTACACTTTTAAAATGAGTGACAAAATTAAGGTTCCCGCCAAGTATGAGGTTCGTAGCTTAATACGCTTCCTGAATACAAAACACGTCCGCCTTATCGAAATTTGTAGACAGATAACTGAAGTTTATGGACACGTTATGAATGAAGCTTCAGTTCGAAAATGGCGCATTATGTTTAAAGGCGGCCGAAAGAATGTTCATGAGGAATCTTCAGTTGTGACTAACGATTTCAAATCAAGGATCGAGGGAAAAATTCAACAGGATAGACGCTTCACTATTGGTGAACTGAGCTTGTTTTCCCCTGAAATGTCAAGAACAGTTCTTTATGGAATTGTTAGTGGCGATTTGGGCCAAAAAATGTGCGCCAGGAGGGTTACTCGCCGTGCCGTTCAAAACAGGCGGCGTGGATTGTTGTCCAGCGGCATTGTGCTTCTTCGTGATAACGCTCGTCCGCATGGTGCTGCGTTGACGAAGGAATTGCTTTAGCAATTTAACTGGGAAGTTTTTGGGCATCCGCCTTATAGTCTGGACTTGGAGCCCAGTGATTACTTTCTTTTTTTTTCCAAATTGAAGGATTTTTTGTGGCGGAAACCATCATGGAAATGATGACGAACTGAAAGAGGAAGTTAGTGACTGGTTCAAAAACTGGGCGGCAAGTGAGTATGCAGAAGGCATAGGAAAGCTGGTACAGCGCTATAACAAATGTTTCAGTTTGAACGGCGACTACGTAGAAAAATAGGTAAGATATCAAAAGATGCTGTAAAATAAGTTTTCTTTCATTGTCTTATTTTACAGCATCTTTTGATATCAGTTGTTTCTCTAGACATTTTTATTCAAGTTTTCTTTCATTGTCTTGAATAAAAATGTCTAGAGAAACAAACGTTCTTTACTTTTAGAATGGCCCTCGTATATAAAATCTCATATGGAACGTTATGTATAGATTAAGAGTTTGTGCAAGAAACATTAAAAGGTACACAAGGATAGCTCCCATCATAACACAAACCTATGTTTGTATATAGGGCCGGTAGGTTGCCCAGTTTCTGCCATACTCTGTTCTGTATGCTAGGTGTGATGAGTTCTAAAGTATATGGTGAAACAGCTATCTACCCTCAATCAGAAATGAGTGGGTTCGAAAATCGAAATATGAGTTCAGCCAAGTCACGAAGGAAACTCGCATTGAGTATTTTTAATGACTGTTGCAAAGTTTCGTAATCAACCTCTTTTGCTCCATGCATAGTTTATAATTATCGACTACAAATTATAAAAATTACTGAGCTTTCAAACACGTTAATACAGTACGTCCTTAATCAAATTACGATGTACTAGGGCCACGTAAAAGCAGTTTTCATTTTCAGTTTGCAAAATGACCCTTGTGTGTGCCGTGCCAAACAGATTATGATGAAGTGGGGTAGATGGGAGGGGGCAGGAGTATTACCCCCCTTGAACTTACCTGAAACTGTTGTGTTATTGATAAAAACAATTTTCTTTCGCTTCAATAAATTGTTAAAGACTAATAACAAATACATGAATTTGGTCGTTTTTAAAATTACCTTTATATTTCGCAAAAAACAAACAAACTTATTTTATTCTATTTATGAGAATAGCGCACTTAATATATTAGTATTTTCACTTATTCTGAATTATTTTATCAGTATGCGTCTAACTTAGTTAAAGTTATAAGATAGTCATAAGAACTTACATTTTGAGTTAAAATGAACTCAAAACAATGGTCTAAAAGATGCTTCAGTTATTAGAGAGGGCCATTTAAAAAATTATGTTTATACGGTAAAAAAAAATCAAAGTATTTCTTAAATAAAATATTAAATCAACTTTATATAAATAAGGGTATTTTATAAAATATTAAAAGAATTATTTTAATTGCAAAAGGTTTTCACTACACTGCACGAGTTTCAGTTTGGCATGAAAATATTCATTTAAGTTCCAGTTTCACGTAAAAATTACTGGTAATTTGATTATTTTTGAGTTGTTAAGTATCCAGGTTGTTAAGTGACTGTTTAAACGCATATAAAATGTTGCGTTAAAAGTATTCTATATTTCATATATTACTATATATGCACACAAAGTTTAGCTGGGTATATTGAATAATTTTGAAATCACTAAGAAATTGCCATAAATTGTGAAAAAATGACGAAAAAAAAAATGTTTTGAGGGAAGAAGAAAAATGTGGCATTTTTGGCTGTCACTCCAGTTCTCTAACAGGGGCTTGGTTTTTTTTAAAGTCTTCGTAAACTGTTGCAAGATAAAAACCAGCAATAATTTTTTTAAAAACCTTTTCAGGTTTAATATAAGCTACGTTAATTATTGCTGTCCTATGTGATCCCATCCCATGGTATGTAAACTACTCTTAAGGGAAATCCAGGCAGAATGCAGTAATTTTTAATTTACGGATTTTTTTTATTATTGTTTTAAAAGTGGCTTTGTATAAAAATGACCATACATACAAAAAATACTTGAACAATTTGAAGTTATGATTTTTAAAAAAAATTAAGCTAATTTTTTATGTGTTTGGTGGTGAACCAATCACTCTGATTTAAATTTATACAATTTTATGATATTTGAACAAATGTTACGCATTTATACGCTTGAGAGATATCAGTCATTTATTTCTAGAATTAATAAAAATTTTATTTTAAAAGTTAATAAATTACTTTTTACTGCAAAAGAAATAATTTTTTTCGTTCAGGAAAATATTTTCAGTATTTTTACTTTAAATCAAAAGCTTCAAAGACAGATTAACAGAAATACAGCGATAGAATGCAGTTCAACTCTTCATGGTGATACTTCGCAAAGAATTTTCGACATATGTTCATAAAGATCTCAAATCATGAAAAATTCTTCACGAATAAATAGGTTTAAAGTACAGGTATGCAACCGGATACGTATACTCTGTACAGCAGGGGTGTCAAACTCGAGGCCCGCGGGGCGCATGCGGCCCGCGACGATCATTTTTGCGGCCCGACCAATATATTGGCACACAATATATATATAAAATAACCGCAGAATTATAATAAGATAGGAAAAATTCGCTAAATGTTTTTTTAATGATACTCTTTTTTGCTATTATTAAACAAAATGCATATATTTATGTTGAATATACTGTAATTAGGTAAATAAACTTACGTTTCTATTAATATTGATTTTTTTGCGACCCACCTATAGTTAAACCTTGTTTGTTTGGCCCAAGGTAGCCTTTGAGTTTGACACCCCAGCTGTACAGCATCAAAATGTTCTATATGACTGTGTTATCGACATAGAATCAGCAGATTTGTGTTATTTGATTCTAAAAAGGTGCATTGTATGTTTCCAACGGATGAAATACAAATATGCTTTTTTGAGAAATATTTTTCTCGGAAATAATTTTCACTAGACAACTGAAATTAGTTTCTTTTCAGATTTTTTTTTCGAAACCAACGACACTGACCATTTGACATGGACCAAAATATTCCGAAAAGTCTCTTGAGGAATATTACGATGTATGTAGATCATCTGGGGATTGAAGAAAGGAGAAAATGCACCCAGTTCACTTGGAACTTGGATGGCTTCTTCAAATCGAACGACTCGGCCGTTTACACGAAAAAGCTTGAAGAATTTGATTTCAATTTGTATCTGACGAGAAACAGGGATTTCTTTACTGTGACTGTAGACACCAACCGTGAATTGGTGTCCTTGGATATGTTTTGCTGCGCTCTCTCTGGTGACGGTTACGCTACTCGCGTTTCCCATGTCCGTCAAGTTTCCAAACACTTGTACCAAGTCACATTTCCGCCCGGTGAAGTTGAATCATTGAAAAACTGCTCTTTGAGTAATTATGGCTCTATAAAGCTTCAATTTCAAACCGGTGCTAAATCAAAAAGGATTTTTTATCCAGGAACGCATAAGCTGGATTTTTCCAGATTTGTTGAATTCAGGGATAACGACAATCTCTGGAAAAGGGTCAGGATGGGTTTTTTTGCTATGCTACCCACTGAGGGCCCTAAATTGTACTGTCACAAATCACTTCTAGCAGCTAGGAGTGCATTCTTCCGAGATTACTTCAAAGAACAAAGTAATAATCAAGACGAAATGTCAATAATGGCGCCTAGTAAATCTCTAGCTATATTTATTTACTACCTGTACTCTGGAGTATTGTGTACCGACCAACTGCCTGTGATGTTGGACCTACTTAAACTGGCGTGGGAACTAGATATCCATAGCCTGAAATCTAGGTGCTTTCAAAGCTTTCACCGTTTCATCAAAGCAGACAATGTGCTCGAGTTAAAAAGATTGGGAATTGAAAATGGACTGTCAATCTTGGTGGAATATACTGATAATTTCTTGGCAAAATGTAAGATGACAGAATAGATAACAACTGACTCTGGGAAAACAACTAACTCTAGAAAAAAAAACCAAGTAAAATATCAAGTTCCCTGAAAATGTGGTAACACATACAAAAACAAACTTAGGTACACAATTCTTTACTAAGTGACAATACTCTGTTATGATATGCTTCAACTGCTCTAAGCTGTTTTTAAGTGTTTCTTAAAACACTTGCCAAAAAAAAAGAAGATTTGAAAATCCTTTCAGGAGAAAGGGAATTTGATGGATCAAAAAAATCGGTTAATTATTTCGTTCCTAATCAGACTTTGAGATGGGATTTTAAAAAAACATTCTGTATTTATGCTGTTCTCCTGTGATTAGCGTCTGTAATCAATGTCAATAAAAAGTGACTTCAGTAGGTAAGTTATCCGAGGGCTTTTACGGGCTTAGTGTACGAAAAGTATATTGCCAAGAAGTCAAAAGGCAAAAACAAAAAAAAATTGTCTATTAATATTAGTATTTCTTTGGTAAATTATCTCATATATCTATAAATAAAAGTAATGCAGTCAAGAATGCTTTTAAATGAATTCTGGGAACGTTATGTAAAGCCGAGTGTGTTTTGACGTGGCAAGCATACACATGTTAACTATGTAAGAGGGCATGGAAAAAGAGATTTTCAGTTTACCATTGCCCTACATCACTTTGTTCAGTTTTCCAGTGACAGCTTCTGTAAATTGAGAAGCTGTGTTTGAAATTTTACATTAACAAAATTGGTCGAGAAGCGAACACAGAAGAAACATATGTTCTGGGAAAAATTGACGAAGCACTTTGCAGAATTGTGTTGGTAAATATAGTCACAAATTTGGCCCATTTTTTTGTCTTTTCATTTGGGCATAAATACTGGTGATTCTATTTTTAGAGTTATTGAAAAAAAAGTTTAGAACTGTGATTTTATAGTGTTTCTGGTTTAGCCTTATGATTTTTATAATTTTCAAATGACTTTTATCTTTATAGTCGCAGTGATCGAGGACAATTAACGAGGACAATTCAAAAATTTTAAATATTTAATATTGCAGAGTAAACTTCCTTAGCTTTTGACACGTTTTTGCTATTTTTGTGCTTTGAAATTATTAGCTGAAATAAAATGAATAAGAATAATTAAAGGTTCTTAAATTTTTATGATTGAACTAACTCCTTAATGTCAGTAAACATAAAAAGAAATATGCTAAAGATATCAAACATGGGATGGACAAAGTAATATCGAACATGGGAAACATCTTAGTGAAATAAAAATTTTCATAAAATGATTGATTTGCGTTTATTTTTCATCAGTCCATCTCTATTTCTACAGCTAAAGTTGTAACAAAGCCTTCAAAACTAAACAATGCTACGTCTGTTGACCTCGAAGATACTTAAGTTCCATATAAAGCAAAGGTGTGTTTTCTGCTCATGGTATTTTTTTAAAATTGTAATAACGTCAAATGTATAGATTTTTAATCATCTGAAAAAACACACTCAACTGGAGAGCATAATAGTTTTAAAATAATCTCTCAAAGTTTTTTAAAGAGCAATCAATGTCGGGAGATGCCCAAATGAATAGAATTCTGACATTTGGTCCGGAGCCTTGAGTTCTAGTCGCACTGTTGTTGTTGTTTCTAATGCTGCTTCTAAAGCTGTTTCTAATGCTGTTTCTAATGCTGTTTCTAATGCTGTTTCTAATGCTTCTAATGTTGTTTCTAATGCTGCTTCTAATGCTGTTTCTAATGATGTTTCTAATGATGTTCCTAATGCTGTTCCTAATGTTATTTCTAATGATCAGAATATTATTCCAGACCAGGTCCCTATATGCTAGCGGACTGAAGGATGCTGCTCCGGTTTATAATGACACTATAAGGATTGGAGTCCGATTTAGCCAAGTGCCACCTCAATTTTGACCGAGCAAACCCAGGGGCGGAATCTGGGGGGATCAGACCCTCACCCACACCCTCCGGTCTCATAGAGGGACCTACCGATCTACGAATTTAACGTGCCCATATCCGGCCTAGACACGAAAGGTATTTAATGGTGCTTGTCGGGATTTGATCAGAGCACCCTCAATACCGAAAGCCGACGCGCTACCACTAAGCTACCTCGAACCCTTCAAATCACACTGCTGACAATTATGTCTGTTGCCGTTCGGGATTGGATTTAAATTGTAGGTCCCGGTATGATTAGCCCTTGCGTAGCAAAAGTTAACCGTAGCTCTTTCAACTAACTAACCATCCATTCAACCTAATGAGCAACCAAATAAACTATGGGTCCCACTCCTTTTAAAATCCACTCCTCCTTTTTAAAATTAAAAAAAAATTTGAACATTTTTTATTCATGTGTACTTATATGCGGTAATCGAGGTACACATCATGGATAGAAACAGCATAATTACAAGATAAAAAGAACTGCGAGATAATCTTCGTAGTGCAGGGGTGGCCAACCCGCGGCAAGCGTGCCACAGTGTGGCACGGCGGAGCTTTTACAGTGGCACGCGGAGACTTAATGAAAAATTAAGAAATTTGAAAAAATAATAATTTGTCAAAATCTGTAAAAACCCTACTCATACGCTACTGAAAATAACAGCGCAGGAATATATATGCATCTTTTAGCCTATAACAGTTACCCTATAACAGCGCACCTTATTATATTTTTGTATGCTGGAAAAGTTGGAAGTGGCACGCATAATATTTTTTTTTCAGATAGTGGCACTCTTCCCAAAAAGGTTGGCCACCCCTGTCGTAGTGCCTGCATGCACTAAATCAGCCGGGATATGTTCGGCCGTTGTAAGCCCAAGGCACTAATCCTTTTGCATATATTTTTGTATGTAGGTTAATTAAATGCTAGTATCATACTTTGCATATTGTAATTTCGTAATTACTCTTCTATCGGCTATCCTACATATATATATATATATAAATATTAATTCGTAAAATGTAAAACACATCAAGAAATATATATGAAAGGGGTGTTAAATATTAACATTTGAATAGTCGTTGGAGTACTAAAGTATACAAAATCCTTAAGGGGGGGGGGACACCTTAAAGCCTTCAAAAAACTTAATTTGTTATTATGATTTAATTTTGAAGAAGGGAATATAAGGAATCTTTTGGAAAAAATCGATACTACAATTAGTACCGATTTTATGGCCAAATGTATAAAGTTAATAGTAAAGTAATTTATAGAAACTTTAAATGGCTTTTTCTAAAAACTGGGATTTTCAAACTTGTGCGCACTATTTCTTCAAAACTAATTGTCACATATTGCTAAAATTTTGTATACATGTACAGGGTGGCTAATAAATACTGTAACACTCCAAAAAATAAGAGTTAATTTTAACCGTTTGGAAAAACAATTTATCTATCTATTTGTGTGATTGGCAACTTTTTGTAAACGCAGACGATTTTTGTTTAAAGTAAAACATGTAGAATATTTTTAAAGATGGAAGCCAAAAGGTTAATGGTTAAACAGCTTTTTGATCGCGGATTTTCTGCAGGTAAAATATTTAAGCAATTAAAATGCCTTGGTTTTAATAGGACGTTTATATATAGGACTATAAATCGATTATTGGATACCAATAGCTGTAAAGATCGACCAAGGTCCAGTCGTCCACGCACTGTTCGTACAAAAGAACGTATCAAAAGAATTCGTGAAAAGATACGAAGAAATCCACAACGTTCTGCAAATAAAATGGCTGCAGAAGAGAACATCAGTCGCAGAACTATGAAACTTATCATAAATGAAGACCTGGGTTTTCGCCCTTTTCGCAAAAGAAAAGTTCAAGGTTTGACTACTGCACAAATAGTAAAAAGGATACAAAGATGTAAGAAATTGCTGAACCGGCACGGTAGCAAAAGTGTTGAAAAAATAATTTTCTCTGATGAGAAGCTGTTTTGTACAGAACAAAGTTATAATGCTAAAAATGATGTTGTATATTCAGCAACCTTCGAGGATATACCTGAAAATCTTCGAACTGTTAAACGCTTTCAGAACAAGAATTCTGTTATGGTTTGGGCTGCAGTGTCACACAATGGAAAACTGCCTCTGAAATTCATCGATAAAGGGGTAAAAATCAATGCTGAATATTACAAACAGGAAGTATTGGCTACACGTTTATTACCACATGCTAACAGATTGTATCCCAAAAAGAATTGGATATTTCAGGAAGATTCTGCACCGTCCCACCGATCCAAAACAACACAGGAATGGCTCCATGCAAATTGCCCGAAGTTTATGAAGCAAGAAGATTGGCCACCTTCTTCACCAGATCTAAATCCTTGACTATTGCATTTGGGGGATTTTAGAGTCTAAAGTAAATGCTAAGCAGCACAGAAGTTTGGACTCCCCCAAAGCTTCCATATGGAGTGAATGGGACAAATTACCTCATAAAATGATTCGTGCCGCAATAGGACAGTGGCGAAAGAGATTATCTTTAGTAATCGATAAAGATGGCGGTCGATTCGAGTAAAATTATTTGATGGTAAACTTTCATGTATAATGTTCATAATATTGTTGTATTTTCCATTTTCTATTTCATCTGTGTGTAATTAAATGATTCGATATTTGTCATAGTATTTATTAGCCACCCTGTATATCTTGTATGTTTTTACAATTTCTATCTAAATTTAAGTAAGTACATATTACTAATTTTTTTACAGAATTTTTTTTAATTTATTTTTTGTATATTACAATATATTTGCCTGAAAATAATATTTTTATGTGAAATATGATAATTATTTTAGCTGTAGATTAAAGTATAACCTATGGATAGAATATATACAAGTAATTTAATTTATATCTATAATAGGTTTTTTAAAAAAATATGCGCGCAGTGCATTGACGTAAGATTTATTTTTCATAAAACATTTTTTTTTCATAAAATAATTTCTAATAATCTCCCAACGATTCTGCTTTTGTTTTCTAATACATAAATCTTTCTATAATTCACCCTAAAAATTTGGTTTAAAACAATTTCAAATTAACTGTTTGACAACACATTAAGCTAGGTAGTAAAATCAGTGTATTTTTGCGCCTGCAAAGATGATCTCCCCCCCTTAAAGCTAGAACAACCTGTTTCAACCACTCTTAAAACCAGTCATTTTTCAATGTGCATGAGAGGTCTAACGTAAATACTAACAAGTTGGTACCCGTCAAAACATGACGGCTAGATAGTAAATAAATGTTCTAATACACAAATTATATTCAACACATCATTGCCAAATGTTGAAAATCATAATAATGCGCAGAAACAAATTAATGTGCTTAAGCGGCCTTGTGTTTAGTGAGTATCTAAAGCCAGTTTTAAAAATGTCACTGAGCATGCTCAGAAAGCATTTTTTTTTAATTGTAAATTATCGCTCATTAAACAGCTCGAAATAAACAGTGTCCATCAGGTTTAGTCTTTTATTTCACAAACATAATTATCATAAAAATAAAAATGGCAGAGCGAGATCTAGAGATACTCCTCGGCATTGAAACATGTCACTGAGCATGCGCAGAAACAGTGAGTTTCTAAAGCCAGATTGAAACATGCCACTGAGCATGCGCAGAAATCAAATTTTAATTGTAAATTATAGCTCATTAATAAAAATTGCAGTTTCAAAAACCAAATTTGACAAATCTACAGATTACAATCTTTCGTTTAAGACCAAAATGAAGTAAATTGATGCAGTAGTTTTCTCTCACGGACTCCCCAAAAAGTCTGCTTAGCAAATTAAATATATAGATATTGAATCATGGAATGAAAGATCGCCATCATTCATTCTCTCTGCTTTTCTTGTTATATCGGCAACCTCAATAAGAACCATACTGATAAACACTTTGAGTGACACGAGAGTTTTAATTGTTTCTGGGGGAGCTGAACACAGTCGAATGACGAATCAACCCGATTGCGTCTTATTACGTTTTGATCCCTAAATAGTGTACATTAAATTTCAAAATATGGTGTAGTATTTAAAAACAATATCGGTTCTCTTCCAACATTCTCTGGACATACAAGTATGTACTTATTTATGGTACTAACTGCTTTCTGTGAGTCGTAAAGTTCGCAGCAATGTTTTACATGAAGCAGATTTATAGATATTGTTATCAGTGGTAAAACAAAACACCAAGCCAATTATTTCAAAAAAGTATCCGTTAATTATGGATTGGTTTGGTTTGGTTTGGTGCGCTACGGTCAATTTTTTAAACTATGGATTGGAATTAAAACATCGCGGTAAATGTCCTGTACGAAAGCCATTTGAGACATTTGCTCCCAATCTGACAATTGCACCCAGATCTACCGGAGACATTTGTATCTGAGACATTTGCACCCGAAATAATAACAAATAAATGTATATACAAGTACGTTATGCCAAATTAATGAGTAAGATCTATTAACATTATGGAGTGTTTTTTTGTCCATTATACCACTCAAATACAACTTTTCTCCAGAAAGACCAACCTTTGTACAGAAAGTAAAGGAATTGTAGGCCAAGGATCGTCGTGTGACAGTACGAATGATAGCGGAGGAAGTGGGAATTGGTCGTGAGATGGTCCACCTCATACTGACCCAGGATTTGGGTAAACTCAAGCTTTGCTCCCGACTTGTGCCCCACACTTTGACGTCGGAACAAATGCAAATTCGGCTTGACGCTTGTAGAGATTTATCGACATGGCGGATCGAAACCCAAATTTCCTGAAAACCATTGTCATGGGTGACGAGACCTGGTGCCTAAAGTACGACCCCGACGGCAATCGTCAGAGTATTGAGTGGCGGGGTCCAAGGTCGCCGAAAAGCAAGAAGGTGCGAAGTGAGAAATCCCGCTTCAAGACAATGCTCATGGTTTTCTTCGACTCTGAGGGTCTCATCCATAAAGAATTCCTCCCTGAGAGCAACACGTTAAATGACGCTAAGTACGTGGATATACTGAAACATCTGCTGCAACGGATCAATCGGGTACGCCCCCAGTTGGGTTCTTCACACTAAAAGACAACGTAGATTACGAGTGCACGCTTAAAGTCATTGGGTGGAAATTAAAGCTGACTAAAACGAGATATGCCGTTACTGTGACTGTGGACACAAACGAGAATGGAGCGTGCAAGAACATCTCTTACTGTGTTTGTTACGACAAAAGCACTTCTTCGCCCCATTTTGTAGCCCGCCAAGTTTCCGGAAATTTGTACGAAACGATTCTTTCGCCTTGTGTAGTCAAAGCTGCGAGGAACTCGGTATTGAACTGTTGTTCGTGTTTGAGGCTTCATTTCGAAACTGGTGTTAAGACTACAGAAATATTGTATCCAAACAGGTATAAGAGAGATTTACACGGGTTTACCAAGTTTAACTGGAACATTGGGTTTTTAAGCATGAAGTTCCATGATTTTTTGCTCTGTTGCCTAGGGATTCTCGAAATGAATAAATATTATACCAACAAAGCATTTCTCAGCGCCAGGAGTGTTTTCTTTCGAGATATATTTAGAGAAGCTTGTTATTAATTAAAGGAAATGCAAATCATTGATCCGCATAATGTGCTATGTGTTATATTATACTACCTTTATACTTGTAAATTCCTTCTTAAGGGACTCCAGGAGACTATGGACGCAATTAAAATGACTGGGGATCTAGATATTCCTAGCCTGAAGGCTAAGGGCCTGTTCACATAGGAGTCCGTTGCGTTGCGTTAAGGAAAATGACGTTGAGACGAAAATAAACCAATCATATGCCTCTAAACGATTAGCAATGAAATTTTTAACGTCTATGATTGGTTTATTTTCGTCTCAACGTCATCTTTTTCTTAACGCAGTGTCACGGACTCCTATTTGAACAGGCCCTTAGTGTATGGATTTAATTTCCGATATGATCAACGAATTTAATGTTTATAAGATCAGGGAAGAAGGAGTAAAAAGAGGGTTGACATTTTTAACCGAAAAAGCTGATGTTTTTCTTGTCAACATGAGTAAGATTATATCCCAGAGTACAGACAATTCTCGATGATACAACAATTAAACTATCTACTAGTTGATACCCGTCAAAACACGACGGCTAGATAGTAAATAAATGTACTAATAGCAAAATTATACTTAACACATCATTGCCAAATGTTGAAAATCATAATAATGCGCAGAAATAAATTAATGTGTTTAAGCGGCCTCGTGCTTAGTGAGTATCTAAAGCCAGATTTTAAAATGTCACTGAACATGCGCAGAAAGCAATTTTTTAATTGTAAATTATCGCTCATTAAACAGCGCGAAATAAACAATTTCCATGAGGTTTAATCTTGTATTTCACAAACATAATTATCATAAAAATAAAAATGGCAGAGAGAGATCTAGAGAGACTCCTCGGAATAAATGCGTTTATCATTAAAACATGTCACTGAGCATGCGCAAAAACTGTGAGTTTCTAGGGACAGAGTTAAACATGCCACTGAGCATGCGCAGAAATCAATTTTTAATTGTAAATTATCGCTAATTAATAGAAATCACGGTTACAGAAACCAAATTTGACAAATCTACAGATTACAATATTTCGTTTAAGACCAAAATGCAGTAGTTTTCTCTTACGGACTGCCCAAAACGTCGGCTTAGCAACTTAAATATATGGATAAGTCTACAAAACAACTAAAGTAACTCTCTTTATTAAAGGACAAACTCTGTAAAAGAAGCGCTCCAGTTGATCTCAATCCGTTAGAGCGTTTTCTGAAGTTAATTTGAATGATGTTGGTCCTTTTTGTACAACTTATGAACCCAAAAATAAGTATGTTTAGAAAATCGTTTTGTCATTCTTACATACACGCCGCATATAAAACAAGTTATGTGAATCAAGCTTATTTTAAAACAAGATTTGTTTTGAATTGTAAATACCATAACTGAAATAAAGATTAATTGGCGAATCAAATTGTTGTTGTGGATACCAAAAGTATGATATCGCATGCTAGTGGTTATATAAGGGCCTGTTCACATAGGAGTCCGTTGCGTTTGCGTTAAGGAAAAGATGACGTTGAGACGAAAATAAACCAATCATAGGCATTAAAAATTTCATTGCTAATCGTTTGGAGGCATATGATTGGTTTATTTTCGTCTCAACGTCATCTTTTCCTTAACGCAACCCAACGGACTCCTATGTGAACAGGCCCTAAAGGATAATGTTGCTGGACCTGCAAGAAACAAATAAATTGATTGTGAAACAAATAATTTGATCGTGATTGCTGAATATCCGCAACTTCTGAGAAATCATTTATTTGGTGTGCTATGAATTCAGATTGTAAGTTATCGAATAAATTAAATGTGGAAAAATGAAAACAAATAAAATACTCTTAAAACAATACAGGAAAATATGAATGGGACGCCACAACACGGAGTAACATTCGTTGTTGGAGATTGAAATTATATATATTTGTTTTTGGCGTACTGGTAGCGCCATCTGGATGCTTCGCGTTTTGCTTGAAGCATGTGTATTTTTTAGTTGCACTCTTGAACGGAATAAAGCCTGACACATGAATTCTTGGTGATTTAATATTTCTTGAATTCTTGGTTATATATTTCTTGAATTTTCTTTATTCGTTGTGTGTTCTTATGGATATGGAAAAATGCCAAGTTATTGGCAGAAATTTTGCAAAACATTTCACCCGAAATCAAATCTCTAACCCAAGTACAGAAAACATAGTCAAAAATAGTATTAACCTCTTCTTAAACACCCCTCACGAAAGTCCCACTCCCTATATTGTTCCCACCGACATCAAAGAAATCATTAAAAATCTCCCTAAAAGAAAATCCCCTGGGTAAGAGAACATCAATAATACAATGCTTAAGAACCTCCTTTTTAAAGTATATCTTCAAAATTACTATTCTAATCATCTCTATTTTTAAATTTTAACATTTTCCCCACAGCTGGAAAAACTCCATTATTGTTCCAATCTTAAAACCTAATAAACCCCAATCTTCTCTTCCAGCTACCGCCCTATCAGCCTTCTAAATTCCCTTAGTAAAATAACCGAAAAATTTATTGCCATGAAAATTAACGAGCACCTCGACGAAAATCAAATCATTATTCCCTACCAATTTGGCTTCAGAAAATCTCTTTCTGCCCCACACCAAGTTTATCGTCTTGCTGAAAACCTCGCTAGTGCTAAGAAAAATAAATCCTCCACAGCAGCCATTTCCCTTGATATTTCCCTAGCCTTTGATAAGCTTTGGATTGACTGTCTCATTCATAAACTTATTAACTACAACTTCCTACCCCAAATCATCCACCTCCTTATTTCTTATCTTAAAAATCGCACCTTTCAAGTTAAAATTAACGGACAACTTTCTAGTAAATTTAATATTAACTCTGGAGTCCCTCAAGGTAGCGTTATCTCCCCAATTTTGTTTAACATATTTATAAACGATGTACCCCAAAATATAAACACTAACTTTGCTATTTTCGCTGATGACACTGCCCTTTACGCCACCAACAAAAACTTTAAATATGCTGTTAAATATATCAATACCCATATGTCTTCAATTCAAAATTGGCTCGACAAATGGAAAATTAAAATTAATTCTGAAAAATGCGTTGCTGTCATGTTTACACCTAAACGTAAAAAAACATTCAACAGTCTCCAAATTCAAATAGGAAACACAAAAATCCACTAGTCTGATACTGTTAAATACCTTGGTGTCGTTTTGGACAAAAATGTCACATGGAAACACCATATCCTCCACGTCAGGGACAAGTTCTGAGCAGCCAGAAGATTAATTTGCCCATTAATTGTTCGGAACAGAAAATTAAGCATAGCCAATAAAATGCTCATTTATAACTCCTATCTTCGTCCTGTCTTAACTTATGCAGGGCCAGCGTGGTCATACTGCGCAAATACCCATATTAAAAACTCGCATTTGCTCAGAGCAGCACCATTAGGCAAATCGTTAACGCGGATTGGTATTTCAGAAATACTTGTATCTACAGGGAGTTAGGAATCCCTACTATTCGAAATTATCTCAAAAATCAAGCTATTAACTTTCACAACTCAATTGACAGTGAACTTTTAATTAATCTTGCAGACTATGATCACGCAGACCCCACTAACAGGAAAAGGCCTCGTGCCATCCTGAGTCTTTCGTCTTGAAATTCTTTGTTCTATTTTATTTAAATAAAATTTAAAGTATTTAAAACTATACTAGGCTTTGCCAAGGCTAAAACTATTAAATTTTTATAAAATAAAATAAAAATCCCTTTTACAATCCTTAAACTTCCTTCTAGCACTTATTATTTGTCTCTGAGTAAATCCTTTTGGATTTGCTCGATTTCCTAGTTTTAGAACTCACGGATTCTGAACCTTATCTCTCCATGAAAACTCTTCTCTTCCTCCTCTCTTTACCTGCTAACTAAAAACCAGCTTTCAGACAGCTATTGACTTCGCCTCCACAAGTGAACCATCACGAAGTTCCTGGAGACGTCCATTTTGAACTCTTCATTTCACCCTCCAAAGCTCTGACCAAAAAACTCTCTCCTTCACTTTTGTGTTGCAATTTACACTTCCGAAGATATTTAAAAACGAACATTCCTTTTCTCATTTTGGTGGAACTTTCGCTCTCCGTTGTCAATCTCATGAAAAATCTGTGTTAGAAGGCGTTGGCCTAGGTAACACAGTTAATCACATGCAGGGCCGCCCAGAGACTTTACGGGGCATGGGGCAAACTTCTGTTGGGGGACACAAGAAATCTGATTAAACGAATAATTTTTTTTTTTTTTTAATTTTTTTTTTTTGGGGGGGGGGACTTTTTTCAGGAGATTATTTTGAATTTTGAAGTACGGTACAAGTTTCAGAATTTTCTTTCGGAGGAAATCTAATAAATAATTTTTTTTTAATTTTTTGGGGTCCCTCCGGCAGTTGGGAGCCTGGGGCAAAGTGCCCCAGTTGCCCCCCCTCCTCTGGGCGGTCCTGATCACATGTTCCTATGGTCCTATGGTTCATTCGTTGTAATCATTGGACAGTTTTTAAAGGCAAAGATATCATTTGAAACAACTTAGATGAAAAAAAAGGTGTTCAAAATTGTTTGAATGAAAATAATTTGGAAACCAGTTTTCTTAATTGTGAAGCAGATTCGTAAATACAATTGTTGTAAATAGTTCTGCTTCATTTTCATTATCTAGATGTTGATGCAAGGGATTTGCCAATTATTTCAATATTGCAGAATAGTGAAGAATCATCTCTTTTGTATGTTAGTCAATTATTTTCGTATTTATATCAATTCGTTTATGTTTAAGTCAATTTGTAGTATATTATTACTTTTATCATGCAGGACAAAGATTTATGAACAAAATCTCGTTAAAACATCTGATACTGTAGTATTGATTCCTTTGCATGTCATATAATTCGTAGATTCGTTTCTTAGATACTTTCAAACTATTTACTAAAATAAGAACAACAGAAAAATGATACAGTGTTGAGATTAGATGCAAGATACTTATGTAAGTGCTCGATATTATATACTGTACGTGAACATTTTTATCTTCGTAGGACAAGTTAATAATAAACTAAATGTTATAATACTAACAATAATGTGGTCTTCAGTTTCATGGTTAAAAAAGTTTTAATGTCAAACAGCTTTTTAGATCGTAAAAAATAATTTGAATAAAATAAGTAGAAAGAAATCCAATTTAAGTTTTTTTCATTAATGTATTGTTGTGTTTGAGGGGTACAATTATATGTTTGCAAATATCGCCTTCAAAATTATTGGTGAGTTTAACAAAAAGAAATGCACTTACAGTTCAAAAACACGTTTCTAAAGACTTTGCTTCACTTGGTTCGGTTATAAATAAAACTCTATATGAGGATACTGTGTTAATTTTTAACGTTAAATTTTAATTAGCTAATACATATAAAAGGACTATTTTTTTCATTTTCGGCAAAAGTTCAAAGGCATGTATTATGAGATGTTCTAATTTTTGTGAATGGCTAAAGGACTTTTGCGGAATCTTGATTATTTATCCACATTTTCACTCATATAAAAATATAAAATATTATTTTAAGAACGTATTTTTAGAAATAGTGATAATTTCAGATAAAAATATACATCTGAAAAAAAAATTTCTGTTAAAAATACGCTTAAAATACTGCATGGGATTTTAAGATTAACGAGTTCACCTAGAACGTCGCCTCATTAGCTCTGAGCAATCCTGAATTTAGTTTAAGGCGTTCGACCTCATTTAAACTGCAATTTTATGTCAAAGATCCGAACATATTTTTGCTACTCATTAAATGCAAAAATGGTTTTCAATTAGTCGTTATGATTATCATAACCGGATTTATTAGCCTTTTCGTGCATTTTGACAAATGAGAGAAGATCATCTTATGTGGATATTTAAAGTAACTCGATTGCGTTTCTACCTTGCTTAGTTGTTTATATTGATCTCCAAGATTTAGAAATGAGTATAATTTAGAATATTAGCAAATAGTTTTTGCCAACATGGTTGTCGACCCCAATATAGAAGGCTCCTGGCTGGAGATCTAGGATCCCTGTAAGAATTTTTTTTATACAGGGTAAATATCGACTATCGTCCCTCTTCGTTTTTTTTTATTTATTTATTTATTTATTTATTTATTTATTTATTTTTTATTTATTTTTTTTATTTTTTTTTTTATTTTTTTTTTTTATTTATTTTTTTTTTTAAATTGAACCAACTGAAAACAAACCTTCGGAGGAGCATCCTAGTTTTTTTTTTTAAACAGGGGCTTATCATAAGTATAACTATTAAAAAAATAACGCATAACTTTTTCTGCAGTGTTTTGTGCTGTTTCTTGCATGCAGTGAACCATCTATATATTTAAGCTGCTAAGCCGACTTTTTGGGCAGTCCGTGAGAGAAAACTACTGCATCAATTTACTTCATTTTGGTCTTTAACGAAAGATTGTAAACTGTAGATTTGTCAAATTTGGTTTTGTAACCGCAATTTCTATTAATGAGAGATAATTTACTATTAAAATTGATTTCTGCGCATGCTCAGGGGCATGTTTAAATCTGTCTTTAGAAACTCACTGTTTCTGCGCATGCTCAGTGACATATTTCAATGATAAATACGTTTATTCAGAGGATTTTCTCTAGATCTCTAACTGTCATTTTTATTTTTATGATAATTATGTTTGTGAAATATAACATTAAACCTGAAGGAAATTGTTTATTTCGCACGATTTAATTAGCGATAATTTACAATTAAAAAATTGCTTTCTGCGCATGCTCAGTGACATTTTTAAATCTGGCTTTAGATACTCACTATGTACGAGGCCGCTTAAACGCATTAATTTGTTTCTGCGCATTATTATAATTTTCGACATTTGGTAATGATGTGTTGAGCATAATTTTTTGTATTGGTACATTTATTTACTATCTAACCGTCATGTTTTGACGGGTACCAACTAGTATTTTTAAAATAGTAAGATGTTGGGTAATACCCAGTTTCATCAGAAAAGTGATTTTTTTTTTCTGTGTGTCCGATATATTCTGAGATATCCCAGGAATTTTTAAAGATTTTTACATTATCCTTGTACTGAAAATGTAATAAATACACAAGAACGAAAAAAACAAAAAGTGTTTAGTATTTTTTAAGCAAATTTATAAAAATTTTTCTTAAATATATAAATATTTAAATTACTTTAAAAATTTCTAGATAGTAAAGGCTCCAACCTCCATACATGCTATTAGTTTTAATATCAGGAGCATTTTTTAATTTAAAAAACAAATTTCTTGTAGTGTCTTCTAACGAAACTGCCGCGGGTTATTAACGTAGGATTACTTATCGTTGCTTACCTATTTTGTATGTATATATGTATCTCTATATATGTTTGTATGTATATATATATATATATATATATATATATATATATATATATATATATATATAGATATATATATATATATATATACATATATATATATATATATATATATACATATATATATATATACATATATATATATACATATATATATATATATATATATATATATATATATATATATAATTATATGTATATATGTATGTATGTATGTCAAAATTTTGACGCATTTTGGTGCTTTTCTGTTTAACTGTTTACTGCTTGCCCAAGCGATACAGACTGGGTTTGGCGCTCTGCCATTATTATAATTCGCGACACAGAACATCTGAAACTTTGCTTTCCGGAGAACCGTTATAGAGAAACGTAATCCTACTTTAAAAGAAATTAACGAGATCCCTTACCCTGTAATTCCCATGACATAACTATTGCTGCAAAATGATCAAAATATAAGATCAATGTTTTCTCCCCTGGCGCAAAAAGTTTGTTTCCCAAAGCAATCTAATTCAGTCAAATAATGAATCAATTATTTTATAACTGATTATACTATTTGCCTTTGTCAGTGTAAATTAGGCCTCAAAATCAATGAAATGCTTTGAAAATAAAATGTGGATTCATCTGACCCAGGAGTAAATCTACACGTGAGAAAATCTTAGGCTTGACTAGTACAGTCGAGTAATAAATAACCGGTGTAGAAAGTCTGCACATACGTGAAGTTAACAAATGAGATGGGTGGTTAGATTTAACCTTTGTCACAAAACAATCTCCAGTTGGCTTTTCAAAGTGGAGTCAAAGGAGACAAGCAAAATAATCATTTTCCGTCGTTATTATTTATTTATTTATTTGGTTCGAAGCATCGAACTAAATTGCTGCTAAACCACCAAGAAACTATGTACACATTTAATTCTCTCTTTATGATAAACATCCAGCAAAGGATATACAGAAAAGGAATTAAAATGATGATATGATGAAAATGATGTTAAATGGGCACTACCACTTTTCTAATTAGATTTCGACTATTTTTCAGAAAGACAGAGTCGCCTCTGATGTATTTTGCTACCTATTGGTCCACTTTTTTAAAAATTTTGTCGTAACTAATAGCTATTGTATAATTAATCTCCATGATACTACAGTGGCATACATAAATCAGTTATGAAAATCAATATTCTGTTTACTCTGGCACAAGCAAAAATTTGAGGAGCCATTTACAAAAACCTATATTTGATAAACGAAAATATTAATCCTTTTTTTCAATTTGGCAACATTTTGAATATGTAACACATTAGAATTTCTTTCATAGAAAGCAACTCAGATTAAACGAAAGACTGAGTTTTAGGCTGAGGAAATGAAAACTTAGTTTAAATATGAAGTTTTTCAGAAAGTCGAAACAGTTTGCTTCATGTTGAAAAGAGACTATGATTTTTTTTTTTAATTTTTAAAATTTTATATCTTAACTAGCTGAAAACCCGTACTTCGCTACGGAGAACATTCAAATTAAATACAACGGTCAATGTATACAATTGATGTAATATATATATATATATATATATATATATATATATATATATATATATATATATATATATATATATATATATAAGAAAATCGTAAAGGATAATTTTATAGACAAAATAATGTAGAAGAAAATATTCAAATTAAATCTAATATAAAGAATACTAAAGAACATAGTACAGTTAATATAGTTCAGTATGTAGAACATTTCTTTTACTGTACTTTAATATTTTTTTAGATAATGTCCAATCGTCTGCCGCATTAGCAAGAAAAAAAAATTTTTGTTGTCTATTTAGTTGTTATGCACGTGACGATAAATTTATTTTAAGTACCAGAAAAAGAAATCACGTGATCAGCATTTAATAAATTAAATTGTAAAAATTAATCTTTAAAAATTCACCAAAAATCAGAAAATAGAGGTAAAGATTCGAAAAAGATCTCATTTTAAAGGAATTTTTAGGATATTTCTCGTGATATAAATTTTATAACCCTCAAATTATTATTTTAAATGCAAACTTAAAAAAAGTTACAAAAACAGCTTCAAAATTTAATTTAAAAAAATCTAAGACGAATTTTTCAAAAATCTTTCTTAGTGCACCCCTACACCATAAGAAGAATCGCCATGTCAAATTTCAGCCCTTTAGGTCCAGCGGTTTGGTCTGTGCGTTGTATGTCAGTCAGTGAGTCAGTTACGGAACTGTTTTATATATAGAGATAAATATTTAAATCACAAAATATCCCTTTTTGGAGGTTTCTCTCTTCAAGAGAACTCTAGAATATTATTGAATACATCGTCTCTGAAATGTGTTATAAATATCTTTTTGATTATGCATTTTATGCATAAAGACCCTTTTCAATATTACACTACATAATATATACTGGACTTCCAAGAACCAGTACTGACCCACAGAATTAACCAGAATCAAGTCGCACTCAAAAATGAATCCTTGAGATGATCTCGGGGTACGCAGTCGTGTCCCTGAAGTTTGATAACGAACATTCAAACTGTTACAATTTTGAGAAATGTATAAAAGGTGGTTTTTCATGTATAGGGGGAGCCAAAAGTTCGTAAAAAATTTAAAAATTCATAAAAAAGGAAGAATTCGTGATAAAGAAGTGCGGTTTGCAAGAAAGGGCTCACAAGGAAGTCGGATTTTTTTAGCAGCCAAAAAATTTTTTTCAATGTTTAAAAAGTTTAAAAAGTCACCGGTAGATGGCGCTAACATGCGAGAGATTCAGCAGAATTATGCAAATCAATCTTGCAGTAAAAGACCCTGATACACGAGGATTTGGAGGATCGGCCACGAAGTGGAAGACCCTCGTTGGCGGAGGGCCGCATTAATGCGTTGGAAACCGTTATGAATAATATGGCGGCGGAATCGTCCACGGGGAGTAGCAGTACTCGCAAAGCTGGACCAGTGACTCTATGGGCCTGTTCACATAGGAGTCCGTTGCGTTGCGTTGCGTTGCGTTAAGGAAAAGATGACGTTGAGACGAAAATAAACCAATCATATATCTCCAAACGATTATCAATGAAATTTTTAACGCCTATGATTGGTTTACTTTTGTCTCAACGTCATCTTTTCCTTAACGCAACGCACGGACTCCTATGTGAACAGGCCCTAACAGTGGTTTTTTTTTTTAAATTTTTATTTTGCTGCTAAAAAACTTCCGACTTCCATGTGAGGCCTATCTTGCAAACTGCACTTTATCATAATTTCTTCCTTTTTCATGAATTTTTACGAACTTTTGGTTCACCAGGTATATATATATATACATACACTTATATATTTAAAGCATTTTTTTTATATACATATGTTTTCTAATAATTTAAGTTATTAATTACATAAAGTTACTTGTCAAAAAGTGATCAGGAATGTCAGGGAAAAATGAATGTTGTCACGCTAATGGTGACTTAATGGTAGAAAGTATCCAAAGACCTTAGCAAATGATAAAATTAATCTAGCTTAAAATATAAATTCCAAACAAACAAAGTATATATCCTTTTATTCCCCTAAGTTTATAAGCGAAATATTAACGAATAAACACAATCTCTGTCTTCGGGCAATCTCTCAAAAATAATATTGAACATAACAACTTATTTGAACTTTCTAAACAAAATAACAAATCTTTTATTCCCCTAAGTTTATAAGCGAAATATTAAAGAATAAATACAATCTCTATCATCGAGCAATCTCTAAAAAATAATATTGAGCATAACAACTGATTTGAACTGTCTAAACAATATAGCGAATATTTTATTCACTTAAGTTTATAAGCGAAATATTAAAGAATAAATACAATCTCTATCATCGGGCAATCTCTAAAAAATAATATTGAACATAACAACTTATTTGAACTTTCTAAACAATATAACAAATCTTTTCTTCCCTTAAGTTTATAAGCGAAATATTAAAGAATAAATACAATCTCTATCATCGGGCAATCTCTTAAAAATAATATTGAACATAACAATTGATTTGAACTTTCTAAACAATATAACAATTCCGAAGGTTGACACGATTTACTTACAATTATGATACATAATATTTGCAGAATTGTCTTTTAACGTAGGATTACGTTCCTCCATAACGGTCCACCTCAAAGCAATATTTCAGACGCTAAAACCATCCGTCCGTACCTCGCGAGTTATAATTTTGGCCGCGCGCCAAACGCAGATTGTATCGCTTGGACAAGCAGTAAACAGTTAAACAGAAAAGTACAAAAATGTGTCGAAATTTTGAAATACATATATGTATATACACTGAACGGCCACTGAATTAGGGATACCTATCTAGTAACGAGTTGGGCCTCCTCTGGCCTTGATAACGGCTGCCACACGACGAGGCATAGATTCAACAGGTTTCTGGAAACGTTCCACGGGAATGGCTTGCAAAATATTGGCTAAAGCTGTTCATAATTCAGTAAGGTTCTTTGGTGCTGTGTGATGCCCTTTCACGCCTTGTTCCAAAACATCCCAAAGATGCTCAATAGGATTAAGTCTGGGCTTCTAGGTGGCCAATTCATGACAGAGAAGTCAGAGGAATGCTCATCCAACCAGCCAGTAGCCAACCGGGACTTGTGAGAGGTACAGTTGTCTTGCTGGAAAAGTCCATTACCGTGCGGATAACAGAACAGCATAAACGGATGGAGGTTGTCACCCAGCAACTCTACGTACCGAATTGCATTGAGAGAGGTTGGTACACGCACCAAAGATCCCAAACTGTGCCACGAAAAAACACCCCAGACCATGATTGAGCCTCCATGCCCTTGTACAGTTCCAGCCAGGCATGCAGGTTCCATGGCTTCATGAGCTTGACGCCATATTCTCAGCCTCCCGTCGGCGTTAAGTAGTCGGAATCGAGACTCATCACTCCATGCTACTCGTTTCCAGTCCTCTACACTCCAGTCTCTGTGCTCTCTTCCCCAGGCAAGACGTGCAGCCCGATGGCGAGTATAGAGCAATGGTACTCTCGTAGGTCGACGGCTCCCGAAACCCATACGGTGAAGCGAGCGTTGCACAGTCCGTTTACTGACTGTACGACTGGCACCGTCATTAAACTGGGTGGTAATTTGAGCTAATGTTTGGCTTCGCTGGCTACGTACAATACGCCTGAGCCGTCTCTCACCACGCACTGTCAAGGCTAATTGTCCTTTGCAGTTTGCCCGATCGCTAGTTTTTTTTTCCACCATCCATGTATTCTTGGTATACTCTTGACACTGTCGACCTTGAAAATCCTTGAAAATCCTTCGGAAATTGAATGGCCCATGCCTCGCACACCTACGATTTGTCCGCGATCGAAGGCGTCTAAATCAGGCAGTTTACCCATACTGGCAATTCCAACAACTAATTCAGAACAACCACAGTACGCGCTATATATGCAGTTACCACAGCACCCTCACTTGCGCATACATGATGCGCAGCGCTACACAATTTGCATAGGCTTGCTATCCCTAATTCAGTGGCACTTCAGTGTATATACATACGTACATATATATAGATACATATATACATAATACATACATATATACATACAAAAGAGGTAAGCAACGATAAGTAATCCTACTTAATAACCCGGGGTAATTTCGTCAGAAGAGACTACCTGAAATTTTTTTTACTATTTCCTGTAATGCAATCTAGGTATATACCACGCAATATCAAAAGTAGAAAAAGAATTTTTTCGTGTCAGAAGATTTCGATATATTGCCACATAACAGTGCTAAGGAAAATGTAAAAAACTTTAAAATCGCTTTATCGCTTTAAAAGATTCTTTAAAACTTCTTTTAAAGAATTTTTCTAGTAGACAATTCTCTCTATGAGTTATTTCTTTTCTTAAGGCTGCTATGTACTAAGAAAAAAAATCGTATTTCCCTTTTCCTCTTCATGCAGACTCTTGTGGTGGGAGGAGTCCAGTTGACAGTTCGAGAATTCCACCCCCTTAGGATTGACATTTTGAGGGATTGTAATGGCTCTCTCTCTATAGGGGAGTTAAGCGCTGCCCCCAAATTTTTTATTTAAAATATATTTTTGTCAACTTCTTACAGGTGCATAAATGCTGATAATCAAATAAAATTGGTATTGTCAGATAGCCTGAACTTTTCTGCAAAGTGCTACAGGATTCATTTTATAAATTTCGTCCACCGAAGGCATTTATGAGCGTTTAAAACACACTATACCAGATTTTCCCCCGAATAATTTAAATTTAAATATATTAATTGCATTTTTTAAAAAAACGAAATATGTACACAAATATAAAATTTCTTTCTCTATGACGGAGTACAATTTTTTCCAAGTCTTTGAATCCAAGTTGGCAATCCGTGGAAAATTTTCTCCATGGGTTAACATTGAAGTGAGCGAATCCAATAAGGTTAGTACACAGCAGCCTTAACAGGCTAGTCAAACGCATGACTAAAATTTTTGGGGTGACTGTTTAAGTGGAGAAGGAAGGGTTTCCATAAATATGGCATTTTACGTGCTGCACATCGAAAAGAATTACCACGAAGTGACTCGTAACGATCTCGTATATATTTCAGCAGTGCATTCTACTCAGCTGAGAAATCCCTCCTTTAACAAATGGAAGCCTCATAGTAAACACGATTAATGATCACGATCAGATTAATAATATTACGATACGTTCTTTCATACTCTCTCAAACAATAAACATTTCTTCGAGCTACACGGTTTTAGGACGCATAAATGGAGGCCCAACTCTGACATAGATTCTTCTGTCAAAATATAAGCAATGAGTTAGAAGCTAATAGAAAAGAACCTAGAAAAAAAATACCTTGTAGCAAACAAGACCACATTTTTCTGAGCAGGTTATGAGCGTAAAAAACCACACAAACTTCACTGTCCCCAAATCACACTTAATGACCACGCGAGATTTACCAGAAATTAAGTTTAAAGGAGATAAGCGTTTTCTTCCATGGCACCAGCTGTCACTTTCCTCCGAAACACTTTGCAAATAAATTTGCTATGATACCCTGAAATTAAATATTCAATATAAAAAAAATTGCGATTTTAGTTTTTTTTTTCGTGATGCGCATGGTAAAGGGTATTTTTTAATGACAAAGTGTGCATCAGTTATGTCAAAATATAATTTTTTTTTTCTCTGTACTATAAAAAAACTTAAGAGTAGTGATGGAAATACAGTGATTTCCGCTTATAAGAATCACGTTTGTTATTACTGTATTTGATTCTTATAAGCGGTTGATTCTTATAACCGAAATTTAGGATTTTGGACAGGAACACACACACTTATATATACATATATTAGATAATTTACCATAAAATAATCTTTAATTTACATTAACTATCTTTTATTAAAATTATTTTTTATAGTTTTAAAAATAAAACTTAATTTTTAGACCTATAAGTAGATACACATGATTGTAGTAAAAGAAGAAAAAAATGCAATATTTGTTACAAGTTACAACATACCTGCTTAACAGTTTTAACATTTCAACTACAGGAAGGGAGCAAGAAAAAGTTTTCTACGGTAGTTTGACGTAATGAAGTCTTCAGAAGGCTGTTTATACCTCTTTCAATACTTATAGTCTCAGACGAAGATTTACTCGGACGGGTAAAGTTGCCTCCGAGTCAAGCTAATAGGACAGTGTTGTGGTAAAGCGTTTAAGGGGAAACTATTATGTTATGTCTAATAAAGAAAGGGGTGAATTTTACTACTATATTCCATCCCATCTTATCAATCTTTCTTAAAAAAAAAATAAAGAACTTCGTGCCTTTTGAAGGTTTAAGTAGGTTTTTTTGAAAAATGAAAGGAAAGCGAAGAGTGTAAACTGATTCTTAAAACCGGTGGATTGATTCTTTAAAGCGAAAATTTTAACATGGAAATAATTCATTTGTTTTTGTTTTCGGGATATTGATTCTTATAAACGGTTGATTCTTATAACCACTGATCACTATAAGCGGTGGTTACTGTACAGGTTTGGTATAAAGCAAATTTTAATACAGGGGGAAATAAAACAACCTGCATTAATATTCGCTGAAAATACTGACTTAACAGATGTAAAGAGCTAACCCAGCGATTCTCAACCTTTTTAGCCACACGACCCCCACAAACATAAGAAAAATAATAAAATGAACACTTGGAACCCCCACCCAGACCAAAATTTAATTATTGTAAAAATTAAGAACTGCACGATCGATTAGTTCAAACTACAGTCGATTCCGGTTAATCGACCCACATCGGGACTCGATCATTTTGGCCCTAATAACCGACTGGTGCGATTAAACGAACATCCCTTATGTTACAAGACGGGATTCGGCCTGAATAAGGTTGCATAGACAGCCTTGATTACCTTCCGCGACCCTTCTTACATGTCACCTGACCCCTTACATTTAAGGGGACTCACCCTTAAATCTTTAAAACATTCGATTTTTTGGAAAAAATATATGTTAAAGCCTGATCATTTCCGAACAAAAGAAAGCAAACTGCATGAAAATATTCCGTTCAGTTCCGGAGATATTGATATTCTAAATATTTTATTACTGATCAAGTTTGTGGTAAGAAAAATTTTAAACTCATTTTTCTCAAAATGTAATTTTGCATCATTCCGCAACTGATATCTCAAAACCTATGAAACATACTTCCATGAAAATTTTATCACCGCATAATCATGTTACTTTATTGCGTCTGAACTAGAATTATTGCAATCACTGCACATTTTGTTATTTTTTGCAGGGGTAAATTAATGCAAAAATTTAAGGAAATTTTAAGTATATTTTGAGCAGTTTTAAAAAAAAATTTAAAAAAATATTTTAATGTTGAATGTTTTATGTTCAATTGTATTTTGAATTATTTATTTTAAATATAATACAGGAATTATACATTTAAGTGTAAAATTAATTTCATAGTTCTGCGCGCAAGCCAATATACAATAAAAATACTTATAAAGCAAGGTATATCTAAAGCATTTTTAAAAAAAATTATTTAAAATTATTTTGAGGGTTGAAAATTTGTTTATTAAAAAGTATGTCAAAAAGTATGAAAATATGCCTTATTTCCTCGACTTAAGAGTCGTGAGTCCCCTTAAGCTGGGGGCTGCGACCCCTTGGGTTCGTGGATCTCATGTTGAGAAACTCTGATCTAACCTTACTTTTCAGAAGAGAGATTTTGAATTATTGTTGTTGCTGTCTTTAACATTCCCTGGCAGGAAGCATTCCACACCAGGTCAATATAGGCTAGCGAGCTGAGGGCTGCGGCATAGTTTATAATGGCATCATAAGGGTTGAGTCCGATTTAGCCAGGTGCCACCCCAAATTTGACCGAGCAACTCTAGAGGCAGCATGTGAAGGGATCGTACCCTTTCCCACACTGTCTGACCTCATAGAGGGACTTTCCGGTCTACGGATTTAACGTGTCCATATCCGGCCTAGACACGGAAGTATTTAATGGCGCGTTTAGGGATTCGATTCGTGCACCCTCAGCACCAAAGGCCAGCGCGCTGCCACAAGGATACCTCGGGCCCAGGTATGTAATGTAGTATGTATTATGTATGATTGGATGTGTTACATAAATCATGACACAGTGACAATTATTTTATGCTTTTTAATGCTTACAAAGAGAACGCTTACATGACTGTGCTATTAAAATTATTTTATAAAAGAGATTAAAATTTAAGCATGAATATATGTTAAAAGAAATAGATGAATTAAAAAATAATTAGTTCACTTCATTAAAGAAATAAAACTCATTATTATCTTCCTTCAATCCAGCTGTTTAATCAATCAGAGTGTATTGTTTGTCTGTAACTCTATAATCAGCTAAACATTGAGGTCAGCAAAACCAAATAAAAGCCCCAAAATCAAGATGATTATAGCCTTAAGAGAAAAACACCGTTCATGGAAAAAAGGAGAAAGCGGATAAATGGTTCCTAAACTTTCGAATATTGTCAACATTTTCTACAGGTTGATTACTTTAATCAACCTGTAATATATCTTTTACGATAAATAAGGTATTATTTGTCGCTACTGTTTTGGCACTGTTGCTGAAACAAAAAAATTTCCGAATGATTTTATATAAAGCAAAACAACAACAACTGGGAATTATAAACAAGAGCTTTATATGCTGACTGCCTTTTTCCTTCAGAATACCGGCGACTCTCTCCGTCATTAAGGTCATTGCTCGAAACACATTCTTTAAGACGTCCTTTGTACATTATTCATCCCCGTTACTTCACGAACAGTCTAAACAGAGATTTACCAAAAGGAAAAAAAAAATAAATAAACAAACGAGAGAGATCGCTTAAAAACCAAAACTCGAACTTTCCCTACAGCTATAAGAACTCGTGTCAGTGAAACGTGAGTGGTCATACCGGAAGTATTTTGCGAAGACTCGAGGCTTTGATACTTGTTGACAAGAATTGTGTGCGGCTGATAGGAGGTTCATAGTCTGAAACCGCGCAAGGCCCAAAGGTGTTTGGCCTCGAAACGGCTGTGCGGTAACTGGTTACGTTATGACCCGTCAAGAATCTCTCGTTATTTTCATATAAATAGGGCAGGCAGCGTAGATATGGGAATCACGTCAGATGTGACTCATTGCTTGTTGTGATTAGATTTACTTTAATTTAAATAATTACGTTTTTTTTTTATCAGGGTCATAAAAGCCCGAAAAGTCATAAATTTTTAAAGTCATAAAGCCCAAAGCATTTTAGCGAAAAATACTGAAATGTATAGAGGAATAATGTCAATGACTGTCTCATTCATTTATTTTTTTCGTCTTTATGTTATTCAATTCTTTCATAATTGGTCCAGATAGCAGACAAACCTCATTAATTTTTATTCGGTTGGAACCAAACAAGGTTTATTATTATAATTATTGTTATTACATTAACGCTATAATTTTCCGAATCTGACAAAACCAATTTAAACGTTTATTACCTTAACATTTTCAAATGCCCTTTGTCAAGTTTATTTAAATTTATGTTTTAAGCTATGGTCTAAAGATCTCTAAATTTCCTGATTGCTAAAATATTTTCTTAGGCATTTTAAATATACATTCTAGTTTTATCTTTTTTATGAAGTGCATGCTCTTTTGCAAAGTATTTAGAAAATTTTGCATCTGCTATTTTCAGAAATTTTCTTTTTATTATCTAGGCCTTTGTCCATAAAATAACTCAATTTAGAATAGACTTGTAATCTGAAATTTTTAAAAGTTTAATATACAATATAAAGTTACGATTGCTTGAACTGATACAATACCAATTCTGTAAAAGGTAACATGTTAGAAACAAATTATCTACATTTGGGGAAAAAATTATATTTGATTAATTACTCTGCTAAGTTACCTTTTCGGTGTTGATTCATTGTGTAAATATTAAATAGGCAATACGTATTTATGATAGATACAGCAAATGCTTTAAATCTAACTGTTAAGGTTCTTCATCTAAAACAGTTCTCAACCTGGGGGGCGCGCCCCCCTGGGGGGGCGTAGAGAAATTTCAGGGGAGGCGTGAGTTTAAAAAAAAGCAAAATAAGAAGTAAAACTAACTGTAATTTACTG
>OU015498.1:24594698-24609698 GCA_907164885.2 Dolomedes plantarius | reverse complement strand
ATAAAATGAAGCAGAAGATATGCAGTATAAAGTAAACTTTTATTAAAAATATGAATTACACTTTGGGGAAAAACTGTTAAATGGATGTTTGGCTCTGTTTATGATGCCTACATTGTTCAGCCAGCTTCTCGATTTGAAGTAAACATTTCAATTCATTTTCAGAGGAAGGTTCCATCTAAATAAATGCTTTCAGAGTGTTAATAGAGTCTATTATGGCTTTGACCATTATGGCCGCATTAGAAATATCTTTCGGCAGGTAAGTAGAGAAAAGCCCTGGCAGTTTCCTACCGAAATTAGTGCATACGTCTTCGATTACATTAGAACTTTGGCCACATATAGTTTGATAAGAAATATTGTGCCTTGACTTAAATCGAGAAAGCCATCCATCACTGCATTTAAAATCTTCAATACCCATTCGAATTGCCTATTCATCAGCCTTCGTCAGCACTAGGGGTCCATTTATCGGAAAATTTCGACATCTAACATCCTGGAACCATAGCAATAGAGCATTTTCTAGAACTTCTTGGGACGCATTTCCCATGCCTTTCCTTCCTCTAGCAAATTTTGATTTTTCCCATGAATCTAAAATTGACTCCTTGTGTTTCAAATAAGTTGACAAGGCATTTTTTTTAAAATTCTATAGTCAGCTTCTAACTTTGTTTTACATTCGCCATTCTCTACTTCTTTAAAATTTCTACCTTTGTCTTCAAAGTTAGGGTTTTGTACATTCCACGTGTAGACATCCTGAATTTTTACATGTTCACACCACACAATGAGGAAGAAAAACTAGACCACATTAACTTGTCTGCACTGCAGTTATAACTGACGCAGCTCCCTAGAATCTATAGTAAAGACTAGTTTTTCTGAAATTCTAAGAAAATCGATCCGAATAAAGGAAAATTGCTTTTTCCGTTTAGCACTAATTAGAAGGACAATAGCTACTAACGTTTAGCGGACATGCAATAGTCTAGGAATGCAGGCATGGGCCTCTTTACACAGTAAAGAAATTTTGACACACAAAATAATAAATACAGTGTGTATTTTCTCTATTAAACGAAGAAAAAGAATTTTTTTGTCAAATTTCTAGTTCGAATTAACCGAAGTGATAAAAATTTAGTTCGAATTAATGAGATATTTTTAACATTAACCCCAATACAAGTTTTTTGGGGCCTTTGGATTAGTTCGAATTAACCGAAAGTTCGAATTAACCGAGTTCGAATTAACGAGCGTCCACTATATATATATTTTGACATTAATTGCATACATTGGCCATTGTATTTAATTTGAATGTACTCCGTAGCGAAGTGCGGGTTTTCAGCTAGTGTTCATGGAGTATGTTCCTGTATTTTCATTTATTCATTTGGTTAATATGTTATGATTGTTTGTCCGGTAGATGGCAGCACGATACCGCTGTCTTTATGCTTTGTAAACGTTCTAAGATACTTCCGCTGTGGAGTTAGTAGCGTCTGTGTTCTGGCTCTGTGCTGTTTGTACGAAGTTCTTTGTGATGTGTTAATAAAGTTCATATAGCCGACCCGTTTGTGCGTCTGGGCTTGAATTTAATTATTGTGGAAGAACAGCTAGTATATATATATATATATATATATATATATATATATATAGATTTATTTATTTATTTATTTATACATATATAACTTTAGGTCGATGTAAATAAATCCCATACATGCACTTTTAAATACCTCTCTTAAGTCTATTAAATACTTTTTAAACGATTAGAAATGTAACCAAAAAAAGTTGTGATTTTTGTTATTTTCTAACGGTTACAATTATTTGTGTATAACAAAATCCATATTTGTCTGATGTAAAAAGATCATAGACCTAAAATTCTTTTGAACTTTCAAATTTTTCAGATTGTGTGGTCAAATGTTTCCAGATTAATCAAAAACGTTTACAGTTTATTTTTAATTTTTCCCTTTCTATAAATGCGAAATTCCTCTCAGACCGTTGAAAAAATTTTGATGAATAATTAAGGGAAAACAGGCCTATTATGTTTTTGTACGTTATGTAGTTTGTAGAAACTAAAAACTCGATATTTTAATTTATCTTAAATATCTCACAAATCCTAAAAACGACTTAATATATACCATGGCAGTATTTCAAACTTAATTATTATCTTATCTCCTAAAATTGTTACGTTTTCACACTTGACTGAACACATACTTATTGTCAAATTTTACCCCCAGAAGAACGAAGCCACAACTCAAAACAAGTTGTTTTTCAGAAAACGGGAAATCAAAGTTGCAATTTGCTTTTGTTTGTAAATAAAGAGATTATGTGATTAGAAAAACATATTTGCTGTTTACCGTCCAACATTTGGTTTAATTATAGGCATGGGTTTCTAATAATAATAATATCCTACGAGTACGTAACGTACATTAAACTCAAAACCGTTGATTTTTGAGTTGTTATATTGTTCATCTAGGGCTAAGTCTGCTATGTACTACGAAAAAAAAATCGTATTTCCCTTTTCCTGTTCATGCAGACTCTTGTGGTGGGAGGAGTCCAGTTGACAGTTCGAGAATTCCACCCCTCTTAGGATTGACATTTTGAGGGATTGTAATGGTTCTCTCTCTATAGGGGGTTAAGCTCTGCCCTCAAATTTCTTATTTAAAATATATTTTTGTTAACTATTTACAGGTACATAAATGCTGATAATCAAATAAAATTGGTATTGTCAGATAGCCTGAACTTTTCGGCAAAGCGCTACAGGATTCATTTTATATATTTTGTCCACCGAAGGAATTTATAAGCGTTTAAAATACACTATACCAGATTTTTCCCAGAATAATTAAAATTTTAAAATATTAATTGCATTTAAAAAAAACGAAAAATGGACACAAATGTAAAATTTCTTTCTCTATGACGGAGTACAATTTTTTTTAATAAATCTTTGAATCCAAGTCGGCAATCCGTGGACAAATTTTCTCCATAGGTTAACATTGAGGTGAGCGAATCCAATGGATTTAGTACATAGCAGCCTTAAGCTAAATTTGTCAGTTGAGGCTATCAGCATCAAGCTGCAAATTTAGACCATGCGCAGTGTCTTGTCAAATCAACTCAAATTTATACAAAGATATTCCCCTTTTCCAGGAAGCGCAAGTGCCTGAACCACGTAATCATTAGTAAGCCGTTCTGCCACAGGCCCTTACTGCATAGGACTGGCCACGGGATATTTTTTTAGTACACAGCAGCCTTAAACTCATCATCTTACTACGATAATGAGGCTTAAAAATATCGTATTCAACTTGATGAGTTGAAAATCTTGCAGCGTCATTTGAACTACTTCATGCACCTGTTTGATAAATGGTTATTCCGTAACCACCATACGAGTACAACATAGCCAATTTTATGCCATCTTAGAAACTGAACATTAGCCCTGTTTAATATAGGGGGTTGAGATAACTTTTTAACGTAAGGAGTATAACCCGCAATCGAAGTTTGCGGAACTCTGATGTCTGTAATCCAAGGTCTGTAAGTCCAGTAGATAATAATTTTTAGAATTTTTTTTATATATAGATTGGCAACAAGTTGGAAAGTCTAGAGCAGCATCAAAACATCCATCTAACGGTTGTAATAATACTATGGGAAGTAAATTGTAAATCTTTGAATAAAAACTCACTCACTTCCTCAAAATCTTAATGACAATTCAAATTAAAAGATAGTTTCGAAATATAAAATCTAGTTTCTCAAACCATGGAGCATTAGGTGTTAATATCTCAACGGTCAAAAAATGCATAGATCATTAAACTCTTCAAAATAAATGGGATAATAAACAGACATTTCCGACAGAAATTGGGACCGGAACTTTGAAAAGATTGTTATCAGAAGTATAGGGGGGTAAAAATGTATGTTCTAAAGCCCATACAAAGGGACCATCCCCATAGGCGTAGCGTCGGGGATGGTCCCCCCCCCCCCCCCCAACTTAACATGAAATAAATTAAAACGTTAATAAAAGTTCAGTTAAATCGGAAAATTGGAGAAAACTTTTAAGAAAATTGGTTTTTCCCCGCTTTTTTCAAACTGTGAAACTGAAGATTCCGAATATGTATTTAGCCTTAACATACTTTTTAACAATGATATGATCCACACGAAAAATTAGATGCTATATTTTTTTCTCATTTTATTTATATTATATTTATTTTTCTCCTTGTATAACTTTTGAATACTATTCAAACATCAATTCTATTGTTATTCCATTTCTTTAAAAAATCATATTTCATATTTTAAGGATCGCCAGGCAGTCAATGCGCGGAGGGGGGCCCTAACTGAAATCAATTCCTGCCCCCCCCCCAAAAAAAAAAAAAAGGTTACGCCTATTACCAATCCCCATTTTAAAATTAAGCAGTACGGGGAGGAAAAGGCGTCTGAAAATCGAGAAGATGGAATTGTTTGTACTGTCTTGTCGGCGAGTTCCTAATCTCGATTCGATTGTATGCGACAGCCGTAGAGAAATTCCCATACGTGAATATGGGTAAAAAATGTTTTCCATCAAGATTGTGCCCCTGAGTGGTGGACTTGGAGAGATTATTCAGGAATGCTCGATACGTATGTGAGTTGGGAAAAGGTTATGATCTAAAGTTGTGTCTGTACTTACGTTATCGTCGCTGTTCGAAAAGTTGGCGAGTATGCTGACGGGCTGGTACATGGTGTAGTACTGCGGCTTGGGCGGTAGGGGTGGCTTGATTTCGACGGTGCAATATTTTCCCCGGAAGTACTGCTGTACGTGATTCTTTTTCTTCGCGTCCGACATTGCCACGATGTTGACGCACTCGTCGTAAGCACCAAATGACGTGATGGTACCCTGGAGCATTCCTGCTGGTGGCTTGCCGAAAGCATCGATCACTGGAAAATCAGAAGAATCAATTGGTTAATCTGAATAGTGTAACTTACTATGTTACGGATACACACATGAACGAACGAGCTAACGAACGAACGAACACACACACACACACACACACACACACACACACACACACATATATATATATATATATATATATATATATATATATATATATATGTATGTATGTATGTATGTATGTATGTATGTATGTATGTATGTATATATGTATGTATATATATATATATATATATATATATATATATACACAGTGGTATCTCGATCGATCGTTTTTCCGTATGTGTCGTTCATTTTATCCAGTCCCAACGATCATATTGCTTTGTTATGTTTCCGCATCTATCGTTTTCCCGCGTTTATCGTTCATTTCAATCGGTCCCTTGAAAAACGATAGATCGAGATTCCACTGTATATATATATACTCAAGACACTTGGATTTTCTCTTTGTGTGCAGAGTGGGTGGGGGAATCGTCTAAAAATTTTACTTTCTCTAAAGATTTCTTATACGCGTATAATTTTCAAAATCCTATGTATTTGACATAAGCTGTGGCCTTCCCCATTATGTATGTGGCATCATTAAGTGTTTGATCTAGTGCCTTATTATTATATATATGGTTATATTTATGGAAGCTTAAATAATTGAATTTCAAGGAAAATATTTTGTGTTATATGATAAACCAGTTTAAAACAAATATGTTTATATTTTTTAACAAATTAATTAAACATCAGGACATTTTAGGAACACATTTACGCATTCCATTTCAATGTTTTGCGTTTTCGGCATGGCAACCTTCTTTTAATTCTCCAGTAGATAATGCTAAATTTACAAATCACAGAAGTTATATTTGAAAAAATAAAAGCATTCTCAGTTGTTTAATATGCGTTTTATAAATAAAAGCGTTTTGTAAGGTTTTCATGCGTACTAGAAAACAATGCACGACTTCATCTCTTCTATCATTTACTATTGGAATAATTCTAACGGAGAGAACTTTTTGCATACATCTCCCCCATGTTTACTTTTCAGACAGTTTTAACCAGTTTTTACCATAGTAATAAGGATCGCCGCATATCTAGTCAGTAGATATCAGATAAAAAAAACAGCTAATCTCTAAGCAGCGTTACTCCTACACTTTTACAAGTGAAAAATTATGAACACGTCATTTCCTAGCCCATTATACAGTACAAATGGTGTTACCATAATTTGTTGTTTGAAATATAAAATTGCTATAGGAGGGCAAAAATGCACTAGACACACATAGACTTGTAACTTTAGGAATGCAAATTGTAAGTACTCGATTTCTATAAATAACTTTTTAAGAAGACGTAGAGGCTTAATTATTTTATTATTTGGGGAATTTACTTACACACACACACACACATATATATATATATATATATATATATATATATATATATATATATATATATATATATATATATATATATATATATATATATATATATATATATAATACACATATATAAATATATATATATATAAACATGCATACGCAAAGCGCTGTTTTTGCCGCATTATTGCTTCAGAAATTATGCAATTAATATATTTTATCTACTTTTTTAACCCTAAATCACCCTTGTGAAATTTCGACCAAGCAAGCTGTTTTGTTTAGTCATTCTAAGGCCTGTTCACACAGCAGTCCGTTAGCGTAAGTGTAAAAGGTTAACGGAGTGTTGTTCACGGAGGATGATACGTGAGTCAACGGACGATGTCATAGCGCTCAGCTACATGATTTGTTAAAATTTACGCTTACGCTAACGGATTGCTATGCGAACAGGTCCTTACGAATATTGCTTCCGGTACAGAGCGGAACATCAGCGATAAAAAAATTTAATCAATTAGAGAGCTAAACACAATGACCTCGTAATATGTCAAACCAATCATAAATCACTTCAACAATTTTGGCGCCAACGCAACGGAGGAATCTAACGTTACGCTTCGGTAACAATGTGAACGAATCCTTATACTGACATATCTCTGTAAAGGGGCAGCTCTCTTAAATTACGTGAACTATAATTTACTCAGCTTTTAGCAGAAAATATGCAGGTGTAAGAATAATCAGGAAAATAGTTGAAAACCATAGTGAAAGTAACTTAAATCTTGGATTACAAAAGTCATCGCCGGGAGATGGCCGATTGCCAAGGGCGATGGTATTCGGTCCAGAGCCTGTACGTTTGAGTCCGATTGTTGACATCGATGCTTGTAGCTGTTCGGAATCGGCTTTAGACTGTAGGTCCTGGCCTAATGAGCCCTTGTGTAGCAAAAGTTGACCGTAGCACTCTAAACCAACCACAAAAGTCACCAATCCCTCATAGAATAGACAAAATTAAGGTGGGTAAATAGATCGCATAGCTTTACCGAAATAGCATTAGAAAATCTGGACTGTTCGATAGCTCCAAGTTTCTCTTAATATAAGGTTCCACAGAGATATAACTCATTATGACTTGTTTATATAACGTATAATATATACGATTTAGTGAAGATGTATAAACAGGTGGTTCTGGAGCCATTTTTAAATTATATCCCTTAGTTATGAACCTATAATTAAAATAAGATTTCTCTGACTCACACGTTTTTTAATGATAAATTGTCGAAATACTCAGGTAGTTTTTAAATGTATTACAAAAAATGCAATAGAAATATTCAAATGCGAAAGAACTCTTCAAAAATTTTGTTGCATAGAAATACAGTGGGATCTTAAGTCTAAGTTAAGACGTATAAAGATAGCTTTTTCGTTGAATAGAAAAGTAGTTTATCATTTAACTTTTATTTTATAATTATACTTGATAATATAATATCTTAATAAAGCAAAACCAAGATATAGCTTGATAAATATTGTAAAAAAGTTGATTTTTGGAGAGTTTTTTTAATGGAGAAAAAAAAAATTCCCCAAGTTTTATTCTCTTGTAATTTTGACAGTTTTCCTTTCAGGGTTGCTTGCTAACCCCTGGCTCGCTTTGTATGAGAACATCTGCTGTAAAACATAATGTACTACTTTCATCGAGAGTAGTAAATTTTTATACCTTTTATACCTTTATACCTTCTATGTGACTACAAATTTAATGATATTAAATAAATCTGAAAGACGATGAGAGTAGTTCAAAGAATTGCCCAAAGCTAGACAGAAAAACAGGTCAATTCAAAACAGTTAAAAAGTGTTAAATTACGCAAGATAAAGGTTAATAATGGTTTGTTTCGAAATGGAGAGAAATAGTATTGCATTCTCTTGATGATCTCCTGAAATGCTCCCATTTGCGACAAACGGGCTGCAAGTACTTCAGATGAGATCAATCATAGCAGACCTTCAATGCTTTGCCTGTTAAGGTTTCTACTTAATAAACAATGAAGCAAATGACAATTCAGCAATCCTCGCGTGCTCAAAGAGACAATATTATTTCATATACGAATAATTAATGAGAGCGGTCTCATGCCTTTACACGTGAGCTGCGGTCAGATAAGGCGTTGCTTTTCTCGGAACGTCTTGAAAATCAATGGGTTGCCGATTGAGCACGTTTTGGTACACGCTTGTCATCAAATGATTCTGTTATAGTCTGTCAAAATATTTCTGTTATCTTATGTTACATATCATTGTACGAATAGAGGGTAATAGAGAGTGATTCGTAAGGCTTTCCTAAACCTGAATGCTTTGAAAGTTGCTATTCAGTTCCAAAAACCTACAGAAACATGTGAAAGCTTCAATACAAAGTGACAGTTTCCAACCAGTACATACAATTGCATTGTATTAATCTACAGTGATGGTTTATACTTTCTGTTGATAAAACAATAGCTCTAGTGTATGGTTACAAGTAACAATTTTAGAAAACTACCCACAAAACGCTTTACTTGAAAACAAAAAACATCGATAGAGGATTGTCTGTATGATGCTACTTATCGAAAATAAACAGCGAAATCAGTCGAATATTGAACATGACTCTATGACCAATTAATCAAATACTGAACGCGATGTTACTCCATATGCCCTCCCACATAGTATAGTGGTTAGGTTTTGAACTGCTCCGAAGTGGGCTTGAGTTCAAATCCCGAATAAGTCTTGGTAAAGTACGTGTCGTCTCTTTCATATGCTGGAGCACCTATATGGTGCTCCCGTAATAAAGTAAGCAAAAACAATCCCCCAGCGAAACTTCACGAATCTTCATAAAACAATACGTCTAGTGTATGGTTACAAGTAACAATTTTAGTAAACTACCCACAAAACGCTTTACTTGAAAAAGAATATCGAAAGGAGGTTTTCTCTATGATGCCAATTATTGAGAATAAACAGCGAAATCAGTCAAACACTGAACATGACTCTATGACCAATGAATCAAATAGTGAAAGCGATGTTACTTCATATGCCGCCCACATAGTATAGTGGTTACCACATTGTATAGTGGAACTGCCCGGCAGTGAGCTTGGTTTCAAATCCCGAATAAGGCATGGTCGTGTCCGTGTCGTCCCTTTCATAGGGAGCAATCCTAGATGACCTATATGGTGCTCCTGTAATAAAGTAAGCAAAAAACCCGGAGCAAAACTTTTCGGATCTTCATGGGACAGTGTTAAAGAAGTGCCTACCATGAGAGACAAGTGCCTTCCGCATTGAAAAAAAATTTTACTTCATATTAGTGAAAACAAAATTTCAGGTAGTCTCTTCTAACGAAGCGATCGCGGGTTATTAACGTAGGATTACTTATCGTTGCTTACCTCTTTTGTATGTGTATATGTATGTGTTATGTATATATGTATCTATATACAGGTGGTTATCAAAATAATGGAAACACCTATCAATATTAGTGGTGTTTATGAATGTGCTTCGCATTCCTTAAAAAACGAGTCTGGCCACCGGTATTTTTTATATAATATAGTGTATATAATATAGTGTACTCTACAATCAGGTAGCAGTAATAAAGCTAAGGGCATCGGGATTTTGGGGGGAACATCGTAAAATGTCGAATTTTGCAGACCTTAATAAAAGGGAAAATTGTTGGAGCGCGTTTAAATTGGAGTATCTGTTACTGCAACCCCCAGGCTAACGGGTGGTTTTCGAGCTATGGTATCGAAAGTCATGATAGCATACAGAGTGTACGGAAAAACATCCTTTGCCAAACAGAATAATGGACGAAAGGGAGAACTGAGTGAAAGAGACGGACGAGGTATTGAAGCGGATTGTGACACGAAGAAAGAAAACAATTGCAACCAAAATGACCGAAGAGCTCAATTTGCATTTGCATGTTCCGGTATCAATCATTAGAGGTAGAAGGGAACTTCACAAACAAAGCATTTACGGAAGTGTAGCTATTCCCAAGCCATTTGTAATAGATGCCAATACAAAATATCGCCCACAATGGGGCCACGAGTGCAAATCCTGGTCGAGTAATATGTCGAAAAACGGCATTTGTTCCAACGAATCATTGTTCACATTGTTCCTCGCAACAGGACATGCGTATGTCTGGAGAACACCTGCACAAGCGCAAGATACGGGCTGTCTCATCTCAACTGCCGATGATGGAGGTAGATCTATCAGGGTTTGGGATGACATCTCAAGGCTTTCTTCAGGCCCTATTGTAACCCTAAAAGGGAGATTGAATGGGAAGGACTATGTCAAAATTTTAGCTCACCATCCTATGGTGTAAATATTGTTTCATGCAGGAGATGGCGTTCTCCAGGATGATAATCCCCCTATACATATAGCTAAATCTATCAAGTATTGGTTTGAATAGCATGAAAAAGAAGTCAAATATCTTATGTACAATTATCCCTGTACAATCCCCCCGACTATATATTATCCAACCACCGTGATCTGTATAAGCGGATAGAGCCAGGTTTCGATATCCACCACAGCATCTCTACAGGAACTTTCATTTTTTCCCTGAAGAATGGTATAATATATTCTTAACCACTATTTATGACTTGTATAATCCAATTCCAAGGTGAATCGGGTGGTATACATGACAAAAAAGCTCCTGCGTCGTATAAATAAAAGTTTTCAGATGTTTCTTAGTGTTTCCATTATTTTGATAACCACCTGTATATATATATACATACGTACTATGTCAAAATTTTGACGCATTTTGGTACTTTTCTGTTAAACTGTTTACTGCTTGCCTGAGCGATACAGACTGGATTTTGCACGCTGCCAAAATTATAACTCCCGACGCAGGACATCTGAAATTTTGCTTTCTGCAGGACCGTTATGAAGAAACGTAATCCTACGTTAAAAAATGTCACTTCATATTCGTGAAAACAATAGCGTCACCCATTTCGCAACTACAATGAAAATCAATTGTTACTGACGCATATTCATTTCTTACATATAATTGTATGTCTTGTTTTAAATTACAGACAGCTTTGAAATATCTAATTTTAGGAAGTTAAAGTTAAGCTAGTTTTATAAGAAAAAATTTTATCGGTGTAAATGTGTTATTCCTTTTATTTTACTTTATTAATGAACATTAACTACTGAAATTAGAGGTCCAAGCAAAACATATTTTTTTATATTGATGATTCGTCGAATAGGTTCTTTGATTAGATTAAAGGGGAAGTTTACAATTTTAATAACAGAATGCTTTTGGTGAAAAAAAAAAACTCAACTTCTTTAAGGAATAAGTACATTGATTTCAGCTTGAAGCTTGACTTATAAATTGAGGACTCATGCTCGTAAGATCCTTTGAGTTCATCATGTCGCTGCCAAATTTAAAATCATAAGTACCTAAAATAAAAAAAAGGCTTCGGAGTTTAAAAACGTCTAAACCAGTGTTCCCAACCTTTTTCGAGTCTCGACCCTACCCTTCAGGGATTTTTACGTGTCCTGCCGCCCTTCCTCCCTGACTCTCTTCCTTAAAAAAGCCTTTTAACACTAAAAAGACACTAAATTTTCTACAATCTAATTCCGACTAAATGTTTAATTAAACAAAAGAGAAATTTGAATGAAAGAGAACCTTAAAAAATATTTATCCTTCAGACACAGGTGTGTAAAAGCAAGAACGAGCAAGAACAGAACAGAAGAGAACCTGAAGAAAAGTAATTCTCTGACCCAAGTAATACAGAATTATATCTCTCTATTCTAAAAAAAAGTAACTTCCTCTGCCGCTGTCAAAAGCTTGTCACGCTATTTCCTCCGAAACCGCTGGAGGTATGGGGTCGAGAGCGATACCAATGGATGCAGAAAAATGGGGGGACCAAAGTAAGACATGTCTCATCTTCGTCAGACTTTAAGTTTTTTTAATTTTATGTTTTGGGGGAAAATATTGACTTTTTCATTTTCAGATTACGATAACTCGCCAAAAATTGATCGTAGAATTTTGATCTTTTTACAATCTAAGACTGCAGACATTACTCTTTCAAACAAGACCTCATTTGTTAAAAAAATATTTTAAAACAGACTAATATTTTCATCAAAAAATGAAACACAGTTTCTCAAGAAATATCGTCCTCTATGTGGATGTAATATCGATGCTCCTCGAGTTTTCATTTTACAAAGAAGATATTTACATCATCTGGAAGCTGAAAGCTTACTTATTCATATAAACCTCACTTCAAGTCTATATCTTAAATTTTCGATTTTTAATTGAATTTTAAAGCGGATAATTCAACAGTGATGAAACGCCCTTCGCATTAAGGGTCACAACAGTAAATGGATAGAAGTTGTTACATTGCCCGAGAATCACGGACGTACTCCCCTATGTATCTCGCTATTAGCCATAACAGAGGGGCGAAGCCCCTAGTAATAATAATAAAAAACTCCTACCTACATAAAATGTTTTTATTTCTTTGGGTAAAATACATTAGTAATGGGAAAAGGGACAGCACACACTGATGAAAGACAAATTGATGGTTAGAATTTGTAAAAGTAGGCGGTAGATTTTTAATTAACTGAATTTGCGCTTTGAGTGACACTTTTCCCTTTAATAAACACCACTGCCGTACAGTTTCATGATAAATAAACACTAACTTTTTCCTGTAAAACTCGCTGAAAAGTTAATTTAATGGAACAAAATCGTGGCGACTCCCTTAGGTGTCGTGACCTTCGGGTTGGAATCCCCTGGATAACGGCTCTGGCACCGTAAAGAATTATTATTCCAATTTCCTGTACTTAAATTCTCACTTGTCTTATTTTTTCTCTATTTTTTTCTATGTAATTTCAACCTCCCCCTTTCTTTTTTAAGTAACTTTTCTCTACAATTGTTGCTTATTATTTATCAGTTCATCTCAATATTATGCAAACCTACGTTGGAGGGCTTGGACCATGGAACGTAGATAGTCTAGTTTTTCCTATTCGCCCTATTTGTCCTAATCCCTGGTCTAAACAAACAGTATTTTACCATGCTTTTCGTCTGTCTATCTTAATTTTAACTTCGTGGCCTCCCACTTGGTGAAGTGGTTAGCGTTCTAAGCTGCCACACAGTAGTCTTGGGTTCAAATCCCGAATAAGGCCTGGTCGTTTCCGTGTCGCCCCCCTCATAGGGAGCAATGCTGGCTCACCTAGATGGTGCTCCCATAATAAAGTGACCAGCAAATTGCGATGAACAACAAAAGGCGAATGTCTGACGATAAATTGCCTCCGCATTAGAAAAAAAATTTTTTAAGGGGACAGTGGACCTTCAAACCTAACTTTTTTTGTTTTGAATGGATTTGCTTGAAACTTGAATATGTGATTAGTACAATAGATATGTAAAAGTGGTTAAAATTTAAAGATGAAATATTAATAATTTATGAATTATGAATTATTAATTATATCAAAAATTATCCTAATTAAAAATGTTCCATGCGCATTTCTTTTGTATATAATATGGTAATTTTTTTTTACAGGATACCTTATAGAACTAACAATGAAACTTATTGCTTATTTTAAGCATTCATTAAAAATATAAAGAGAAAAAAAAATAGTAGTGAAAACACCCATTTTATTACGCAAAATATCTATAAATCGTCTTTTCAAGTACAAAATTTAGAAATTCTGAGCTACGAAGCATATTTTTTTTCAATAAAAGTTATTTGATATACAGTTAAGTATATAAAACTTAAATTTCAAAGCAATACGATAATTAGAAATGCGCCTGGAGCAGTTTGAATATTCGTATGACATGAAAATTTTTATTTTGAGAAAATCACATTTAAAGTTATTGCTATTAGTAACCACATAATATCTAAATTAAATACAAAAGCCTATAACTAGGAAAGTAATGACAGAAATTAGAAATTCTTTTTGCAACACATTCCTACTCGTCCGTAGTTTTACAATTCAATAAAATAAAAAAAATCGAATTTTTGGACAAATTTCACAATTTTGAAAGTCCACTGTCCCCTTAGCTCTCTGACTCTCAGAAAGAGAAAAAAAACTATTAAATATACAGAAATCTTTACGGCTGTACTTCTACATTTGTCATCTACATTCGTACGTATGTATTGGTTAGGCCTCATGATGACGAGACCAGTCGGTTACCTCGATATTTGGTTTAGTTCCGGTACTGCTGCAGAATCTTGCCTTATGGTGCATTGAGCCCTAAGTGCGTGATTTCTATTTGTATTTGTCTGCATTCTTACTGATAATAATTGTCTTGCTATGTTGATTTATTTAGTTTTAGTTATATTTGTACGTATGTACTTAAACATTGTTACAAATTTAGTTCACTCGAAGCGGTCAGAGTCAATAAGTTGGATGCAGAATTTAGTGCGACGTACCAGTGTTTATTGTAATAAGACATTGATAAATATGATTAATATATAGTCCATATAAGATATACAGTGGAATCGCGATCTTTTGTTTTTCAAAGGGCTGACAGAACTGAACGATAAATGCGGGAATATAACAAAGAAATATGATCGTAGGCACTGAGTGATATAAACGACACATACGGAAAAACGATGATTCGGAAAACGATCGATCGAGATTCCACTGTATTCGATTCCTTGTTAAAGGAATATTTGCTGAACGTTTTAAGATATTTGTGACTGCAATTTTCCTCTAATTATCAACACCGTATGTAGATATCTGTTTTGTTTTCATTTCGGATATCACTTATTAACAAGCGTTTAGCGTACAAAAGCGTTAAGGTGTTCTAGTTATTGTTGTTTAGTAAATTCCATTAAACATTAACGTATCAAG
>OU015498.1:24167198-24587198 GCA_907164885.2 Dolomedes plantarius | reverse complement strand
ATAATTCATAATTGATATATTATTAATATTTCATAATTAAATTTTAACCGCTTTTACATATTTGTGGTACTAACACCATATTCAAATTTCCAACAAATCCATTGAAAACAAAAAAAGTTAGGTTTGAAGGTCCACTGTCCCCTAAAGGGAACAAGAGACATTCAACCTCTTTTACTTTAGTTTTCATTATTTTACTCTATATATACCACATAAGTATAATTGATATTCTTTTTTACTACACTGAAGTCACTTAGAATTCCAAAATTAGTATTTAATGGTAGTTTAAGACTTGATTTTCAAAAAATCCGTCAAAAAATGCTAGCATTTTTCAAAATGCTTCAAGCGCATTCATGTTTTTCTGATTTATTCCAAATTTCTCGAGTTTATTTATTAAAGTGTTTGTCATAAAACTGTGCATAGTCCCTTATTGTCCAAATATTTTTCAAATTTATTAACCATGAAATAAAGTAAAAACATGCAAAACATAAAAATGTAACAGGCATAATAAAAAAAAAGTTATTAAGACCTTAAATTCGTACAAAGAAAATTTGGTGCACAATTTCGTTTATATATATGATACACTTTTATTTAAAAATTGAAGTTTTTTAAATGACATGGAATGCGCATGGAGCATTTTGAAAAATGTTAGAATTTTTGAAAAATATTTTGAAAAACAGGCATTATTCTTCCCCAAAATCCTTATTTTGAATTCTAATAGTCTTGAATGTAGTGGAAAAGAATATTAATTGCCCTCATGCTGTATATAGAGTTTAAAATTTAAAATAAACATTTCAAGGGGGAAGGTGCCTTGTCCCCTTAACGCTTTGAGGGGCAACAACCTCCACCGTTTGTACGGTGCAGATTTTTTCCCTATTTTTTTTAATCAAAGAATCTTGAAAAATTTTCTATTTAAAGGTTTCAAAATGTTTTACTTCTTTAAACTGATAACAGATGGCAGCACTAGCTACCTTTTATGCTCATTTGACTGGAATACATTGAATGCAAGTGAAAAAAAGACTAAATTTAGACGTTTGCACTGTGAAAACGGCGCCCCTCAAAGGGTTAAGAAATGATGTGAAAAGTTATTTTTATATTTTTTAATGTGTTGTAAACAATACTATGTAATTTTGTTACAAAACATACTTAATTATCGTAATAAACGGTAAGTCTCCTTAGTTAAGGATTTTGTTTTGCTTATTGCCCATATTACCCGGATTATCCGGATTTTTGATTGTCCGGATTGCCTATGGTCCCAGTTAGTCCGGATAAACGAGGTTTTACTGTACTAAAATTCTGTTATAATTCTATTTAAAATTATTTATTTGTAACATTTTTTATTTATTTATATCTACTAACATTCGATTCTTTTCAGGTTATCAGTAAATTTGTTATATTAGTAAATAAAACTATAAAATATCCTGTTGTTGTAGTTCCTAATGCTCCTTTTCCAGAAGTTTCAGACCAGGTCCATATAAACTTCGAGCTGGGTAGAGCGGCTCCTGTTTATAATAGCACCACAAGGGTCGGAGTCCGAGTTCGCTAGGTGCCACGACAATTTTGACCAAGAAGCCCCCCTCCCAAGGGGTGACACTGGGGAGGGGGGTCGTACCTTCCCCACCTACTGACTTCATAGAAGGACTTTCCGATTGACATATTTAACTTGCCTAGACGCCACGGTATTTAACGGCGCTTGTTGGGATTCAATCCGAGCACCCTCAGTTCCGAAAGCCGAAGCGCTAGCAGTAGGCTACCTAAGACCCATAAAATATCACAAACAGCCTTGGCTTGCATAACCTTGAAAAGTTTCTTTTTCTTTAAGCGGAGGCACTTGTCGTCAAACATTCGCCTATGCTACGCCGCAGTTTACCGTCCATTTTGTTATAGGGGCACCATATAGGCGGACAGCATTACCCCCTATGGAAGGACGACACAAATGGAGACATTTTTCGTGTCGCGACGCCGGGAAGCTTGGAAAAGTTAAACTGCAAATATATTGATACACCAAGCATAGGCAATTTCTCTTTTAAGGTAGCTTTGACTTACAAATGTTTCCCAAGCTTGTGAATAATACGATTTTGCTAAAAGGAAACCCTTCATTAATATACGTTTGTTTTCAGTCATAGATTCTTATGAATACTGTAGTTTTTTACAGTAATTCTTGTAAAATGTCTTCTTATGATTCATTGAAATATAAAATTGCTTAAAACTTCACTAAACGGGAACATTAATATGAAATTTCAGCACGTCAAATTTAGGTAATCTAACGTCTAGAATAAAATTAGGTATTATTACCTGAAATTTGCGCTCGGACGGAAATTGTAATTGGGCCTTTTTTTGTTTGTGTTTATAATACTTTTTTGTAATTTAAATTCAAGCTTAAGGATTTTTACTTCAAATATATTTGTGATACTTTTTTAAAAGCCTTGTTAATTTTCTTTGAATACTGATCTCCTATTGCCATAAAGAATAGATTTACGTGTTTAAGGGCAGTTAGAAAAAACTGCTACATGGTTCTCCTTTCGATAGATAACCTTTGGTTCAGTGAATGTTTTTTTAATAAAAATCATGGTAGAATATATCAAAAGTATGCCATAATTTTGTTATAAATCAGAAAACTTGAAAGTGCTGTTTTTTAATAAAGCATTCTTTGGGATACGACATCAAATTTTAGACTTTTCAGTACTTTATATACAACTTCATCTTGATATTTAAATACAAGAAATATATTGCTACTTGAGCTAATTCTGAGAAGCAGGTTTGTTTCATCTCAATCATTGATTTAAGGGGTATAGAGAATCTTATGCTCACTTCTACCCAGACTTGGGTGTATATAATTTGAAGTGGCACTCTATTTGAATTTGAACCACACACAGTTTATACATGAAACAATGTTTATTGAATTCGTTGCACATATAATTGGCTTTTACAGCAATAAGCATGCGTACTACTTGTACGGAATGTATAAACACAGCTTTCAAGAACAATATATTTTTATACTCACGAACAGTAAGTCAAACCAGCAGTACTGCCACGTAAACTTCTGGCCCGCTAAGCACTAGCGCAGGATAACACCTTTTTAACCTTAACAACCTCCCCCTTCTTTTCTTAATGACGCTGCGTGGTATTTATACTAAGAGCGTATGCCGAAATTAGCATATCTAAAGCAGCTTCTTTAATTCACTCAAAAGTTCGATTCTTGTGAATCGAATCTTGTGTATACCTTACAGGGGACACATGACCTTGAAGCTCGACGAAATTACTATAAATATGGTCTAATTCTAATAATCTAATGGTCTAATTCTAATAATCTTCTAATGGTCTAACTCAAACAATATTAGAAAAAGAAATTTTCTTTCTTTATATATATAAATTACATATATTTAAATATATCGTATATAAAAATGGAAATTATAAATCTATAAATAATTTTCAAATTAGCAATTTAGAATTTTTTATGATTAACTGTTAATTTGAGTTTGCGTGCAGCATTACTTTTAAACTATCAATAGGAAACTGATAAAACTACACTCATATGTATATTTATGGTACTCTACAATTTAAAACAAGGAAAATTGTGCAATTTGGGAAAACTTAATGTGGAAAAATGTTTTTAATGTGTTTAAAATGTTTTTAATGTGGAAAAATTATGCAAATAAAAGTGATAATTTTTGAAGTTTTCCCAATTTTATGCTCAATTGTTATTTTAAATAATATTTATTACAAATATTTTGGTTTTACATTACAGGTAAATATATTACAAGTGTATTCTGACCATTAATTATTTTCTGTAAGCATATATCTCAATTTTATGATGCGCGCAGCACTTCGTGATTTTCAATCACCAGTTAATCATATAAAATTCTAAACTGCTAATTTGAAAATTATTTATAGATTTATGCTTTCCATTTTTATATATGACATATTTAAAGATATGTACTTTATATGTATAAAGAAAGAAAATTTCTTTTTCTAATATTATTTGAGTTTTTGTGGTTGGAATTGGACCTTATTTATAGTCATTTCGTCGTGCTTCAAGGTCCTGTGCCCCCTAAAAATATTGTGCTGAGGAGATTCTTTTTCTATCTTTCAGTAAATGTATTATTTTTTTGTGGTATCCTTTTATTTAGGGCTTTCTTTTATTTCTACTTTTCCGTTTTTATTCCTATTTTTAAATGCATTATTATTATTTTCTTCGCGTCTCATTCCTATCTATTTGACTTCTGCCGTGAAAGCTGGTGCATCCTAGACTTTCATGGGAGATTCTTCTACATCTCTGTAGAAGAATCTACCATGCAGGAGTAGAGATGTAGATAATGTCCCTTTGTAGATAATGTAACCTTGTTTTCCAACGCTGTACAAGTTCGCTCTGGCATTTCCTAATGCAAGAAAAGAACTCAAAATGGAAGAAAGAACTCAAAATCCTGATTCATTTTTGGACAATCGTGGGTGACATTCCCAACCCTACTCTCGTGCCTAGAGAAGAAATGTAAAATACTCTCTAAAAGTAACCACTGAACCACTGATTCAGATTCATCTTTGTGGAATTTAGAAGCCTGATTTTCATATATCACAGTTTTGCAGACAGAGAGAAAGAACATGCTGAATACTTACTCTGGAAAGCCCAGGGTCGCAGTCTTCTTAAGCCGAGCAGCAGCTGGAAGAAACTTGTGTAGCAACCATTGCTGAGCTGCATTTCGGAGGAAGCCCGTACAAGGAGGGGCAGAGCTTGGCGCACCACGGCATCTACTGACTCTCGGAAGGACTCCTCCAGGTTTACCCATTGCTGGAGAACTTGTGACGAGGGCATTTCGGATTCTTCCACACCTTTCACAAGGTTCTCCAGACCTGAAAAAGAAGACAATAATATTGAATGACTCGTCCGGTACTAGTTTAAAACAGAAATTTTTTTTAGCTCTGGGAACAACTTCAAATTCTTCCTATATTTCGAAAAGTATATTGCTTTTTTCTTTCGGTTCTGAATATTCGTTATTATATTTTATATAATGTATGGATACGTACATGCATAAATAATTGAGGCGTTGGGGTTGAAAATAGGGTAAGGGCCAAAATTTCCGAAAAGTATTTTCTCACTGATACAAGGGTTTGTTCCAAGGCTAATGGCGTTGAAAAGAAGGTAAGTGCCTAGTTCAGGGCTAAACTAGCTAGACACTTTCAACGCCATTAGCCTTGGAACAAACCCTTGTATCAGGGAAAAAATACTTTCGGAAATTTTGGCACTTACCTTCTTTTCAATGTCATCGCTTCAATTCTTTTTAAATATCTACGCTATAATTACGACATGCTAAGAATCCTTTGTAGAGGGAATTGGGAACACGTGATTCATTCAGTTACCTCAAAAACGATCAAGTATAAAGAAGTCAGAGAAGCTGCTCTGTTTCGCTTTCCGTTCTTCACTACACGTCGAAAATCGGCAAACCAAATAGATTTAATTTCCCTTAGCCTTTCCCCTTTGTTTTGTTTGATACCTAAAACAACAAAAATTTAAAGCCTTAGAGACAAATCAAACTTTTTCTTTCTTGACAAATGCTCATCGGGAGAAATATTTCACTATCTACTCTGTTCCTGATACATATTCAACACCTCAATTCAGTATCAATGTATTCAATTCATATCATATAATTTTCCAGAGAAGTATGCACCTTTGAAGTTGGGGCATATTATCATCTTCGCCATTGCCAACTTTAGTCAATAAAAATTACATCATAATGAAAATGATCAATGTATCAAAGGCTAAACATAGAGGATAATTAAAGTATTTTATTGAAGGCTTCTAAGCAAAGGGAAATGAGACGGATTTTATATAATACATGGTAAAAGAATGATTGATCTGTAAGATAATCTAATTGGAAAATCCTTCTACTATTTTGTTAACAAGGTGTAGGTAGCTCGTAGTGAACTGCAAAGCAAAAGAAGGTAGTCAGAAAAAGTATGTAGCCTGGAGGATTTTTTTTTGTTGCATGGGCATTAGGAGACCCTAGGGGATCGAATATCACAGATGTAACCTCATCATGCTATTACTTGCCGTTCACATCTCTATATCAAGAAAACCGGTTATTAAATCCCCTCCAAATACGAATAAGATTCTCAATAGATCTCAAAAAGGATCGATCATGAAACATTATGGAAGAGAGTCATAAGTTTTCCACGATTATATATGTCGAGGTAACATTCAAACAGGAACTTTAGCTCGCGTTTCTTGAATGGTCCAGAGATGCGGAAACATCTCTGGTTGTTTCCGCATTTGCTTCGTTTCACGTTACCCGTATCATTAATAATGTTTAACCGACTGAAATTTTGACTGAATATTTTGTTTTTTTCTCTATAGCATGATTGCATGCTGTAAATGAACCATGGAAAATGTCCATACTGGTGCTCCTTAATCTCAAATCATTTTTTTGATCTTTTAGCCAAAAATCGACACCAAACGAATCACTGCCCTATCGTACTATGTGTGGTGAAATTCAATGCACTGATGTGCTACAGCGGACAGTCCTTGCTTTTCTGATCAAGAACCAAAAATCATTACGGATACGGTTCGACGGTTCATATGCGTAGTTACCCTCAATGAAAAGCCTATTGAGAAGCCTGAACTCCACTTCTTTTTCTTAAAATAATATTTAGGACATGATGTGTCCTTGGACAGCAAACAGCAAATCTGTTACTGTTGTTTGCACCACTGCAGTGTGCCCCCTGCAGCCATTTCCATAGGCCACCTCGAACCTTCGTGTTGGGTGCATGTAATTATCTGAACGTAAGGGCACGAACAACGACCATAACACTGAATTAATGGTATCACTTAAATCTTATATTTATTCATGGATCACCTTAATTTAATTTAATCGTAGGTTTATAGAAATTGGTATATATCCTCATTAAAATCTAAATATAAGATTTTTTTTTCAGTGAGGCACTAGACTAATACTATTGCGGCTGCAGTTTATGAGTGTATTATGAGATTTACCTGCTTTTAATATGGTGAAAAAAACAGGAATATGAGAAATCGAAAAATGTAATATGTGAGGTGATTAGCTAATGATTACCTTTAATTGTTTATCCACAAAATACAAAACTGGAATCTATATTCAAGGCAAGTTCATACCCTTTCCTTGATTTAATGTTATTAGATAAGCCCGATAAAGGGAAAAAAATATACAGTAATTTCATGAACTTGATCGAGACAAAATGTTTTTGTACATTAAAACTTATATATAGACTTTGATACCTTTTAACGTTCAAAAGCAATTATTTTAAATAGTGGAGGAGGAATCGTGAACTTTCCCTTAGACACACGTAAGTAAAATAGACAGGAACAATAGAATAATTACAAGATAAAAAGAACTTTTTATATACCATGTTTTTAAATTTTCTGTTGAATTATATAAACTTGACAATTCTATGTATTAATAAATACTTTAAAAAAATTTTTTTGATGAATTATCCCATCAACTTGAAAGAAAATGAAGTTAATTGGAAGTTAACTTGCGTTTAACTTTTCGTTCCCGTCCCGGTCGATAGATGGCTGCACCAGTCTACAAAACAAAATTAACTGAAAATGATTTCAAATCTGCTTAAAGATGGCTAAAAGTATTAAAATAATGCATTGTCATTATGCTCTGAGCTATTCTAGAAGTTTCAAATGTCTAGCTAGTCGGGAAGTTAGTTAAAAATCGATTGCAAGATTGTACTGGACAAACACACACACAAACAAGAAATCGAGTTAATAAAAACATGGTAAAAATGTAGAAAATTGAAAGAAATTTGCATTGAAAGGCATATATGTGTGTGAGAAAAATGTCATTCCCCATCATGATGATTTTACTGACTTACCCTTTAATGAGTTAATGTTATTAAAAACGCATAACAAGAAACAAAGATATAGGAATTTCGTGGAATTATTAGCAGCCATTAATGATAATCAACCTTTACCTGTTTTATCATTACATCCAAATAATCATAAGACAGGTTCAGAGACAACGGAGCTATGAAAAACTTTATATATAGCTCATTCCTTTCTACAACGTCATATCTCAAAAAACGTGATTTTTCAGGAGAATGATTTTAAAGTTTAAAAGTAGAATAAAATGTATTTATAATTACAAGATAAAAAGAAATTTTTATATACCATGTTTTTAAATTTTCTGTTGAATCACATAAACTTGACAACTCTCTTTTAATTGCACAAACCTTCACTTAATTATCCTTTTTCACTTTGTTTTATTTAATTATAATCACTTTTTAGTCGTTTCCACTATCCACAGACTTTATAAACTTTAATTTTTATTATTTTTTTTAAATTTTTCGCACAATATATTTGTAAACAAACTAAATTCACATGTATTCTGTTTTCAAAATCGTCAAACGCCGTTACGCAAAAGTTCAAGCATAGAATTCGATCGAAGCGCCACCTTGCGGATTTTTTCGGCTAAAAGTATTAAAAGAATGCATTGTCATCGTGTTCTCAGCTATTCTTAAAGTTTCAAATGTCTAGCTAGTCGGGGAAGTTAGTTAAAAATCGATTGTAAGATTTGTACAGGACAAACACACAAACAAACAAGAAAGCGATTTAATAAAAACATGGTAAAAGTAAATTTATTTAATATAAAGGAAACATTTTTCCATTTTTCTACTAGGTGATAATTCATAGTTTTTACTACAATTGTCTCTTATTTTTTTTCCCACTAAAACAGTGCAATTTTTTACATAGTATTTTTACATTAAGAAAATACAACAATTACGACAGAAATCTAAATCCAAGAATTTTTGCCTTAATTTCAAAAGATTTCCTCAAGAAACTCAGTGAGAAAGCACATGAACCTTAACCCCAGTATCTACAGGAATTTCTTTATCAAAATATCTAAACCTGCACAGATAAAATCATGTTTAATATAAATATAACTATTCCTGTCATATCAGCGTGTGAACATTGAGAGATCACAGAAATAAACGATCTAGAACGCTTATGCGTATGGAGAAATCACATATTCGATCTGCTTCCAAAACGTTCACAAATCGAATCTGCAGGGCATATTTAATATCTACGAGATAACAAATAGTTCGTGTTCTGAGTGGAACTAGGAAAGCGGAAGGCCAAAAGCTTTCATTTTACTAGATACATGATATTGGGACATTTAATGAAACGAGAAAAATGCAAATGGTAAACTTCCTGTTTTAATTACTAATGATCAATGATGTTTGCTGACTGGTATTTACAAAGCGACAGCAATGAATACGAAATTTTCTTCTGGATTATTATTACGCACGAATGACCTTTTAAAAAGTAATAACGTTCAGTTTAAATGATACTTTCTAGCTATTTTAGCTATTATATGGGTTTGTCAAGGTTGATTGACAAATCCTTGTGGGAAAAGGAAAAAAACCAAAATGAATTTTTGGATCGTTACTTGTTTTAGGGAAAACTTTAGATAGTAAGTCAGAGGGTATGGCCAAGGTAAAGAGTCATTAAACTTTAAATATATATATATATATATATATATATATATATATATATATATATATATATATATATATATATATATATATATATATATATATATATATATATATATATATATATATATATTTATATATGTATGTATATGTATATATATATATGTATGTATATGTATATATATATATATATATATATATGTATATGTATATATATATATATATATATATATATATATATATATATATATATATATATATATATATATATATATGTATGCATATGTATATATATGTATGTATATGTATATATATGTATATTTATATATACATATACATATATATATATATATATATATATATATATATATATATATATATATATATATATATATATATATATATATATATATATATACATATATATATACATATACATATATATATACATATACATATATATATATATATATATATGTATGTATGTATGTATGTGTGTGCGTGTGTGTGTGTATATATATATATATAATTGAGAACAAAATAAATTTTTTAAAAGTTGTATATACCTTGAAGATCACTACTTTTAGAAACAATCCTTCGTTTAATGATTATGTTGGCACTGCTGAGAAAGTGATATTATCGCTGAAGTATTTATTTCTACTCTTCTTGTTTTCCTTCATGGCCTTCACAACCTTCATGTCTTGCATTTCAGTTTCACCTTTATATATATATATATATATATATATATATATTGTTACGAAATTGTTACGTTATTGTTTTTCTACGTAATAGAGTTACAATCTGCATAATACATAACACCTGGCAGACAATACTGCTTCCATTATTTGACTAAATAATAACCATCACTGGGCTATGAAAGAAAACCGTCTTCAATTTTTTTATAACTTTTAGCTCTGTATTACCATCAAAAGATAACAAATATCATGTATTAAAATTTTAGTCATAATGAATAATAATTTTTGTTTAGTTAACATAATAACGAAAAAGAAATTTCTATGCGCGTATTTACATTAAAAATACTTTTTTTATAAAACTTTTTTAATGCCGTATGTAGCAAGATAGTTAATATAAAAATATATATCTCTCAATAAATTGGCTATAAAAATGAAAATTACATAGGCCCACAGGCGTACAGAATACGATCTTTTTAACATTTTCTTAAAATAAGGCGAGAGCCTGGTTTGAAAATTGCAAATAAATTTTATGCGTTCACTCATGATGACAATAGCGTAAGTTTCCTCGTTTCCCAGAAGCATAGAGAATCATACTCTGAAAATAATCAAGCAAATACGAGGGAAGTGGGGTATGAAGGAATTTACTGTTGAGGTATTACAACTCCCACGCTTTCACAGGTTAGATCAAACTGCAGTTGTGGTTAAGTCTCGAAGACTTATCGAGGGGGATTATTTGAAGGCAAAAAAAGTAATCACATTCTGCAAGATGAAGCTCACTAGTCTTAATTCGTCTTAGGAGAATATATACTTGTGTATAAAGAGAGAGAGCGATTTTGTACGTGGAGGGTAATCTCCAGAACCACTGCACCTATTTGAAAAATTCTTTCACTGTTTGAAAGGTACATTATTCCAGATGGACATAGGCTATATATTATGTATATCTGATCAGTAGAAATAAAGTTAGGGGTTTAAACCTAACAACCTCCATTGTTACCGCTACTGTCCTCTACCGCTTTTTGTGCCGAAGTCTTCAACGATCCTTAGCGTGGTGCTATCGCGGTGGGCTTCTGTTCTGACGTTTGCGGTTCGAAACTATTCGTTCTCAGGCGCGCTTTTTTCTTTTAAAAATTAACTTTAAATATTAACTAACGTAATATTCACTTGAATATTATTTTAAGAATATTATTTTTTTAAAATTTGAATATTTAAAAAAAAACATTCTTTACTTAAAATCCTTTTTTTATTTTGTATTTTTATTTCATATCTTAACCTCTTTCTATTAATTTGAATACTATTTTAGGTGCTTAAAATAATTAAAAAACAACATTATTTTCTTAAAATCCTTTTTTTTATTTTTGAATAAAACTACGGTCTCAAGCACACCTCTTTCTTTTAAAAAATTAACTTTAATTAATAACTAACGTAATATTAATTTGAATATTATTTTAGGTGCTCAAAATAATTTTTAAAAAATTCTTTACTTAAAATCCTTTTTTTCATTTTTGTATTTTTATTTTATCTCTTATTCCAATTTTGCGATACCAAACATACAAATATATTGGACTTGACTTACGGAAAGATTGCTTTACTCATGGACAATTCTATGTTGGTCTCTCTAGGTCAGGAAATGCGGAGAATCAGTTTATTTTAAAACCTCAGAAAAACGAAACAAAAAATGTGGTATACCATGAGGTTTTAAAATAAATTAAATCTACCTAATATCTACTTAAGATTGATAATTGTTCAACCCGGACAAAGTCGGCACGGGTAGCTAGTACTCAATAAATTGAGAATGCAATAACTGAAATAATAAAAGTTTGATAACAGTTTAGTTTTTTAAAGCTTATTAAGGAGACAAGGAACTCTCAATGTAGAATTTTTTAATTTTCAGTTTTTAACTTTATATACAGAATGAGAATAATTAACATTCTTTTAGGCTACATTGAAGACTCTTAGAATTAAAACTATGGATTGTTTGGCAGAAACATTCCTGTTTTTCAAAAATGTTTTCAAAGATGCTCTATACGCATTCCATATCATTTAAAAATCTTAATTTTTTAAATATAATTTCATCATATATATATATATATATAAGCATAATTGTGCATTGAATTCTTTTTGTATCAGTCTAAAGCCATAAATATTTTTTTTTTAATTATGCAGTTATTTTTGCATGTTTTCGCTTTATTAAATGATCTGTAAATTTGAAAAATATCTGTGGTTTCAAGTAATCATGTACAGTTTTATAAAAAACACTTTGATTAACAATCCTGAGATATTTAGAAAAAATCAGAAAAAAAGGAATGCGAATGGAACATTTTGAAAATTTCTAGCATTTTTGAAGAATTTTTTTGAAAAACAGTTCCTATTCTTCCAGAAAATTCTTATTTGGATAATTCTAAGTGTCTTTAATGTAATAAAAATAATGTTAGTTATTCTCATTTTGTATAGAGAGAAAAATATTTAAAAAAAAAGTGAGACTTAAGGCCCCTTGACCCCTTAAAGAATTGAGTGAAATAGAAAAAGAAAAGGGACCTAACTAACTTAAGAAAATATTTATTAAATACTAGCTGAAAACCCGCACTTCGCTACGGAGTACATTCAAATTAAATCCAATGGTTAATGTATGCAATTAATGCCAAAAAAATATATTTATAATAAATACAACGATCAATGTATGCAATTGATGTAAAAAAAGAAACAATATATTTATAAAAAATCGTATGGGATATTTTTATAGACAAAATAATGCAATTAAATAATTTGAAAATGTTCAAATTAAATCTAATAGAACATACTAAAGAATATAGAATAGTTAATATAGTACAGTTTGAGGAACATATCTTTTACTGTATTTTAATATTTTTTTGGATAGTCCAATCGTCTGCCGAAATAGCAAGAAAAATTTTTTTTTGTCTATTTCGTTGTTATCACGTGACGATAAATTAATTTAAAGTACCAGAAAAAGAAATCACGTGATCGGAATTTAATAAATTAAATTGTAAAAAATAATCTTTAAAAATTCACCAAAAATCAGAAATTTGAGGTAAAGATTCGAAAAAGATCTCATCTTACAAGAATTTTGAGGGTCTTTCTCGTGATATAAATTTTATAACCCTGAAATTATTATTTTAAATGCAAACTTAAAAGTATATTCCAAAAACAGCTTAAAAATTTAATTTTTAAAAATCTAAGTAGAATTTTTCAAAAATCTTTCTTAGTGCACCCCTGCACTATAAGAAGAATCACCATGCAAAATTTCAGCCCTTTTGGTCCAGCGGTTTGGTCTGTAGTCAGTATTGACTGATTGTATGTCAGTCAGTCAGTCAGTTACGGAACTGTTTTATATATATAGATAAGGATCATTTCTCAAATTAAATTAATATAAAAAATATAGCTTAATACCATTTTCGTTTAAAAGCTGATGCGATGAACTCAGTTGTATGGTTTACATTGACGCAGCTTCCTTACTCCCACCGCAGTTTAAGATTCTGAATATGATATAATGATCTATTCTGTGGTGTCTCTAAATATTAAGTGACCAAATTCAAGTTGTGATGTATAGAATTTCAAGTTATATATATACAGATAATTCAAGTAGTAGCTTTGTTACTCGTTTCGATTGAATGTTTATTTTGGAGCTCTATGGTGAACATTTTGCCACAGAAGCCTAAAGAAACCAATCTCTTTCGGTAAACTAAAAATTAATTTAACGAAAATTATTTTAAAGTTGTTTAGTTTTGACAACGTTTTCGATGGAAAACTTCCTATTTTGCGTCTAACAGGATGTGTTAAAACTTCTGTGTACTAAACCTATTAGATTTGCTCATCTCAAAGTTAACCTATGGAGAAATTCTGTCTACTATTTACAGCTACATAAATGCTGATAATCCAATAAAAATGTTATTTTCAGATAGCCTGAACTTTTCTTCGCCTTGCAACAGGATTCATTTTATAAACTTCGTCCACCAAAGGAATTTATGAGCGTTTAAAACGCTCTATACCAGACTTTTTTTACCCGAATAATTTCAATTTTAATATAGTATTTGTATGCTTTTAAGAAAAAACGAAAATTACCCCAAGTCGTAAAATTTTTTTCTCTATTACGGAGTACAATTAAAAGAAAATCTTTAAATCCAAGTCGGCAGTACTTGGACAAATTTTCTCAATGTTAACATTGAGGTGAGCGAATCCAATAGGGTTATAACACAGCAGAAATGGAAAGAAATGGAACTAGAAGTCGACTAAAGTTTCGAAAGCTCAAAAGTGATGAAAGAAGCTAATATATCCATGTCGGACTTCTAGCGCTAGGTAAAAAGGTCAGACCAAGGCTGAAAGTGTAGGGAGAAATAACCACACAATCGTTGGTTTAGTGTTTTATCAAACTTGAGCATTGAGGACTATCCAAATTAGATAACTCATTCTCCATTTATTGTATTAAATGGATAATAACATTTATGAATTTCCATTAGTCATCTTTTTTTATTAGTCATCTATATATATAAAACAGTTCCGTAACTGACTGACTGACATATAACGCACAGACCAAACCGCTGAACATAAAGGATTGAAATTTTGCATGGCGATTCTTCTTATACTGCAGAGCTGCATTAAGAGAGGTTTTTGAAAAATTCTTCTTAGATTTTTTAAAATTAAATTTTAAAGCTGTTTGTGTAATATTCTTTAAAGTTTGCATTTAAAATAATAATTCGAGGGTTATAAAATTTATATCACGAGAAAGATCCTAAAAATCCTTTAAAGTGAAATCTTTTTCGAATTTTTACCTCCATTTTCTGATTTTTGGTGAATTTTAAAAGATTAAATTTTAGAATTTAATTTATTAAATGATGATCACGTGGTTTCTTTTCTTTTAATTTTGCGTCACGTGCACAACAACGAAATAGACAAAAAAAAAAATTCTTGCTAATGCGGCAGACGATTGGACATTATCCAAAGAAAATATTAAAATACGGTAAAAGAAATGTTCCTCAAACTGTACTACATTAACTGTACTATATTCTTTAGTACGTTCCATTAGATTTAATTTGAATATTTTCTACTACATTATTTTGTCTATAAAAATATCCGTTACGATTTTTTTATAAATATATTTTTTCATTCATTTTACATCAATTGCATACATTGATCGTTTTATTTAATTTGAATGTACTCCGTAACGAAGTACGGGTTTTCAGCTAGTTAGAAATAAAAATTCAGAATCCAATGCACTTGAATTATGCTCTGATGGATTTGTTACCTGTAGGTGATTGAAGAGCCAACTATTAGGGGCAGCCTTAAGATACCTGGGGCACCAATCTAAAATCTTTTTCGGGCCCCTTCTGTCACAGTCAGAGATTATAGAGTCATGGAGATATAAATAAAGTTTTTTTTTATATTTCTGTGGTTAAATAGAAACATAATTAGAAATACTGGACCGAAAAATCCCAAACTCGTTTAGGCATAAAACTATATACAGGTAAACCTACAAGTAAGCATTCATAGTGTAATGCGTATGACACCTCGGCCCCCCCTCCACTTTCGTGTAGCGGCCCATGATTCACCGATGACTATCGCTGCGTAGCAATTCCTGTATACACAGCCGAGGGTTAATTTCCCATGTTTGGTGATGTTTCATATGGGTTTTGGGCGCCGGCCGGACAGTACAGATCTGCCGACAATTAGGAAACCCGGGGCCCTGCACTCAAAGTGTAAAAGCGAATAATTACAAAACCACTTTTTTAATGAAAATGAAATAAATTAATAAAATATTCAGTAAATTTTCTATTTTTTTTTTAACCAAAGCTAATATGCAAGGGAAAAGTCTCGCAAAACAAATGTAAGCAGTATTAACAAACACTACCGATTTAGAACGATTGAGAATAATATTTCGACTGGTACCCCTCAGCGTCTAAGGTTCATAATCGCAGTTGGCTCTTATATATCACGTTTACAAAATTAATCGCTCTAGGTAGCCAAGTGGTAATGCTTCGGCTCTCGGTGTTCAGAGGATATCCCGACAAGCGTCATTCAATGCCTCCGTGTCTAGGCCGGATATGGCCAAGTTAAATGCTAGACAGGAAAGCCCCTCTACGAGGTCATAGAGGGTGGGAGAGGATACGATCCCTCAGATGCCGCCCCCGTAGTTGCTCGGTCAAAATTGAGGTAGCATCAGGCTAAATTGGACTCCGACCCTTGTGATGCCATTATAAACCGGAGCCGCACCCCTTAGCCAGCTAGCCTATATGGACCTGGTCTGGAATACTTCCGGCCAGGTGGCATTAGAAGCAACAACAACAATATTTATCAAAGCATACATAAATTCGAGTAAATTAGAGGGAGAATTCTGAATGAAATTAAATTCCTTTGTATTCTTTATAAAATCTGCAATGTGGTGCTAAGTGTGGACTGCCACGTTAAACTGACAAGCACTCATAAACACGTTGGGCGCAATGGCCCGGTTGGCAAAGGCATCGAGCCAATGATTTGAACGTCTTTGTTCGACGCCGGCCGCTGACAAATCCACAGCCGTGGACACTAATGGCGGCTGGTGCACGAAAAATCTGTCGTGGTTGCAATGTCCTCCAAGTTCTCAAATTTACCTGTGGGGGTGCAGGGTCAAGTGTTCCGGTCTCGTCACTTGACTCGTTTCAAAATTTCGGGACCGGTCCACTAGCCAAGTCGGAATCCGACTCTTGTGGTGCTATTAAAAACCGGAGCCGCATTGCTTTGTCTAATAGCCGTCAAAGACTTGAACTGACAATATACTGTCGGTCAAGGGGCATCAGTCACAACAACAACAACAACAAACACGTTGGATTTTACCCTAACACAGCTCCCTGTTGAGAGCAGTTGTTCCTGTATACAGCTTCATCTGTTTTGCAGGCCAAATTCTAAAGTTGTTCCGAAGAATTGGAAGTTCTAACATCTAATAAAACACTCTGTATGACAGCTTCTAATTTCCTAAAGGATGTATAATAATGGCAACTAGTCTTTAACTAATGAATACAGTAAAATGTCAGTGTTTTTTTTTGTTTGTTTGTTTCTTGGTTTGTATTTTTTTGTCTGTTTGTTTTTTTAAAGCCGAAGCATTTGTCGTGTAGACATTCGTCCATAATTCACCGCAGTTTGCTGGCCATTTTATTATGGGAGCCCCATATAGGCGGATCAGCATTAACCTCTATGAAGGGACGACAAAAACGGAGGTATTTCAGTGGCGCGGCGCCGGGATTCGATCCGAGCTCCCTCAGCACCGAAAGCCAGAGCGCTGTACCACAGGGCCCCCACAAACCCAGATGTCAGTGTCTAATAGCATAGATGACTCTATATAAAAATTGCAAATGCAAAAATTATTAAACTCTTTGATACGAACAAGGGGAACTTGAAGAATATTCTTGAAGAACTCTAGTGATTGGGTGAACTGATGTTAACAATCTAGAGAGAAAATAGGAAGAAGTGTCAGAAGATGAAACAGATTTTAAAATATGACATTGTTATATCGTTTTTGAAAAACAATATAGCTGCTTTATATGAGGATTGGTGTGGGAACAATGTTTTCAAGACATTGGATGTCACAATATCCTCAAACTTAAGTGAATCTCTCCTGCTCTTCATGAGAATGTATCACACGCAAATACCTTTAAAAAACAAAAGACTGGAATGCAGATAGTAATATTCACCCCTCATTTATATTCATTATATTTATACGCATTATTTTGTTATTCATCATTTATCTCCCGATTTCATTTGCTGTTTTCTGTGCACGTATAAAAAGTGGATATGTTGTTGACACTTCTTTCTATTTTCCCCCCTAGATTGTTAGCATCAGTTCACCCAATCACATGTAGTTCTTCAAGAATACTCTTGCGGTTCCCCTTGTTCGTATCAAAGAGTTTTAAATGTACTCATTACTAAAAAGGAAAAAGAAATCATTGGATGTTTTGCGCATCATAAAATTAAGAAATATGCATACAGAAACTATTTTTTGGTCAAACTAAATCAATAATGTACTCAAGTTTACTGTCAAACCAAAAATATATACAAAAAATATACTTTAAATTGAAAAAATTGCATAAAATTTTAAAAAATTAAAATTTAGCAATTTTTTAAAACATTTTCAAGTGTAAATTGATTTTTTTACAAATTTATTTTTACTTTTTTGGTTTTAGTATGTAAAGAAGCTTATTATACAAATCTGATAAAAATTTTGTGTGTCTAGCGTACAGAGTTTGGGAGTAACAGGGCGCGTAATCCAAAAATTTACATATTTGAGAAAACTGAAGTTAAAGTTGGAATATACATGGCCATGGCAACAGAGTGAGCTTTATATAAACTATCATAACTCGAGAAATAATGCAAATTTTTTTATGCGGTTTTTTGCATATTGTTCAGAAATGTCCCAAAAATCAGAATATAGCAAAAACCAAAAATCGATATTTTTTTTTTAAGTTTTAAAGGTCGTGTGCCCCCTTAGTAATTTTTGCATTTGTAATTTTTCTATAGAGTCATCTATGATTTGTGGATTCTAATCCCTCCTGCTCTAGTGACGCCAGACCAGGTCCATGAGTTCATGTATCCTCAGTAGGTCTATTAATAAGCGAGGATCGGTAAATTCCTCCCTAGATAAATTTAAGCAAGTTAGGATGTGATCAGGAGTGACCTGCTCATTGTTACGCTTTTTACAAGTGGGAAAGGTTTTATTGTGTCCATCAAATTTTAGGCACTTTAAGTGGCCACTTGCAAACCTAAAGAGTACGGTCTGCTCAGCTCTATCATCCTTGCAGATAAAAGCTCTAAAAGGTGGATATTGATAAAGACAGTGAAAGTAAATGAGACACATCCTTCTGATTATTAAAAGGAATGTGTTATGTAGATATAATTGTAAGGTCTACCTAATGATCGATTAACAATAATCGATAATTATATTTGCATAAATCCAAAGAAGCTACAAAGTTATGCTAAATTCAGCATAGGAGGTTACTATAAATACCGCGTAGCCAAGTTACAAAGTCAGTCTGGTTTGTTTGTAGTGATTTATGGGAGCCATTGATAGCTATTAGATAGATCGCTTCAAAACTTACGTGAGTTCTTGCCCATCCGGCATACGGAGGTTATTTGTGGTCATAGTAGTAGATTACGGAGCAGCATCGCTGGTTTGACTTTATTGAAATTTATGAGTATTTTGAAATATATTTCCTTGCATAGTGTTTATACATGTTGTACTAGTATTTACGCAGTATTGTTTTGAGCCGCAAGTTATATGTGTCAAGCGAAGAATAAACTTTGCTGTATATCTATTAAGTGTCATTTCTACTTCATTAGAGGGTAACTTCATAATGCTGCGTTTGCATTCATGCACTCTGCTCTGCTGTGGCTTGGGGAATCCAGTGATTGATGTTCACTCCGTACTCTGTATATGCGTGGATCGCCTCCCCTCGCGGTCCGGATGCAGAGCATCAAAGAACCCGGGGTCTGGGGGTCAAATGGTGACAATGGGGGCGGGGGACACTAGATCAAGAAACACGAGGGACCTTGGGGGCTTACCGTGACTAATGTGACTAATGTTACCGTGACTAATGTGATGACAGGAGTCGGGGGTCTGCATGCAGAGAACTCTGCACCAATGTATATGCACCATTATACATATATCCTAGTTAGGGTAGAAGTTAGCCATCTCTATATAATATATCTGTATATCACATAAGGACCAATCTTAATGTATATGAAAAAGAAAAGGAACTTGAATAAATGAATAAATAACTTGAAAAGGTCGGCATTCCCACCTCCATTTTATTTCTTACTTCAGAGCATCAATTACGATAACTGTATAGAAATACCTAACGTGTCTTTACTCAAAGCAGGAATTGCAAACAAGAAAACTGCTAAACAATACCCTTTCCATAAAAGAATAACTTCAAATACGACGTCGAGATTCAATTACTCTTTGCCATTTCACGCTCGAGTACGCTCTTGCACGGCTTTTACGTCCAGTGTGACGCCGCACGTCACACCGGTCCGACATGGATATACTGATCAAACACTCTCGGAATCGTCCGATATTCGCCGTTTCGAGTGAGCGTGAAGTACGAACAGCCATGCGTGCCACGAATTCGAAGCGTGTGATGGAAAAAAAAAAAAAAAGACATTCTATTTGGAAACAGGTCGCATCGTTTTCACGCCCAGGAACGCGTGAAACAGAACGGGCACAATGGAAAACGAACGTTCTAACTTTTAAAGGATCAAGTACCGTGAGGGAATGTTGCAAAGAACGTATCGGCGAAGTGGCGCAGGTGCATTTAGGGACCGGATTAATTCAAAATGAATGGGGAAGGCATGACAACAGTCGAAAAGGAACGGAGCGAGGTGTCCCTCATATCTCGAATCTGGCAAAACTAAACGATATCGAGCAAAACTGCGGTGGATAGCTTTGACGCCAAAAAAGCACTTTTTATGCTCGCTCGTAAAAATAGTTTACTCCATTTTTGTTTTTATGAGAATAAATTCTTAAAATACTCCACCCCACACTTACGAGGATTAGGTAGAATTTTCCAGATCTGTAATTTCTTTGATACTTTTATGGGATATTTTCTGGAATTTCCCACTGCGCCTTTAAAACCAAAAAATTATTTGCTTTTTCTGATTGGAATCCGTGACATCCACATCAAAAGCTACCAGTAGCTAAAGCTAATCAAGTAGGTCTAGATTTTGACCTACCACATCAAAAGCCACATCAAAAGCTACTTCCTAACCAGCAAAATTATTTTTTCTAAACTATTAACATTGATGCTTTTTAATAAATTAATTATGTTCCCAATTTTGTAATGGAGACAACCTTAAAAGCTATGTAATTTATAGAGTATACTAAGGGGCACTCTATTTGAATTTGATACAAACACAGTTTATACATGAAACAATGTTTATTGAATTCGTTGCACATATAGAATTTGCTTTTACAGCAATAAGCATACGTACTACTTGTACGGAATATATATTAACATTCAATAGAAATACACTTTGCAAATACTCACAAACCAGCAGAGAGTCAAACCAGCAGCACTGCCACGTAAACTTTGGGCCCCCTAAGCACTAGAGCAGGATAGCACCTGGAGCTGCTTTCCTCGTAGCTCCCTTAACTCGCTTATCTGTCAACCTTAACAAAACCTTTTTCAAACTCTGTATTAATCAAGCTGCTTGGTATTTATACCAAGCGCGTATGCCGAAATTAGCATATCTCAAGCCGCTTCTTTAATTCATTCCCTCAAAAGTTCGATTCTTGTGAATCGAATCTTATGTATACCTTACAAATTGTACTGATATACAGTGTTGTAACACTTGATATTTACAAATTAAATTAACAATAGTATAACAATCTCATAACGTATTCCCACAAACGGGTATGTTGGAAGAAACGTCAGTGCAATTCCGTGATACGTCGAGAATGCATCATCAAAATTATGCCAAACCACTTTTATGCCACCTTGATATTAAAACTGGATGTTTCTTTGTAATTTTTCAATACTACAAGAAGATGTTTCTAAACACACTTCAATGGGTATTTTCTTTTTTACATCTTACATTCTTTTGTCACAGTGGGACGACACACTGGAGCCGCTGTGTATTGCCACATATAGAGGTTTAAAAATGGTGTGTATTATTTTTTGGCCGTAAATTGGCGTAAACGTTGTATTAACATCATATGACATTCTGCAAATGTTTCCTTTCCATTATGTCACAGGTCTGTATAAACTAATAGGACGATTAACGGTTAAAAATGGTGATTGGGGAGGATCTATAATAAAATTTAAATAAATGCAGAATTTAAAGATGTATAAAAAGTGAGAAAAACGAGTAAATAAACTCAAACGTGAACTATTTTCCCACCATTTTATTTCGCTCTTCTAAGCATTAATTTAGACAACTGTAGAGTAGTATCTTTCTCCTAATAATGCCCTTACTAAATGTAAGAAAGTCATAGACTAAAAATACATAAACAGAACACTTTTAATTGAGTACTTCTAATCGGGCAATGGCATACTACAAGAGAGACGTGCATACACGTTATAACATGCCATTTACCATCTCTTTAACGTAACTACTGACTTGAAATGACCAGGGCCTTGTGCTAGTAAATCAGAAGTACCGGGTGGTTATAATTAAACTTCCCCTATTAACGGCATCCTACAACGCAAACGGGTGAACGGAATGTAACGAAATTTTGTATATGGGCTATACACGAGATGCGCTCACGGAATTTCGAAAAAAAAAAAAATTAGTTACAAAATGTCCACCAGAGGGCGCCTTTTCGGGAAAAAACATGAAATTTAACACAATAAACGACCAAAACGGAATACAGAAACAATATTAACATTTATTGACTAGTTTCTGATCACCTTGTCATCGAACCACATTAAGTAAAGGTAAGGGAGAAACAAAAACAGTTCAATTTGCAGAAACAAGAAAAGATTAGGACGAAATTGTGCAAGAAGAGCAGTTGTTAATCGTGTCCAGGACGATGTAGGGAAAGCTGCTCCACGTGACCACCTTCATTCACCTGCAAAATTTCAAGTCGATGGACAGTGTGTTCAACAGCAGATCGTAACTGATCAGTTGTGAGGCTTCGCACATGAAGCGTTATGGAGTTCTTTAAGTCATTCAACATCGCAACACCTCCACGATACACCAGACTTTTATCACGATACACCTGACGATACTTGTCATGTGAGTGGTTATAATTAAACTTCCCCAATAAACGGCATCTTACAGCGCAAACGGGTGAACGGAATGCAACGAAATTTGTTATATAGGCTAAACACGAGATGTGCTCACGTCCATCGACTTGAATTTTTGCAGGTGAATGAAGGTGGTCACGTGGAGCAGCTTTCCCTACATCGTCCTGGACACGATTAACAATTGCTCCTCTTGAGCAATTTCGTCCTAATCTGGTCTTGTTTCTGCAAACTGAACTGTTTTTGTTTCTCCCTTACCTTTACTTAATGTGGTTCGATGACAAGGTGATCAGAAACTAGTCAATAAATGTTAATATTGTTTCTGTATTCCGTTTTTGGTCGTTTATTGTCTTAAATTTCATGTTTTTCCCGAAAAGGCGCCCTCTGGTGGACATTTTGGAACTAAACTTTTTTTTTTTTCGAAATTCCGTGAGCGCATCACGTGTATAGCCCATATACAAAATTTCGTTGTATTCCGTTCACCCGTTTGCGCTGTAGGATGCCGTTTATAGGGGAAGTTTAATTATAACCACCCGGTATAATTCAACTGACAAAATGAGGTTTATATGTTGAGCAATTTAAGCGTACAAGAACAATACACCTGGAATCACACGTGCGTTTACTCTAAGCTCTCCTCAATAAACAACTGAAAGTAAAATTTGATTTGTTCACCCCTAAGTAGTTCCTACTTCGAAATTCAGCCTTCCTGTTTATCTAGATTCTGTTTCACTCTCAGGATAAAGCTGGCTTCGTAGAATTTCTGCTATGATTGACAGCTACGTTAATGAATGTTAATCTCCCCCCGGTTGTTCGTCCCTTATTAAGGAAAACTTTCACTCACACTGTGGCTTACTACTTTCTTTGATAATAACTTATTCCATGCCTGCGGGATCCTTTCACATTAGAATCTAGCCCTGATCCTTCTTCATGTACCGATAGCAAAGAATGGACAACGCAAGAATCTCTGCAGGAAGAATTTGGAGACGGATTAGTAAACGAAAAAATGGTTAGTAAGAAGAAAATAATGCTATAACGCAAAACAAACGGGATTATGAAGACATGTATGCGATTACGTAACTCCGAGGAGGACAATTGTCGTTTTTTGTCTTTGAACCTAATTAGCTTTAAGAAATGCATTATTTTATAAAGCTCCTAAAATTGAGTGTTTTTTGAAAAAAAATGTATTACTGCTTTGTTTGAGGATTGGTGTGAGAACATTGTTTTCACGATATAGGATGTCACAATATCCTCAAACTTCGGTGAATCTGTCCCGCCCTTCATGAGAGTGTATTGCACGCAAATAAATTTCAACAAAAATCCTAGAATGCAAATTGTAATATTCAACCCTCGTTTATATTTATTATATTTATGCGCATTGCGCATTATTTTGTTATTCATCATCCATCTCTCGATTCCATTTGCTGCTTTCTCTGCAGGTATCAAAGGTGGATATTGATGAAGGCAGTGAAAGTAAATAAGAAACAGTATTCTCATTATTAAAAGGGATGTATTATGTTGATATAATATATTTGTATATCACATAAGGACCAATCCTTAATGTGTATCAAAAAAGGAATAATCCATATAATATATCATCAAAGGACCTTATTGTGTATCATGTAAGGAACAATCCTTACTGTGGATCAATGAGGGATATTCATTACGCATTTACGCATTGCGTACTTAAGTTTGAGGATATCCATTAATATCTTCAAAATTAAGTGAATATTTCCTGCCCTTCGTGAGAATGCATCACATGCAAATTCCTTTCAACAAAAAGTCTAGAATGCAAATTGTAATATTCATCCCTCATTTATATTCATTATATTTATACGCATTATTTTGTTATTCATCATCTATCTCTCGCTTCCATTTACTGCTTTCTCTGCACGTATCAAAGATGGATACTGATGAAAACAGTGAAAGTAAATAAGACACAGCATCCTGATTATTAAAAGCGATGTATTATGTTGATATTATATATCTGTATATCACATAAGGACCAATTCTTAATGTGTATCATAAAAAGAATAATCCGTATAATATATCATGAAAGGACCTTATTGTGCATCATCTAAGGAACAATCCTTACTGTGGATCAATGAGGGATATTCATTACGCATTAACGCATTACGCACTTAAGATTGAGGATATTCATTAATATTCTCAAACTTTAGTGGATATTTTCTGCCCTTCGTGAGAATGCATCACACTCAAATACCTTTCAACAAAAAAGTCTAGAATGCAAATTGTAATATTCATCCCTCATTTATATTTATTATATTTATGCGCATTATTTGGTTGTTCATCATCCATCTCTTAATTTCATTTACTGCTTTCTCTGCACGTATCAAAGGTGGATACTGATGAAAACAGTGAAAGTAAATAAGACACAGCCTTCTGATTATTAAAAGGTATGTATTATGTTGATATAATATATCTGTATATCACATAAGGACCAATCCTTAATGTGTATCATAAAAGGAATAATCCATAGGAATATCATCTAAGTACCTTATTGTGTATCATGTAAGGAATAATCCTTACTGAGGATAAATGAGGGTTATTCGTAGCGCTCTATCGTAGAATGAATCATCCTTGTTTTGTATGATATTAAAATGCATTTTCACAGATCTGATGAATTATATTTATAAGACATATTTATGTAAAATCTCACAATCATCCGTGATAAATCTACACCGATCTTCATTGAATACAAATATGAAATGGCAGTATGTTTTATTTAAAAATAACACTACAATGAGGAATTTGCACATGTGGGGAAAATGCTCATTTCTATTTTTTATTAATAGATTGGTTATCAAATTGTTCGAAAACATCAATTAAAACGTATATATAGATCTAAATAATAAGAATTTTAAATTTAAAATAAGCGAAAAGTGTTGAAAAATCATGTGACCTCAAAACGCTACGTGATTGGTTCTGACGTCACTATGCACCATGCTTCAATGTTTACATTTGTCTAGCGCGAGATTCTACGTTTCCTCCTCTTAAACTAACATTTTAAAATCATATTTTTTTTCTAATTTGGTTTAATTTTTCTAATTTTAGTTTGTGGCTATTGTTTATTCCCCCCTTTTTTTAAATTATATTCTATCGTCGTCTTTATTCTTAGTTTTATTTCTGTTTTGTTTACCATGGCGTTATTACCCGGTTTTGCAAAAGGGCAATCTGACAACCTGCCTAAAATGGATTCATTTGCAGTGTTTTCCTTTTTGGGAAATAATCCAAGTTTTATGGGAGCAGAAATACGAGGATTTAAAGTTCAGAGGGATGTATATATTTGTTTGCATTTTTTATTCTAGTTATGTAATGTAGATTGCAGAACGCTGACGTGCGTTGTACTTTACACAAACTTTAAAGTTACACATTGTTTATGCGTATTATTAAATTAATATCGTACTCTAAAAGTTTAATAAACAGCTTCTATTATTATTCATTCATAGTACATGTTTAATTTTGTAGAATTAATTAGCTCTGCAACATTACAAGTAGTGTCTGTTATAGGATATTTAGTATTTTTAATTGTGTATTAAAAAGTTGACAGAAATTAAAAACACTACCAAATTTACGAATGTGTTCAGTGTTCTGCATTCATATCATAGAAATATGTGTATTTTAAATGGTAAAGGAATTATAATAAATCTGAACTATGCATGATATTTAAACTTTTGACTAATCACATACTAAGTGGTGCAAAGAAACAAATGTTTACTACTCAAAATAATTTTAAACAATCCTCTAACTCCATAATTTTGTGTTTTAAAAACACATTTTTAAATTAATGCTTTAGTACTTAGAAAGTTACTTTTACTTAGATTTGGACGATAAGGCTATGGAGATAATGCTGTAGGATATGTTCAGGTAAAAAGGGATGGAGACATCTGTACAGTCAATGCAAGGGTGACACCAGAACATAACGTCACAAAAAAGACTTACAGTGTGGAACTCAAGTTGAATGAAAAGGAAGAAAATGTCCTTTCCGTCCAATGCAATGATTGTGCAGCATCTTTGGATGAGTTCCTTTATGTATTATATTTAATTTTATCTAAAAGTTTTAATGATAGTGTGTTTGGGGTAGATACAATAGACCATCCATGGTTAGCTTTCCCCGCTTTAAGTAATTTATAAATAATTAGAAATACTTCAGCAGTTATAAAAAAATCTTTTTAATACAATACTTTATACATTTTATGTAAAAAACTAGCACCCAAAACTAGTGTAAAAAGATTAATTAAAAATAAACTTACAAAATAATATATTTTATGCTTTTGTCACATTTTGCACACAAATTGTATTTATTTTAAAATTTCATCACCTACCCCCAACCCAGCATCTGGTGAATTCCATTGTAACGGACGAAACATTCACACACAAAATAAATAATAAAAAGATTATGAGATGCATATTAATGCTTCAAAATAGGAGAGTATTATTTTTTCCTGATAAAACCAATTCCTGATAAAAACTAAAGATAAACTTGACAGGTTTCAAAATTTATTTCTGGTGTATTTAAGCTGAAAAAAAAAATCTTTAATGTAACGGATGCTACATAAAATGGAACATCATTTGTACTATAGCATCATAAGATAAAAAAATCTGTGAATCTATTATGTCAATTTGTTCAAAAATTTTAAAAATAACATCACAAGACATGCCTGTGATTTATCAGAACCTTGACATAAAAAATCAGTCATTTTTTTCTGTAATAAAAAATATTAAAACTATTTGTAACAGATGTTACATATAATACATGATGCTGCAACTGTACCCTTAACTAGGCTATTTATATTCAAAACAGTCACAAACATGCATTTATTTTACTTTTATAGTTTTTACATTAATATTAAATTTACTCCAATTAAATTCAGTGGCATAATTTACGTAAGTAATAAGGTATAAAAATGATAATTTTACTTGCTAAAAAAACTTAGAAATAGATATTTTCCCATTACATCCCCTACAAAACAAACTTAATATAAGGAAAAAGCAATAGTACGTTCTAGTTCTAGAGGTCATAAGCTTTCCAATGATATATAACACTTAATAATTTGTTTAAAATGATTTTCTTTCGTAATGGTTTCATGTTAGGTGGAATTCACCATCTGGAGAATATAACTCATAACAAAACTCGTTGTGTTTACAAATATATTTAAATATTTATTTAAGTGGAAAATGTCAAAACTTGTATTTTAAATTCATATTTGCTGCAATGATTTGGCAAATCATCTGTATCACATTAAAACTCACAATTATAGCTAAATTAAAAAATTATTGAATGAGGATTTTTTTTTTCGTCGCGTTTCATTGCAACTGTCCATGATCTCCTTTTGACATTATCTGTTGGAACACTAAAAAAAAGCTTTCCAGGTGTATTTACCGTTGTGCTTGTGCAGCAAGGTACTAAACAATATTTAAAATTTTCTGTAACACACTTTGACATCTTAAAAATAAAGAAAAAACACTAGATATCAAACTCAAACTACGCAACACAATCCAAACACCGAAGTAAACAAATTCGCCATAGTGCATTGTGACGTCACATGTATCCGCGTAGGAAAAGTAGCGTTTTTGAGACAAAGTAAATAGTGCGCGTTTAAAAACAAATTATGTTAACTTTTAGAGTTCTAAAACTAAAAAAAAAAGATGCTTTCGATCATATTTTTCTATTTTCTATATCATAAATGTAAAATAAAAAAACGTGCAAATTCCTCATTGTAAGCCGAAATTCCGACTCTATCCTTTACATTTTTTTATGACTGGAACGTAAATAGGTATCACCGCCATTCTTTTCATAACTTTTACACTAAACGTGCAGCATCCATTCCCCTAATCGAAAAAGCGTAGTTTCTTTATTTGTGCGCCTTTTGGTTGGGATGGAGGTGTAGCTTAGTGCCCAAAGAACTGAGATCGTGAAGAAATAAGGAGCAATAAATATGCAAATTTAGTTTGAGCTTTCTCTTTAAGAACACGAAAGTATTCTAGTGTTTATTCTTTATTTTTCTGTGTCAAAGGTCTACACGAAGAAATATGATTTGGCTTGGGACGTTTTTAAATGACGTTTTTTTTTACACGCAGGATAAGATTCAGCTTGAGACCCACTTTGGCCACTTGATTTCAGTTGGGTTGTATCCTTTTTCGATTCTAACAAACAAAACGTTTTAGTTCACATTAATGGTACATGTTGTTTGTCTAATTAATAGTTGTGGCGTTTTTTAAATGACGTTCGTTTTACACGCAGGATAAGATTCAGTTTGAGACACATTTTGGCCATTTTGATTATTTTAGTTGGGTTGTATTCTTTCTCCGAGTCTAACAAACAGAATGTTTTATTTCACATTATCGGTCCATGTGTTTGTCAAATTCATAGTTGTGACGTTTTTAAATGACGTTCGTTTTACACGCAGGATAAGATTCGGCTTGAGACACATTTTGGCCGTTTTGACAATTTTAGTTGGGTTGTATCTTTTCTCGAGTCTAACAAACAGAACGTTTTAGTTCACATTAATGGTCCATGTGTTTGTATAATTCATAGTTGTGACGTTTTTTTAAATGACGTTTGTTTTACACGCAGGAAAAGATTCAGCTTGAGACACATATTGGCCATTTTGACGATTTTAGTTGGGTTGTAGTAATTCTCGAGTCTAACAAACAAAACATTTTAGTTCACATTAATAGTCCATGTGTTTGTCTAATTCATAGTTGTGGAGTTTTTTAAATGACGTTCCTTTTACACGCAGGATAAGATTCAGCTTGAGACACATTTTGGCCATTTTGACGATTTTAGTTGGGTTGTATCCTTTCTCGAGTCTAACAAACAGAACGTTTTAGTTCACATTAATGGTCCATGTGTTTGTATAATTCATAGTTGTGACGTTTTTAAATGACGTTCGTTTTACACGCAGGATAAGATTCAGTTTGAGACACATTTTGGCCGTTTTGACGATTTTAGTTGGGTTGTATCCTTTCTCGAGTCTAACAAACAGAACGTTTTAGTTCACATTAATGGTCCATGTGTTTGTATAATTCATAGTTGTGACGTTTTTAAATGACGTTTGTTTTATACGCAGGATAAGATTCAGCTTGAGACACATTTTGGCCATTTTGACGATTTCAGTTGGGTTGTATCCGTTCTCGAGTCTAACAAACAGAACGTTTTAGTTCACATTAACGGTCCGTGTGTTTGTCTAACTCGTAGTCGTCCCCAAAGCTCCATAAATTAAGAATTTCTAAACTGATAACATACAGATCCCCTAAGCAAGCAAGTCTCATTGGCGTTGATGTTTAGTGAAGTTTTTTGGTCAACAATCCCCAAAGGTGTCAACATTTCACCTCAAGCCGCAGGTCAGAAGAACTGGTTTAATGATTTGAAGAATTACAATGGGACTTACAACTTTTAAATGACAATTAATTAATAATTTCAAATTTACGGAGCGCTTTTTAAAAACGCATAGAGTTATTCATTCCTAAAATGAACATACAAGTTCCTATTCCCTTTTGGTAAAAGATGACTACTAGAGGGGCAATAACCGAAAGAAATATAATTTTGGTCCTACAGATAAAAGTACCTTATACAGTCGCTGGACAATGAGGGTCAAATGTACAGGAAAGAATCCTCATTTACTAAGGCTGCTGTGTACTAACCCTATTGGATTCTCTCACCTCATAGTTAACCAATGGAGAAAATGTGACTATTTACATCTACATAAATGCTGACAATCCGATAAAAATGGTATTTTCAGACAGCCTTAACTTTTCTGCACCTTGCAACTGGAATCATTCTATAAATTTCGTCCACCAAAGGAATTGAGGAGCATTTAAAACACACTATACCAGATATTTTTCCTCAAATAAATTTAAATTTTAAGTTATTACTTGTATTTTTTAATAATAAAAAAACGAAAAATGCCCCAAGGTGTAAAATTTTTTTCTCTGTTACGGAGTACAATTTTTAAAAAAATCTGTCTGTCCAAGTCGGTAATCCTTGGATAAAATTTCTCCATAGGTTTACATTGAGGGAATCTATCAGGATTTTTATTGGGTGCTCCCTTGATCTCTAGCATTCAGGACAGAACATCAAGCTCGTAAGTAAAGATCATGACATATCGAAGTGATTTAATTGTAAAACAACTACTATGTCTAAATAGCAGATGGTATAAGATTCATTCCACCAGTTGCAAAATTATATAGAGTAGGAGAATATGACAGAGTGGTCTTTGTGCATGCTAGCAATTTATTTACGTCTATCTACGCAATTTATTTACTATCACGACTTCTCTTTTAAATTGTTGAAGTAAGATTCACTTAAATAACTTTTAGGATAATACACTGCATGGTGGTGTAATTCGGTGGTTTTTAGGCCCCGAATGTTAGAGATGATGAGTTCAATTCCTACCTCAGGTAAGGTTAGTTTTTAATGAATGGAGACTAGAAAAAAAAAATATCTAGCGAGGAAAAAATTTCGAAAATCTGAGGAGCATTACAACTTAAAAAAAAATTTCAGGTAGTCCCTTCTAACGAAACTACCGCGAGTTATTAACGTAGGATTAATTATCGTTGATTACTTCTTTTGTATGTATAGATGTATTTATCTATCTATATATATATATATATATATATATATATATATATATATATATATATATATATATATATATATATATATATATATATATATATATATATATATATATATATATATATATATATATATATATATATATATATATATATATATATATATATATATATGTACGTATGTATATTCATACATATATGTATGTCAAAATTTTGACGCATCTCGGTACTTTTCTGTTTAACTTGTCCAAGCGATAGACTGGGTTTGGCGCGCTGCCAGAATTATAACTCGCGAGGACGGATGGACGGACAATTTTAGGGTCTAAAATTTTGGTTTTCGGAGGACTGTTAAGGAGGAACATAATCTTGCGTTAAAATTTTCTTACTTAAAGTCAGATTTTAAAAAATGCATAATTTCTAATTTAACACTAATCTGTTGATTTCTCCTTCTTAAACTGGCTGAGTATAATAAATATGATCGATAGAGCACACTCACAGTGCTAAAGAGTGCTGAACAGGTGCGAGATAATAATTTTTTTTGTTATCTAAGCATTGTTTGATGCCTACGTACTGCCAAAAGCAAAAGAAGTCCAAATATTTTTCTTTCTCAACAAACCAAACGGGTTTTACGCCATCTCCAAGAAGTAGAAAATTACCTACAGAAGAGCTCGAGTTAACAATAAAAAAAAATAGTGGTCTTCAAACTACTGTCCAAGCTTCAGGTACGTTGTTTATAATTTTTTTTCTTTTAAGTTCTTGAGAAAACATTACTGAAGGGCCAGGAAATTGGTTAATCAAACTGAGGGAGGGAAAACAAGTTCATTTTAAAGTTTCGTGGTGATAAACCCAGTAAGTATTTTTGGGCGTCTGCGATATTAACGTAGGATTACGTTCCTCCATAACGGTCCTCCGGAGAGCAAAATTTCAATACCCTGCGTCACGAGTTATAATTTTGGTAGCGCGCCAAACTCAGTCTGTATCTCTTGGCCAGGCAGTAAACAGTTAAAGAGAAAAGTACCGAAATGCGTCAAAATGTTGACACACACACACACACACACACGCACACACACACACACATATATATATATATATATATATATATAAACATACATACATACATATATATATATATATGTGTGTATTTTTAAAAAGATTTATAAATCAATTTCCTTCGTTTAAATTAAAAATTAAAACGAGGTAAAGGTTTTTATAAATTAAATGTTTTTATTTTCCCTTCTTTTAAATTTCCCTTTACTTCTTTTCTTATGATTTATTGTGCTGAAAAACCACCCTTTGAACATCTGTAGAAATGCAGTATTACTATATCCGAATATGCCCCTGCTTTAAGACAATCTAACAGTATAAAGATTTCGATTTACAAGTGATTCGAAATTCTGTTACTGTGGAGGAAATGTCCTAATTTTGCAGAGATTATTTATTTTTTCTCGTTTGAAAGATAATTTGAAAGAGAAAGAGAGAGACTACAACAAATTGCTCATCAGATTTTCTTTGTTACGTATATATTAAATAACCAAGAATTCAAATATGTTGTTATACTGTAGACGGAAAGTAAAATACAATGAGCTAATCACATGCTCAGCTGACAAATAGGAAGCCCGTAATTCGAGTTCTGCTAGGGTAGTATTTTAAATAAGAGGTTTAAAGGAAATGTGCGGCAAAGTGGCAAAATACTGTATAAAAGGATCGTCATTGTTTAGTAGATTATACTTCAGTTTCCCGAAATGAAAGGATTATGGCCTTCAGGGTCGAGCTGTGTGGTGGCTGAGTGTAGAAAGCAGTAGAGTCTCGAGCTGGGTACACATTACAACCAGTGGTGGGATTAAAATAAATTAACAACAGGTTCTATGTCCTAATGACCATTTTAAGTATACAAAAAGATATACCGAAAGGTAATTTAATAATTCATGCATTAATTACTCAAATAAAAACAATAAAAGAGGCACGCAAAACTAGATTATGTTTTAAGAAAGAGCTTTAAATTATTAAATGCCTGACAAACTATTAGTGAAGGTATATCCTTATCGCTGTTTGATTGGCGTGTTCACTTGCAATTTTCTTTACTTTTATAATAGGCTACGTGATTTATTCTTAACAATCTTTGCACTGTAGGAGTAGGATTATTTGCCTTTCCGATTAGACTGGACCGTCCGCCCGGTGTAGGGTAGGATTTAAAAAAAAAAAAAAATGTTTGTCCTATGAACGATGCCACTGGCGCTCATTAGCAAACGGTTCGCAGAACCGATACCTACATTGGGTATCAGTTCTGAAGAACCGGTGCCAACCGGCTGAATCTCACCACTGATTACAAGCCCTTATCATTTCTACAGTATTTTAATACTGTAGACTTTTTAGATATTTTTGGTTTCATGGAGATTGTCTAGCCTTGCTAGACAATCTGGGATTAGTATAAAAAAATATAAAACAGTATTTTAATGGGGGTTATTTTGCTCGAACGTCTTCTAATTATTACAGTAGGCACTAAACTAGTGGCGATACTTTAATCTACGGTTTGGAAAAGATGGAAAAGAAGAAACATATTTTTCTTATTGCATTTAATTTTCTATAAGCAGGACTGCTTTTAAAGAAATGTGTTTTCTTTGTTTACTCTCAGCAGAGATGCGTATGGCCCAAATTCTGCCACAATAAGAATTGCGCCAGTGTATTTCACCGAACTAAGCAGTCGTTTTGTTAGAAAAATTACGATAAAGCGCGAACACCTGTTTCGAAATTTTTTTAACTTTAAGTATTTTTTTCAGTGGAGATGTTTTTTAGTACATGGTAAATTTAAAAAACGTTATATAGAATTATCTATATATATAAAACGCGTAGTTATGCGGCACAAAAATCGGCGATATTTCTACATTCGGAATGGCAACGGCTGCAACTACCAGATGTAAACATTAGCGGCCGACCGCGTGTGTGTGTAGTGGTTTGACGATAGCACGTAATTTGGCACAATTTAATTGCTGTATTTTAAACGTGAATAATGTTAATTTATTCACGAGATAATTTATTGTTTTGTTCCATTGGTTTTTCTAAATGTATGTAAGAGGACAAACTTTTGCCAAATTTGTTTAGACCTATCAAATCCAGTGTTTAATCACGGACAGTTGTATGTAGATTATCTAGAGTCCGTTCTTTTGATTCTGCCACTGTAGTATCTCCTATTTCTGAAATACTCAAGTATGTATATCAAGAAGTTTGAGGAATATCATAGTAAAATACTAATAATTGCATTATATCTTAATAGTAAGTAAGAGTAAATTGTCTACACTTTTTTAGTAGTAGTTGCTGAATTTTTACTCCATTTTATAAGTGAAGAAATTTTCCCAACAATTTTTATTTGGTATGATTAAGTGTAGATATCTGAATTGTGAACAATAGTACATATAGAGAGTGATGTAATCCACACTATATTTTAGTACTTGCTGAATTTTTACTCCAATTTTAATGGCAAAATTTTCTCCAACAATTTCTTATTTGATGTAATGATAAAGTGTAGATATCTTAATTTTGAAAAATATTACATACAGAGAGGAATGTAATTTTTAAAATCTTTGTTGTTGGGTTTCTCAGTCTTATCTTTAACTCTGTTCTGAAGTAACGGAAATTCATATGTTTTTAATCACGATGTTTTAGAATCATCCTTATAGAGAATTTTGCAATGATTATAAATTTTTTGGCTGAGATCGCACTACCACTTAACAACGTATATTTATGATGACAGGTAATAGTAACATTCCTTACATACGTTTCTTTCAGTTGAGTTGTTTTGCAAAAGAAAATATAAAACTAAAAGCGACCATGCTGGTCGCGCAGCCGCTAGTTTTCTCAAAATTTTAAGAATATTGTAAGGAATATTATATGCCTAATAAATACTCCATTTTTTAAAATTGCTTTCTTGTTATTTTACTAATCGTTAGATAAAGGTATGAAAAACAGACTACTGAAATCAAATATTATACTAATCTCAAAATTCAGTAATTATTTTCCTGCTGTGTCGTTATTCGTAAGATAACTCAACTGAGAGCAGACATATGAATTCAAACAGTGAATTACAAGAATCTCAGATTTATGTTACATGCAGTGAATAAACATTATACATAGTCTATGATAAGAATTGTAAAATACATCTAAATAAATCTACAAGAAAAAACTATTAAAAGTGCGTTTATTTTTTTAATTAAAAAAATATTAAACTATAAAAGTTATCGTTATAATATTACTTTATTCCATTAAAAACAGAAATATATGCACATTCAAAATTTTTGGAAGAATCAGCCATTGTTATTATTATTATTTATTTTTTTTTTTGCATTATTCAAATCATAGTTTTAAAAGAATTGCGTGGGAAGAAATGACATTACTTTGGGAGACTAGAAACCTTATTTTGGGTGTAGCGCTGGTTCTGTTTATAAGTTTTAAAAAGGAGTTTTCACTATTTTCATAAATTATTACAAAAAATATCAGCAGTAATTTTCTTTTGATTTGTTAAGTTTTAGAAGGTAAATTCCGCAATAAAAATTGAGTGCAATTTGTTGCTGCAAAAGAGAACTTTTCCTTCTGTTGATACAAATTGTATATGAACGTATTATTTATCACGTGCCATCAAACCATACGTGGCTGTGCTAATAATTTTTAGTTCAAGAGCTTCTCCTTTTGCAGGTTGTTGGGTGAATCCTTGATTAGTGCTGACATTACAACTTACGCATTCTTGGAGCTGTTCCGAATTCCATGACATACTCAGAATTTTAAAAAAAATATGTTTTTTCTAAACTATTTGTGCTTGCAGTCTTCAATACTTTCTCTTCTACTTTGGACAGGTTAGCAAGGCCCGGGGCACTCCAAGCAACGTCATTCGATACTTACCCGTTAGAGTGTTCTAGAAAAACTAAAATCTGAAGTCCATTTGCATTGCCGCTGCGGGACATATGTCTACCTCCCTTTTAAGTATTTTTTGTGTGTTTGTTTTCTTGCCAGTAAGGCATAATAAACAGCGCTGAAATGCTGTGTTCTCATTATCCAATACTTCGCTCTGAGAGTTCATTTTCCTTTCGTGTTTTGATGTCACGTGCCAGAATCCATTAAATCAATTACACGTGAGAGTGAAAGAACCTCATTTGTGGCATCCTCGCAGATAGACGCCATTCCACGTATTTGAACAACAGCAACACTTTTATGGCTGATCTGGTTCATGGAGTGTTAAATGAAAGCATAAGAGTGCGCTCATAAAAAGCTCTCTTAGAAATTTTAACGTCATCCTAGAAATTTCCGTTAAGTTTTCTCAGAAGGATTGAGTTTGTAAAACCTATAATTCTTATATCCAGATTATTAATGAGGAGCTCCTTTCGCTCGGTTACAACAAGGAATTACCATGACTACAGAATGGCAGAATTACAAGAGCAGAGCTACATCAACTAGTGCTTGAACTAATATATAGAGACATTCAACTTTAATATCAGCTACGGACTGACAGTGACTGAAAATATGCTACAATTCTTATAGCCATACTAGTAATGTGGATCTCCTTTCACGCGGTTACAGCAAGGAATTACCATGACTACACTATGGCAGAATTACAAGAGTAGGGCTACATCAACTATTGTTTGAACTACAATATGGAGACATTAAACTTTAAAATCAGCTACGGACTGACAGTAACTGAAAATATGCTACAACAACAATAACTTCTTCTACGATAGAGCTATTACAGAGGCTGTTCACACATTTTTTAGACGATGTATATTGTATTCACAAAACTAAATTACATAAAATTCTTGTGTTTTAAATGTTTTATTTGACATCCCTTATTCTGAACTATCTTTCGACACCGCAATTTCCAGGATAATAATGCCTTTTGAAGTGTCAGAAGAGGTATTCTATCCCATTCCTCCTGAACAGCTTTCCAGAGTCCTGTAAGGGTTTTGGGACGACGTTTGGATAATGCAGATTTTAAAAGTCCGAAGGCACAAAAGTCCATAGGTGATACATCGGGAGATTTAGTAGGGATATTAAGTAGGGATATTTAGTAGGGATATTTAGTAGGGATGCAAATCGCACGTAGTTAGAAATATATTGGTGGGCGAGTTCCAATTATACCCATTCTGGAATCTTCTAGAATTCCTCGAATTGTATCAAAAAGAAGAAAAAAAAATTTCTTTTATTTGTGTATCGCTTCCTGTGATCATCCAAAGAAATGCTTTCCAGTAACTTAGTAGATGGAAAATAAACACCATTCAAATGCTGAATGACTATTCTAACGCGTTGTTATACATTTAAAAGAGTTTAGATTAATGATTCTGATTACAGTGGAATGAACTGTCACCCATTAGCGCACTTTACACGTATGCTCTTTCGCTAGTGTTTGAAGCGTACGGGATTGCACGCGGGAAAACTTGCAGTACGCTCAAAAGCAGCTTTCCCTTCCTCTCCGACACCTTCACGCGTGCACTCAATCGCGCGGGATCGTGGTTTCACGCGGGAAAGAGCGTACGTGTAAAGAGCGCTATTATATTGGATAGCGCGAGTCTCACATATACCAAGGAGCAAACGATTTTCATAGATTTCTTAGTTTCCGTTCAAGAATTTAAAAGATAAAAATAGAGACATCCAATCGTAGAAGAGATCTTAAAGATTTCTATTCCTTTAAAAACAACTTTATATAACATTCCGGGAAAAGTGAATATAAGTTTCTGGTGGAAATAATACATTTTTAAAGACAAAACATAAAATACACGATTCTTTCTCGGTAATTTTTTTGAAAAAATTCTAAAATGCAGGCCGGGAAAACTTTCATTCTTTAGGACTTGTTTAAGGCCTTGTTCACATTCCTTGCGCAGCAGTGCAGAGCATAAGCAATAAAAAAAAAATCAACCAATCACAGAGCTCAGCGTAATGATGTCATCCATTAAAGTTGTCTCAAGTTCAACTCTGACGGATGACGGAAAGACCACATGTACGCAATATCGGCGCCAACAGAGGAAGGGCCTGTTCGCATAGAATCCGTCAACGTCAGCGTTAAAAATTCCGTTGGCGCTGATTGCTTAAATAGGTGAATGATTGGTTGAAAATTTTGACGCTGACGCTGACGGATTCTATGTGAAAAGACTACGTACGCTCCGGAACAAATGTGAGCAAGGTCTGACATAAATATTCTGGTTTATATTTACCTAAAACTATTCACAAATCTTTAAAAACGACATTTTTGATCAAAATATGGATTTTGATTTTATTTTTTTTTACTTCTGAAATATTATTAAATTTCAGTAATTAATTCCTTGAATTCTCTTTTGACTTTATACTATCCCAGCAAGAACTTTAGATACAATTATTTTAATGTTACTACGAGCTAATTAAATTATCATTATTAAAAGGTATTTAAAAAAAGTTTTTTTAAACGTATCATTTATCTTTACTCAAAATAACCTATGGTAATTTGTTATTTAACAAATACCTACGAAGGAATACTGCTAAGGAATAATAAGACAATGTTCGGGATTTTTAACTTATTAGTTATTTCTTCAACTTAGATGGAATTTGTAAATAAATTGATTTATTGTAGATTTGTAAGGTATACATAAGATTCGATTCACAAGAATCAAACTTTTGAGTGAATAAATTAAAGAAGCTGCTTGAGATATGCTAATTTCGGCATACGCGCTTGGTATAAATACCATGCAGCTTCATTAAGAAAAAGGTTGTTAAAGTTGATAGTTAAGCGAGTTAAGGGAGCTACGAGGTAAGCAGCTCCAGGTGTTAACCGGCGCTAGTGCTTAGGGGGATCAAAGTTTACGTGGCAGAACTGCTGGTTTGACTCTCTGCTGGTTTGTGAGTATTGCAAAGAGTATTTTTATTGAATGCTAATATAATATTTCGTACAAGTAGTACGTATGCTTATTGCTGTAAAAGCAAATTCTATATGTGCAACGAATTCAATAAACATTGTTTCATGTATAAACTGTGTTTGTATCAAATTCATTTAGAGTGCCACTTCAAATTATATACACCCAAGTGCGGGTAGAAGTGAGCTATTCTCTATAGATTTTAGGAGATTTTCATGAGTCTTAATTCCGGACTGGTATGAGAATTTACTATGTCCTAAATGAAGTTATTTATCGTCATCAAATTTATAAAATATTGACACATTTGTATTTGTATAGGTTACTAGCTGTTTACCCGGCATTGCCCGGATATTTATTTATCTTATTTTTTTTTATTAGATAGGAAAAGACATAAATTCTACCTATAGTATAAAATCGAAGTAATTTTATTTACAGTTATTTAAACGGGTTCCAGGTTTCCCCAATTGGTCGGCAGATCTGTACTGTCCGTCCGGCGCCCATGCCCACAACAATGAACTGCTCCGAACTTGGGAAATCAACCCTCGACTGCGTATACAGGAGTTGCTACGCAGAGCCGGACTTCAGTTTGTCAATGTCGGGTGGAGTAACGTCCGGTATAGTACAGAAAAAAAAGTATATGTACAGTACACAATTTATAAAGTGAAATTACAAATTCACTATAACATTAATTTAACTCAAAACTTGATCATAAACTACATTTTTCGTTTCCCCAATTCATATCAGCGACCCCGAAAACTATGGATTCGACACTACTCTCGGTCATTTTGGACATTTTATTTTTCGAAGTTGAGCAAGACGGTTGATCAAAAAGCCCATGGGATTGTTCTTCTTGGTAGAAGCCATCTTAAACAAATCTCGAATATCGATTTTTGTTTTTTACTTATATTCGACGATTTGCCTCCCCTCCAAGCATGCCCATACGCTTTGTCCGGCACAGTGTTTTTGTCCATACGCTTTGTCCGGCACAGTGTGCGAGCCTTCCGATCGCAAACAAACTTGAACAAGGCATGATTGATGTTTTGCGATCGATATAAATTATTACTTTTCTTCGAAAGTCGTGCCGGATTATCCAGCATTCCGGGCCGTAGTATGCCGGATTAGAGGAAGTTTACTGTATTTATAGCAGTGACCCCAAAATATAGGAATTCGACACAACTCTCGGTCATTTTGGACATTTTATTTTTCACCCTCCCCCCCCCCTTTCCCCTCTCTGCATGTTGATGGGGGGGGGGGCCTGAATTTCCACTTAAACGGCATCGGGACTGTTACCATTCCTCGCATGGACCTCGAAAACCATGGATTCGACTACTCTCGTTCATTTTAGATATTTTATTTTACTTCACTTCTTTACCCCTCCTTCCCCCAAGGGTGATGGAGGGGGCTGAACTTGCACTTAAACGGTATCCAGAGTGTCATTATTAATTTCAGCGACACCGAACACTATGGATTCCATACTAATATCAGTTATTTTCGATTATTTTTAAATACCACCCGTCCCTCTCCCCCGTTATGGTGCTAGGGGTGTCTTACCCCCCCCCCCCCCCCTGTTTCTTCCCGTTTTGTAAGTCATATGTGTACCAAGTTTAGTTGAAATTGCTCCAGGCGTTCCAGAGTGATGGTGACTTATACATACATACATCTATTTATATATATAGTGGAATCTCGATCTATCGTTTTTCAAGGGACCGATTGAAATGAACGATAAATGCGGGAAAACGATAGATGCGTGAACATAACAAAGCAATATGATCGTTGGGACTGGATAAAAGGAACGATACATACGGAAAAACGATGGATCCGAAAACGATCGATCGAGATTCCACTGTATATATATATATATATATATATACATATATATATATATATATATATACAGTTGATTCCGGTTAATAGCATCACCAGTTAATCGGAACAGCCACTTATTCGGATCGAATTCCGTCTTGTAACATAAGGCATGTTCGTTTAATCGGACCAGACGGTTATTAGGATCAAAATGATCGCGTCCCGATGTGATCCGATTAACCGGAATCGACTGTATATAGATTGTTGAACACGGAAAAGTCGATTTGATATTTACTTTTCAAATTTTCTCTATTAAAAGGCTTCTAGATGTAGCAGCTTATAAATTATTATTTTCAGAACTCTTATGTTGTTAAACAGTAAGTGCGAAGACAAATTAATTAAAGGGCTCGAGGTTGCCTAGTGGTAGCTTGCCGGCTTTCGCTGCTGAGGCTGCTCGGATCGAATCCCGACAAGCGCCATTGAATACCTCTCTCTAGGCCGGATATGGGCATGTTAAATCCGTAGACCGGAAATGCCCTCTATGAGGTCAGAGAGGTGGGGAGAGGGTACGATTGCCCAGATGCCGCTCCTGGGGGTGCTCGGTCAAAATTGTGGTCGTACTTGGCTAAATCAGACTCTGACCCTTGTGGGTCATTATAAACCGGAACCGCACCCCTCACCCCGCTAGCCTATATGGACCTGGTTTGTAATAAATTCCGGCCAGAGGGCATTAGAAACACAACAACAAAAACAAATTAATTTAGATTTGTGCCGAGGTACTTAAAACACATTTATATCCACAAACGTCTTATTTAAACCTCAGAACACTAGGCTATGTGGAAAGTCACTCATTGTATTCACTATACATCGATATCAATCAAATGCTTTCCAGTATGACAACACGGGTTAATAAAATGTCTTTTGCAACTAAATTTTTAATTTTGAAAGGTTTTGTGTTTTACAGTACTTCATTTCCTTGATATTCAATTTTCTATAAGACGTCTAAAATGACCAGCGAATGCAAAATGCCCCTATTATAATAGAAAAAAAAATTCCAGTCTCTCCTAACGAAACTACCTCGGGTTATTTATTAACTTAGGATTACTTATCGTGGCTTACCTCTTTCGTATGTATATATGTATCAATATATATATGCATGTCAAAATTTTGACGCATCTTGGTTCTTTTCTGTTTAACCTGTCCAAGCGATAGACTGGGTTTGGATCGCTGCCAAATTTATAATTCGCGAGGACGGACGGACTGACGGACGTTTTTAGCGCCTAAAATTTTCCTTTCCGGACGACCGTTATGGAGGGACGTAATCCTACGTTAAAATGTCAAACAACATCTTAAATTCCTTGGGTTTATGTAACAGTAGCCAAACCGAGTTCTTAGGCAAGTATTACAAGGTGGAATATTAAGTTGTGAAAGAAATGCGCATTTTCGCTTATGTATATAGGTTGTTCAGTACACCGCATCCTTTGATAAAATAAAAAAAATATGTTCTATCCCCAATTAGTTGGTATCTAGATTCAGTGTCCTATCTGTATGCAAATAAGTATAGCTCGTTATGCTCTACGAAACCATAATTAAGGCCATATGACATTAGTAATGGAACCGGCTTCTATTACTCTATGTGGTTTTTTGCACCACGAGCCGGCAAATTCTGAGAAGAGCTTAACGAGAGCAATAACCTATTTAGAGAGAGACTGCAAAAACTGTTCAATTGTAGAAATATGAAAGCATCAGTGCTTCTGAGGTTTAGTCCTTTTTCAACTGTTGCAGCTCGTTAAAAATCATGAACGTAAAGGCGTTTGCAAAAGAGGAAATACGAAATTATGGGAAAGTGAGAGCATATGAATTACGTAGACATTAAAAATGCAAAATATAAACAATTCAAATAAACAAAAATTCAAATTCAAGCATAGACTGCTAAATCACTTTAACATAAAACATAACCTGCAAAGAAAACATGAAACATTTTCAATAGAGGATAGCGCAGAAGCTTCATATCCCCATAATGAAGAAAATACAAATAAATAATCCAACAGAGATAGATAAAAATAATACGAATATAGACAAAAAACGAACAGAAATCAAGCACTCTGGGCATCCACGCACCAACGGCAAGATTCTGTACAAGTACCGGAACTGAACCATAAAACAACATAGAGGTAACCGACAGGTCTTGGATGCAAAGAGTGCTTGATTTCTGTTTGTTTTTTGTCTATATTCGTATTATTTTTATCTATCTCTGTTGGATTATTTATTTGTAGACATTAAAAACTTTCAGAGCTTTAGAATTCTGCGAGGTGCTTAATCACATAATACAGCTTCTTAAATTCCTCAAAAGAAAAAAAAACTGAAATTGGCGACAAGTTTGGCGAACTAATAATAATAAGTCTTTCTTCAGGACGGAGTGCTTTAGTTGAGATTTTCTCTTTGGACAGTTCACAAACTGGACGACCATTAAATTATTTGATATAAATAGGGAAAAAAAAACAGAAATTTTCAGAATTTCGAATGTGCCGGGAGTCAAGAAAGACTTTTATTGACAAGAGGAACGGGGAAGTAAAATGTATGTTCTCAAACCTGCGGAAACGGATAAGCTTGAGAACGAAACAAACAAATGAAGCAAGATGGGGAGAAAAATACAAGATAAAGTAAAATTAGAAAGATCTAAAAAATGTGAAGATGATTGTAGAAATGAGATGTAGAAACAAAAGAAGAAGAGAAAGAAGATTATGTGAAGATTTGCCGTTAGGTTTTAAATGCAGCTTGGAAAGAAAATCTGATACTTAAGACTGAGAGATTTTACTAGTGTCAGATGAAAGCTTCTTCAACAGAGCACTTCAAATGTCTCGTAATCTGGTTCTGATACACTCAGTTATAAATCTGGAATTAGTTTCGCTCTCTTTAAGTAAGCTTCAAACAGACAATTTTTGTTACTATTTTGATAGGAAATTAGATAGAAAACCTCGTATAGCTCTAGAACTAGTTATAACATCGCTTTGCTTTTATGGCTTTTAAATTATTTGAAGTCGTTTTTTGTTGGACTATTTTTTGAGATTTAAAGTATGTGTAATACATGTATTGTCATTGGTACTAAATTGTACTCTAGTTACGAGTTAATTTTATTTTAGGGAACATATTAATATGAAATACGTACAGTAATCCAATGTTCGTTTAATCATATTAAAATTTGACTCCACATATTTCAGAGCGTAATCTGTAACTTCTCTTTTTCAGCATGGCATAACATAAGTTGTAAAGTACTGAGTAATTGCCCCCCCCCCAAAAAAAAAAAGTCTGAAGTATTATTTTCATAGACTAAAATTATATAATCGTAGACCCAATACTAGATGAACTTAAATTTAAAATAAGAGGATGTTTATTTATCTTATATATATATATATATATATATATATATATATATATATATATAAAACCCCAAGAGCCGACGTTGACCCCCTCCCCCAAATCTCTGGTCTGGAGCCGCCACTGCTACTGACCGATAGTAGTCGAGGTACAGTGATAAACAGAAAATAAAAGCACCGAAACTTACGAATACTGTGTAAGGTATACACAAGATTCGATTCACAAGAATCGAACTTTTGAGTGAATTAAAGAAGCTGCTTTAGATATGCTAATTTCGGCATACGCGCTTAGTATAAATACCACGCAGCGTCATTAATGAAAAGGGGAGGTTGTTAAGGTTGAAAAGGTGTTATCCTGCGCTAGTGCTTAGCGGGCCAGAAGTTTACATGGCAGTACTGCTGGTTTGACTTACTGTTCGTGAGTATAAAAATATATTGTTCTTGAAAGCTGTGTTTATACATTCCGTACAAGTAGTACGCATGCTTATTGCTGTAAAGCCAATTATATGTGCAACGAATTCAATAAACATTGTTTCATGTATAAACTGTGTGTGGTTCAAATTCAAATAGAGAGCCACTTCAAATTATATACACCCAGGTCTGGGTAGAAGTGAGCATAGATTCTCTATAACTGTTATGAAATGAAAATAAAAACCTTAGGATTTTGCTAAGAAATATAGGAAAATACGCTATTTGAATTTCGATGAAAAAAGCATTTTTTCATCCTCTTTAGAGGGAGACTCGGGGCAAATCGTGAAGGAACAGAAGTAGAACTGGGTATATACGGGAAAGTTTTTCATAAATTACACCTGATTTTACGGTTACTACGCACTCAATTTTTATTACTCATGTTTAATTTGTTTATTTATTTTGTTTCATCTATCCTTTTCTACTTCTTTTGTTGCCTCTTACTTCATTGGTTACCATCTTCCTTTCCTGTTTCCCACATGGCAGTTCGCCCTTTTCATAGATTTTCTGTTAGTTCTACCTTCTAATTGCGTGTCTTGAGGTAACCCTTTATCGCACGTTGTTCGATTTTTATCGCTTCTCCGGATGATTATAGTAATTGTAAACTTTCCGAATTCAAATAGAATACTTTATGTATGTGAATTTCTAAAGTTTTTTTTTAAGCCTTGTAAAAGAACTAGAACTGTATTTCAAACATAAGTTTTCAATAAATCTTCGATTCGTTTACTTTAGTGGGGTAAATCATACAAATAAGAATGAACGAAATAATGCAAATATGTCTAATTCATAAAAATACTCCGACTCGGAGCTCACTCCACTAAACATCTTAACATCAACTTAAAACCATCATCACACGCTCTAACTTCAACAAACTTATTTTTCCTATTGTATGCATATGGTACAGAAAGACTTTCTATTAAAACTTGCTGGCCTTGTAGAATGGCTATGACGGTAGTCAACTGCGCAAATCTAATTTTATACACCTTTACTTCAACTTTAGATGAAAAAAAAACATTCACCTTTCTTTTAAGTAGTTCGTTGGGTGATTAAGTATTTTGTAATTTGTTGGGTATTTTGTAATTTTAGTCTGACTTTTGCTTATTCTTTTCCACGCTCCGATGTAGAAGAGAGCAACTTTAAAAGAAAAATTGGGAGAAAATTAGCAGAAGAAAGTTAAGGGGGCACACAACCTTTGACTATAAGGAGATAAAAAAAAATTATTATGTAATACGATATTGAGTTCATATTTCCAGTCTCTTTTTATCCACGGGGCAATTTACTTATTATATATATATATATATATATATATATATATATATATATATATATATATATATATATATATATATAGGGTGTTCCCAAAAGCATTGACACATTTTAAAAATTTATACAAATAAAGTGTACTAGGTAAGAACTTGAAATTCACAGATGTGTTACCGTAGTACCGTATATATATTAGTTTTTTTTCTGTGTCAGAAAAATTTAACAGGTGGCGCTAGTTGTTCCGTGAAAGCGGAAGTTGTAAAATGGCTACTCCATCAGGGAAAGCAATATGTGTTGGCTGGTATTGCAAAACGGAATCTGTTAGGCAAGTGCAAAGAAATTTGGAAAAAGACTGTCGTAACAACATCTTAGCTCGGTATAAAAAGTTTCTAGGAACCGGAAGTGTCCTTGATAACCGGTTGTAGTGAAGAACTCAAAAGAGACATAATTGCTGCAATTTCATGTGTTACGGGATTAGTTTTGGAACGCACATAGGCTGAGACTGATTACCAGCTAGATGTTTTCCACGCCACAAAAGTTGTACATATTAAAATTCATTGACTATACTAAAAAAATTCTGATATACAGGGTGTCTCAGAAAAATTCAGGTGGTCTCTTCTAACGAAACTACCGTGGGTTATTAAAGTAGGATTACTTATCGTTGCTTACCTCTTTTGTATGTATTTATGTATGTAAGTGTTATGTATCTATGCATCTATATATATGTACGTATATATATATATATATACCGGGTGGCCGTAATTAAACTGACAGTGCTCACAGTGTTCTGTAGCGCGATCTATTTGCGAGAATGACGCCACATTTTGTAGGAAGATTAAACAAGACGGGGGACGAAGGATTCCGCGAAAAAATAAATTAGTTCCAAAAGTCACCGCTAGGGGAATATTTGGCGCTGTGTAATAGAAAAGCTGTGTAAGGGAATTTCTGTGACTGCATGTGGTGATTTGTCATCCCAAATTCGGCAGTTCTGGGTATTCACAGTTCCATGCAGGTAAAAGTGGGCCTCGTCTCCCCATAAGATTTTCCACGGCCAAGCATCATCCACCTCCATTCTGGCAAGAAAGGTGAGAGCAAAAGTCAATCGCTTATCATGGTCGGGGTACAGTAACTCCTGTACACGGCTGATCTTGTACGGATAGAAGTTGATAATCTTTCGTAAGATTTTCCATACCGTACTGTAAGGCATATCCATATTCCGAGCTAATCCACGAGAGCTGGAGGTGGCAGCAATATTGTCTGGTCCTCTGTCGACAATCGCCGTGGCAACTGCTTCGATTGTATCCTGTGGTACAGGTTTTCGTCCTCTGCCTGACTGAACCTTCAGAGAACCTGTTTTCTCAAACGTCGCAACCATTGCTTTTAGCCCATTAACTGACACAGGACCGTTACCTTTACGCATTTTTTTGTGTGTTCTAAAAGCACGAAGTGCGGCTGACGCGTTGCACTGGTTGAGGTAAAAGAATTTGACCAGCAACGCACGCTCGACTAAAGAAGGAGACATTGCACATAAACTTTCAATCCGATTGATTCGAAACGTAACACATTGCCTTTTAAAACCCAAGCAGCTGGCACTGTGCCAATGGATGTAACGTGAAATTTGAATAAAGAACTTCTTCTTCTGCTCAGCGTACGTGATATTGCAGATCACGAGACTTTATCGGTGTTTATGTAGATTTTACGCTTTTTTAAAAGTGTTGCCATATTGCACTTGAACTAAATAAGAAAATGTGCATAATAAAAGGTAATTTTATTCCGTATTAATTTGCATTTGTTAACACTCTATTTTCTATTACACAGCGCCAAATATTCCCCTAGCGGTGACTTTTGGAACTAATTTATTTTTTCGCGGAATCCTTCGTCCCCCGTCTTGTTTAATCTTCCTACAAAATGTGGCGTCATTCTCGCAAATAGATCGCGCTACAGAACACTGTGAGTACTGTCAGTTTAATTATGGCCACCCGGTATATATATATACAGGGTGTCCCATAATGATTGGGACAAACTTTAAGGGGAGGTAGGGCATGTCAAAAGGATTCAAAATTGCATAGCAACCCATTATCGCAAACGTCATGGGAAAGTGGTATCAGAGGTACAAGAAATTAAGGAATACGAGACAGAGATTACCAGAAATATTTATTTCTCATAAATACTGCATATGCTGTTGCAGATAACACCATTTCACAAGGTTACAAAAGATGCTCCACCCAAAAGTTTCCACCATTACAAGAGATGCAGGTGTTACAGTGACGGACCATGGATTAGCGGACATGATTGAGAACACCTGGATTTGCTTGGATATCTGCAGCAGCGCAAACAATTCTTGCAACCAGATCCATTTCATATTCGACATGTGTCTTATACACAGCACCTTTTAGTATACCCCAAAGAAAGAAAATCCAGGCAGCTTAAATCCGGAGAGCGTGGGGGCCAGGCAACCAGGTCCAAGCAAATCCAGGTGTTTTCGAACGCGTCCGCCAATCCATGGTCCGTGACTGTAACGCTTGCATCTCTTGTAATAGTGGAAACTTTGAGCATCTTTTGTAACCTTTTTAAAATGGTATCATCTACCACAGCATATGTAATATTTATGAACAATAAATATTTCTGATAATCTCTGTCTTGTAGGCCTTCATTTCTTGTACCTCCGATATCACTTTCCCATGACGTTTGCGACCATGGGTTGCTATGCAATTTTGAATCCTTTTGACATGCCCTACCTCCCCTTGAAGTTTGTCCCAATCATTATGGGACACCCTGTATGTACTTGTATGTCAAAATTTTGACACATTTTGGTACTTTTCTGTTTCACTGTTTACTGCTTGCATACATAATGGGTTTGGCGCGCTGCCAAAATTATAACTCGAGACGACGGACGGTTTTAGCGTCTGAAATTTTGCTTTCCGGAGGACCGTTATGGAGGAAAAAATCTAGTCAGTAATTAATCTCAGCCTATATGCGTTCTGAAATGGATTCCGTAACACATGAAATTGCAGCAATTATGCCTCTTTTGAGTTCTTCAACATTTCAACCGATTATCAAGGACACTTCCGGTTTCCTGAAACTTTTTATACCAAGCTAAGATGTTGTTTGATTTGGAGGATCTTTTACAAATTTTGTTGCTCTTGCGTAACAGATTCCGTTTTGAAATACCAGCCAACACATTGCTTTATTTGATGGAATAGCCATTTTACAACTTCCACATTCACGGAACAACTAGCGCCACCTGTTCAACTTCTTTGACACAGAAAAAAACTCTAGTATATACGGTACCACATCTGTGAATTTCCAGTTCTTGTATACTTTTTTTTTGTTATAAATTTTTAAAATGTGTCAAGTTTATTTTGGGGGGGGGGGACACTCTGTATATATACGCCTAATAAATAAAAATCGGTAGTTACAGCTCTCATGAATATTTACTTTTCTTAAACTATATGCATTGAAATTTTTTCTTTAAGATTGGGAAAATAGTTAATTATAGTCAGGCTTCCAAACATCATCAAGAAAGTTTAATTGGTTAGGGTATCCTTCTTCAGACATAGAGAATTGCGATTTGGGTACGGGCACTCGCAGATAAACGTTAGCAGATAAAATGTGTAATGTAAGCCAGTGTATTTAGCTTCTACACTTTTTAGAAGTTCATTTTTAAAGATAAGGTAAATAAGATGCTTTATCAGCGGAAATGTGTAACGGGTAACAAAAATACCGCATTTTATGCTTATAACGAATTAATTTTACTTCAGGAAATTAGGTAGTTGCATTGATGTTTAGAGGACAGTTACACAGAATTAGCTAATATTATTATTTCTATTCTTATTATAAGTTTATTTTATGAAACCCTTGCTGAATACACATTAAATTTTAATGGGAGTTAAGTTCAATGTATGCTAGTAAAGATCACCGTTTACACAAAACAATGTAAAATTACTGTACGCCTAAAAAATTCGAAATGCAATTTTATTTTTCTGAACTTAGTGTTTTAAGCACTAAAAAGTATACACTAAAAGTGGATTTTTATCGCATTCTCTTTATTCGCCAGTCCTTGAATCATGTGTCACTTAATCAAATTCAGTTAAAAAAATTAGATTATTTGAAAGTAATGTAATATATATATGTGTGTGTGTGTAAAATAGTTCAGTGACTGACTGACAGATAACGCACAGACCAAACCACTGGACCTAAAGGACTGCAATTTTGCAAGATGATTCTTCTTATAGTGTAGGGGTGCACTAAGAAATATTTTCGAAAAATTCTTCTTAGATTTTTTTTAAATTATATTTTTAAGCTGTTTTTGTAACTTTTTTAAAGTTTACATTTAAAATAATAATCTGAGGGTTATAAAAATTTATATCACTTGAAAGATCATAAAAATTCCTTTAAAATGACATCTTTTTCGAATCCTTACCTCCATTTTCTGATTTTTGGTGAATTTTTAAATATTAATTTTTAGAATTTAATTTATTAAATGCTGATCACGTGATTCTTTTCTTTTTCTGATACTTTAAATTAATTTTGCGTCACGTGCATAACAACAAAATAAATTGACAAAAAAAAATATTGAAATTCTGTAAAAGATAAAATTTAACCACTAGACTCACTGAGATGGAAGTTTTTTAAGAATTTAATTCAAAATAGTATGTTATATGGATATTAAACATAAAAATTAATTGCATACATCGGCCGTTGTATTTAATTTGGATGTACTCCGTAGCGAAGCACGGGTATTCTGCTACTTTTATAAAACAGTTCCGTAACGGGCTGACTCACTGATTGACATAGAACGCACAGACCAAACCGCTGGACCTAAAGGGCTGAAATTTTGCAGGGCGTTTCTCCTTATAGTGTAGGGGTGCACTAAGAATGATTTTAAACAAATTCTTCTTACATTTTTTTAAATTAAATTTTTAATCTGTTTTAGTAATTTTTTTTAAGTTTGCATTTAAAATAATAATTTGAGGGTTATAAAATCATAAAGATCGAGAAAGATCATAAAAATTCCTATAAAATGAAATTTTTTTCGAACCTTTACCTCGGTTTTCTGATTTTTGGTGAATTTTTAAAGATTAATTTTTAAAATTTAATTTATTAAATGCTGATCACGCGATTTCTTTTTCTGGTACTTTAAATAAATTTATCGGTACGTGAATAACAAAGAAATAGACAAAAAATTTTTTTTTTCTTTCTAATGCAGCAGACGATTGGACATTATCCAAAATACAGTAAAAGATATGTTCCTGAAACTGTGCTGTATTAACTGTACTGTATTCTTTAGTATGTCCTATGTATTAGATTTAATTTGAATATTTTCTACAACAATATTTTGTCTATAAAAATATCTCTTACGATTTTTTTATAAATACTTTTTTTGTTTTATTTACATGAATTGCATACATTGATCGGTGCAATAATTATAAATACATATATATATATATATATATATATATATATATATATATATAGAGAGAGAGAGAGAGAGAGAGAGAGAGAGAGAGAGAGATATAGATAGATAGATAGATATTTATTTATTTATTTATTTATTCATTCATTGATTTATTTTTGGCATTAATTGCATACATTGATCGTTGTATTTAATTTGAATGTAGTCCGTAGCGAAGTTCAGGTTTTCAGCTAGTATATATATATATAATGTGTACATATTTATGTGAAATAAACTGATCATATGATCTCTTCCAGACTACTGTTTCCATGTTACAGACCGTAAACAATAAGGTGGAAGACTAAATATACAACTAATAGACCGTAATGAGCAGGTATAACGGATATTCTGAGTTCTTAGATCGTTTTTAAATACTGCATTTCTGGTTTTGGGTCTAAAGCGGCATAATGAGAAATTCAAGCACTAAGGAACACGTAGTTCTAACATACATGAATATGGTATAACGACCACACATATCCTATTTATTGACATTTAAAAAAATATTTTATTATATTTCACTTCTCTTTCAGTCGAGCTCTAAATATTTACATTTCAGCAAACACGTACAGGACATGAAGTATTGGAAACCCCCTGCATTCAAATTCGCTGTTCGGTTATAATATACAGTATGGTAATTGTCGCATATATTGGTAAATGTGATAGGACATACTTCACAAATAAAAAATTAAAAGGGTTAGTATCTTAAATATAAAGATCAATAGAATTCCAAATACACCATAATTGTCTGGAGATTTCTTTTCATGCTATTTCATACCTACCTACGTGTTGTATAATGTGTATAAGTTTCATTAAATTATACGCGTAACTTTTTGAGTAATTGCTATGAGTAATTGACCAGTGTATATATATATATATATATACCGGGTGGCCATAATTAAACTGACAGTGCTCACAGTGTTCTGTAGCGCGATCTATTTTGCGAGAATGACGCCACATTTTGTAGGAAGATTATACAAGACGGGGGACGAAGGATTCCGCGAAAAAATAAATTAGTTCCAAAAGTCACCGCTAGGGGAATATTTGGCGCTGTGTAATAGAAAATAGGGTGTTAACAAATGCAAATTAATACGGAATAAAATTAACTTTTATTATGCACATTTTCTTATTTAGTTGAAGTGCAATATGGCAACACTTTTAAAAAAGCGTAAAATCTACATAAACACCGATAAAGTCTCGTGATCTGCAATATCACGTACGCTGAGCAGAAGAAGTTCTTTATTCAAATTTCATGTTACATAAATTGGCACAGTGCCAGCTGCTTGGGTTTTAAAAGGCAATGTGTTACGTTTCGAATCAATCGGATTGAAAGTTTATGTGCAATGTCTCCTTCTTTAGTCGAGCGTGCGTTACTGGTCAAATTCTTTTACCTCAACCACTGCAACGTAAAGGTAACGGTCCTGTGTCAGTTAATGGGCTAAAAGCAATGGTTGCGACGTTTGAGAAAACAGGTTCTCTGAAGGTTCAGTCAGGCAGAGGACGAAAACCTGTACCACAGGATACAATCGAAGCAGTTGCCACGGCGATTGTCGACAGAGGACCAGACAATATTGCTGCCACCTCTAGCGCTCGTGGATTAGCTCGGAATATGGATATACCTTACAGTACGGTATGGAAAATCTTACGAAATATTATCAACTTCTATCCGTACAAGATCAGCCGTGTACAGGAGTTACTGTACCCCGACCATGATAAGCGATTGACTTTTGCTCTCACCTTTCTTGCCAGAATGGAGGTGGATGATGCTTGGCCGTGGAAAATCTTATGGGGAGACGAGGCCCACTTTTACCTGCATGGAACTGTGAATACCCAGAACTGCCGAATTTGGGATGACAAATCACCACATGCAGTCACAGAAATTCCCTTACATTCACCAAAGGTAACTGTTTGGTGTGGGTTCACAGCGGAATTAATATTAGGTCCATTCTTCTATTACACAGCGCCAAATATTCCCCTAGCTGTGACTTTTGGAACTAATTTATTTTTTCGCGGAATCCTTCGTCCCCCGTCTTGTTTAATCTTCCTACAAAATGTGGCGTCATTCTCGCAAATAGATCGCGCTACAGAACACTGTGAGCACTGTCAGTTTAATTATGGCCACCCGGTATATATATATATATATATATATATATATATATATAATGGGTACATATTTATGTGAAATAAATTGATCATATGATCTCTTCCAGACTACTGTCTCCATGTTACAGAACGTAAACAATAAGATGGAAGACAAAATATTCAACTAAAAGACCGTAGAATTTCAAATACGAATACTAAGAGACCATAGAATTACAAATACTAAGAATATTTATATTATATTCATATATTAAATATACTCAATAATTGTATGCTGTCAAAATCTTTCTTTTTTATGACTTTGATGATGTTCATTTTGGGCCAGAGGTAGCCTAGTGGTAGCGCGTTGGGCCTGGAACTGGGGGTGTTCGTTTCGAATCCCGATGACGCCATTAAATTGCCTTCGTGTCTAGGCCAGATGGGTGCAGGATAAAACCATATCGTAGACTGTAAAGTCATTCTATGAGGTCAGAGAGGGTGGAAGAAGGTACGATCCCGAATATGTTGACCCTGGAGGTCGGGTGCTTGGTAAAAATTGGAATGGTACCAGGGAGAGATGTTGAAAGGTGCCTCCATTGAAAGCTGCCAACGATTACGTGGGAATGTCTTGATGAACAATTCCCCCGCATTGGCAAACAAAAACAACATGCTATTCATGCTCACAATTTGGCTGCTGAATATGAAGTTCCAAACCCTACTTATCAGTTATTAGCTGAAAACCCGCGCTTCGCTACGGAGTACATTCAAATTAAATGCATCGGTCAACGTATGCAATTTATGCCAAAAAATAAATATATATATATATTTATAATAAATGCGATGATCAATGTATACAATTGATGTAAAATATATATCTATCTATATATATATATATTTATAAAAAAATCGTAAGGGATATGCATTTTTTTTGGATAATATCCAATCGCCTGCTGCATTAGAAAGAGAAAAAAATATTTTTTTTGTCTATTTAGTTGTTACGCACGTGACGATAAATTTATTGAAAGTACCAGAAAAAGAAATCACGTGATCAGCATTTAATAAATTAAATTCTAAAAATTAATCTTTAAAAATTCACCAAAAATCAGGAAATGGAGGTAAAAATTCGAAAAGAAATTCATTTTGAAGGAATTTTTATGATCGTTCTCGTGATATAAATTTTATAACCCTCAATCTATTATTTTAAATGCAAACGTAAAAAAAGTTTAAAAAACAGCTTAAAAATTTAATTTAAAGAAATCTAAGAAGAATTTTTGAAAAATCTTTCTTAGTGCACCCCTACACTATTAGAAGAATCGCCATGCAAAATTTCAGCCCTTTAAGTCCAGCGGTTTGGTCTGTGCGTTGTATGCCAGTCAGTCAGTCAGTCAGTCAGTCAGTGAATGAATGAGTCAGTTACGGAACTGTTTTATATATATAGATTAAGAAATGCATTTCTTCCTTCCATTGCAATATCTTTTTAGGTGATTTGATCTTTTGGTCAGACCTCAGAGGGAATGAGGAATAAAAGGTAACCGGGTCAATGCCATGCATAGTTTGATGTCCATTGTGAATTAAAGCCTTTCATTAAGTGGAAATAACTTTCACAATTAATTGAAAGTGCACCTTCGCGATCCCTTCGGAGAGTTCACGATTTTATTCGTCTTGCGTCATCAAAAAAGAAAAAAAAAGTGAAGCAATCCGTTTAAAAAAAAAATACATATAAACGAGAGTGATTCACGCTTCGGTGCATCCGTTAAGTAAAACTTGGAGAAACAACGTTTAAAAATACAGAAATCGGTGAAATCCTTTCCGCATTTCTTTAAACTGCGTCGCTAAACACTGTTCGTTTTCACAGACTTAAGCTATATCTTCCTGGATCATCTAAATTAACTTATTTTTTACGGCTACTAAGCTTTCTTTTCACTATAAGAAGCGTCTTATTTATATTTATGCAAAAAAAAAATGTTATGATACATAATTAAATTTCCCTACACGTACGAGTGTGTGTATACAGAAAAACTTCTCTAGGGCGGCCAGTAATGGTTCCGAAAAAAGTGGTCGTTTTGAGGGGTAACCGTTGAATAGAGATAACATTGGTTCTATGGAGACTTGATAATCGTTTCTGAACAAAATATGACCGTTTAGAGGTGTAGTCGACTAGAGCAGTTTTACTGTATACATACATACTTATACATAGACAGACACACACACACACACACACACACATATATATATATATATATATATATATATATATATATATATATATATATATATATATATATATATATATATATATATATATATATATATATATATATATATATATATATATATATATATATATATATATATATATTATATATATATATATGTGTGTGTGTGTGTGTGTTTGTTTGTATGCATGTGCGCAACAATCTGCCTAAACCGGGATTTAAACCGGGAATTCGAAGCAGCAGGAGATCGGCACATTAGCAGCTAAACTATTCCGGCGATGTGAACTACTGTAATTTTTTAGAATTCTTCCCATCGCTCAGAAAAAGTCTTAATGGTACTTCTAAACGGTATATAAGATACTTAGAATTTTCGGGCACGGGGTAAATCAATTTAAGTAGAATGTCATTTGAATTTGGATATATCTTTAAAATGTACAGGACATATCTCCAAATTTAGAAGTTCCCGATTTCTTTATTCGTCGCTGAAGTATGCAAGAAATGTTTTTGGACATTTTGGGATGTTTTGCTAACTTTAAAAGATCGGGTTGTCTGAAAAAAAAATTCAGGGGATTTTTTTTTTCTTTTGAAATCTATTTCTATTATGCGCTTTTTAATACTATATTGTTTGAATATGTAACGGATTTAATAAGATTGCGTGCAGATTGTATATAAGGTATGCGAATTTTTTTGCTTTCTTTTATTATCTTTCATTTTTCTTAGACTTTAAGAGCTTGGTGTCATTAAAGGACATCACAGTTTTTACCCTCTGGTTGTAATTAATCAAAAACAGATGAATTATTGAATCAAAAACAGATGATTTATATGAATCAAAAACAGATGAAAATAATTAATACTTTATTAAATATCTGATGTTTATTTTCTTTGATTATAATCTTCTTTCTGAATATCTGTCACAAATAAGTTTAGGCTTTTTTGTGTGTGCTTGATTTCTCTTTTAAACAGGAAAAAATTCTTTTATTTCTAAAATATTATTTTTATTTTTTTATATAGATTTCTCAGACATTGAAACATTGGGAAGGAAATCAGTGACAAATGAAATTTCTTCATATCTCTGGGAAAGTTTAATTGGTGAAATAGAGGCCTCGAAGTTCTAAGACGTCGTAAATATCTATTAGTTTTTTCACAAAGTATACCAGAAACCTAATTAGTTTGATTTTTTTTAAAATTACTCACGTTTGATATTTTTTGTATTTAAAACAAATTCAAATTAATACAAATAATTTTTTCTTTATATATGGGCTTGTACATATGTAAATGTATTGTACCTGAAATTTGAAGTTTCTAACTTAAAAGTTAAACCCTCCAGCTAGTTTCAAAGAATTGCAAAAATTTTGTCCATATCAGTTGTCGAGAAGCGTTCCCTGTCCCCTTGAAAGTTAGTCCGTAAAAAACTGTTATAGTGGCGCCCAACAGCTTGATAGTACAATAACGGACCGTTGGGATGCATATGGCAATTATCCATTTAAAAAAAAGGATTCTTTATAACCTAATGTTTAAATAAAAATAGACGTTTAAGCCAAAACCTCTGGGCTTAAAAAGTCATCAGCCTCATTGGCTTCAAAAATAAAGTTTGAATTAAGTTGACAAATTTCTAACCTCGCATTTTGACCGATTTGATGCTCGGCCCTAGGGGATGTTCATTATAACATTGTTTATTTAAATATGTAGATATCCAGTAGTATGAAATGTGTTTGTATTGCGAAAGGTGAGGTCACGGGTCTCGTCTATAACTGTCAGCATACTTTCCGGTAAACACAAGATTCCTAAGATGTTTTTAAAGTGAAAAAGAAAAAACCAAAACCTCTTAACCGTTTAAACCAAAACCTCTGGACTTAAAAAGTCATCAGCCTCATTGGCTTAAAAAATAAAGTTTGAATTAAGTTGACAAATTTCTAACCTCGCATTTTGACCGATTTGATACTCGGACCTAGGGGATGTTCATTATAACATTGTTTATTTAAATATGTAGATATCCAGTAGTATGAAATGTGTTTGTATTTCGAAAGGTGAGGTCACGGGTCTCGTCTATAACTGTCAGCATACTTTTCCGGTAAACACAAGATTCCTAAGATGTTTTAAAAGTGAAAGAGAAAATATGTAGGATTAGGTTAGAATGTTCTACGAGTCTTTTGTCATTAAAAAGTATAAAATTATTAGTTATAAATAATTAAGTGACCCAACTGCTCCGACACGAAGAGTGATGATAAAACAGCGTAGTCTTTTAAAAGCCTTATAAACTTAAAATATCCCCAGAATCTAACTTTTAAAATTATCTTAACCTTTTGTGAAGCCTACATATGAAAATCATTGTAATTTGTTTCTATCGCTAGCATACTATGCCAAGTTTAAATATTTTCACGCATTTATGATAAGAACGTATATCGCCATGCTCTCTTTTTCATTTGAACGGTTGTGTATGCTTACCAAATTTATTTGTATGAAACATTGTTGCCCTGTTTAGAAAATTAGAAAATTATTTCAGAAAAGGAATGATATTTTCCGTGGTATATAGAGAGTATAGCTTGTCAGAGGACTCCAAAAATGAAAATAAATAAATTTTTCGATAAGAGGGAAATGATTCTATTTTTTGTCTTTTCCGCTCTCTCTCTCAAAATGTAATGTTCCGAAACTTTAAAAAAATTAAAATTTAAGTTTAATTATTTCTCATGCACAAATTTTCCAAGTAGTGAACAGTTTATACTTATTCTTATGAACTATCATTAATGTGTACATGCGTTAAAATCACAAAGCTTATCACTAAAGATTGTGGTTGACCTCCCTAAGCCCTTTAAACTGTTTTTCATAGCAAACAATCACTATGCTATATTTTCAAAGGGTTGTTAAAACCTCGTTAGAGAAGACCGCATTAGATGTTTCAACAAGCAGGAAATGAAAAGTTGTCTAAAATAATTTGTTACCTATTTAATTTAAGAGGACTGATAAATACGTATAATTGTATAATTCTTTTAATTAAAAGTATTTGCGCGGTAAAATTAATATTGATTTTTGTTATATAAAATTCAGCGTTAAATTTTCCAGAATTCCCGCTATTGAAATTTAACAAACCAACGCTTGGAACAGTAGTACCTGTCGTTACGAATCGAAATTTAAAAATGATACGAATAAGTAAATATTACTCGGATATTAGTATGTTAAATCTCACAACTAACGAAAAGTGCTCCTGAATAATGATCTATATATATAAAACAGTTCCGTGACTGACTGACTGACAGATAACGTATAGGCCAAACCGCAGAACCTAAAGGGATGAAATTTTGCATGGCGATTCTTCTTATAGTGTAGGAGTGCACTAAGAAAGATTTTTGAAAAATTCTCATTAGATTTTTTAAATTAAATTTTTAAGCTGTTTTGGTAACTTTTATTCAGCTTGCATTTAAAATAATAATCTGGGGGTTATAAAATTTATATCACGAGAAAGATCATAAAAATTCCTTTAAAATGAAATCTTTTTCGAATCTTTACCTCCATTTTCTGGTTTTTGGTGAATTTTTAAAGATTAATTTTTAGAATTTAATTTATAATATGCTGATCACGGGGTTTGTTTTCTTTTTTGTGATATTCTAAATTAATTTTGCATCCCGTGTATAACAACGAAATAAATTAACAAAAAAAAATATTAAAATACGGTAAAAGATAAAATTTAATCACTGGACTAATTGAGATAGAAGTTTTTAAAGAATTCAATTCAAATGAGTATGTTTTATGGATATTAAACATACAAATTAATTGCATACATTGACCGTTGTATTCAATTTTAATATTTTCTTCTACATTATTTTGTGTATAAAAATATCCGTTACGATTTTTTTATAAATATATTTTTTGTTCTTTTTTGGCATTAATTGCATACATTGACCGTTACATTTAATTTGAATGTACTCCGTAGCGAAGTACGGGTATTCAGCTAGTCGTTTTATAAACGGCATGCATACAAATGCTCTATACGATATTGCATAATATTTGTCTTAAGAATACCTTGATAGAATTCATAATGAAGCTTCATTCTTTGTACACCATTCCATTCGGTTAAAGGTGAGAAGGATCTGTCACCACTCCCCTATCGTGTGACCGTTTCGCGCCATTCTGTGAAAAACAGCTTCAAAGCAGTACGCATTTCAAAATCATTCATGTCATTAACTAAAAACTACTAATCTTCCGTTTGTATTTACTCTCTAAAATTATCCATGGCACGTGCTATAATTTCGTATTTTAAAGTATTTTACCTCTATGATAAAACAAGAAAACAGACGGAAATATTTTCATCTACAAAAGATAAAATTATGTTTAAAATGCTTTTAAAACTGAGAGGAAAATTGAATGAACTAATAATTAAGTAGTGCATCATTATTATGGCTAATGTAGGACAGATATTTTCATTTATTTTAATTATTTTTGGTCGTTTATTTTAATAAATACTCTGATTAGTTCCTATCTCCTTATTTTAACATCAAAACTATCATTGTATAAGCTAATTCAATACATGTAAGTTATAACCCCTTTCTGAAATTTCATAACCGCATAATTGGAAACTTAGTTCAAACAATTTAATAATGCATATTAATTTACATTTCTAAGCGACAATTGGAGATAAATTTTTAAATGACTCTGAAAACTTACCCCTTGACACCATCGCATCTTGCGCATTTTGCTCGAACTTTTCCTTCGAATCCCAGTACTGCTTTTGGATGAAAGCCCCCATTTTTCTGCTCGCTTCACTCATGTTGGAGGCTGCCGCAGAAATTTTAGTGAAATGTGGGATTCCGTCTGGGGACACATAGTTGTTCTTTTTAGCTTGCGATCCATCAAGAAGTCTCCTAGTCGAATTTTTGGGATCGGCATCGGTTGGATTAATAGTGTAGGAGGTGCCATTGTCATGACTGGATTCGTTTCTAGACGACGCTGAGGAATCTCCCATCTGAACGTTGGGCAGGTCGCTTTCAAACAGCATCTTCCTCAAATTCTGTTTAAAGCTGTCGACGTTCTTCTTTAACTTCTTTAAATCGGAACCAAGGTTTTTAATTGCTCGCCTTCCGGCGGCAACCAGAGATTCTCGTCTCTTCTCAGATTTTGCCTCGTCATCGGTCCCGTTCGCTGTTCTGTTCCGGATATCTCTCAAAATATCCTCTAAATTTAGCAATCTCTCTCGAAGCTCATTGTCATCGTCCTCCAAACTCGGCAATGATCTTTCGTTTGAAGCGTCTCTGTGGGACGTATCACTGTCGTTCAGTCCGTCTGAAAATGAATCTGAAACAATGCTGTTATTGGCACCATCTGGATTTTCCTCCTGCTCGTCGTCTTCTGTGTAGTTTAATCCGTTGACATCGACAGCGAATTCGTTTGCCACAAGTTGTGCGTTGATATTCGTTGAATTCCAGAACGCGCTGTCCTTTGCTTGATCGGAAGTTGTCAAGTTCCCGACGGATGCGTCTGAAGCAATCAGCACATGTGTAAGTTCATGTGGATTTTGAACGTCCGCTTTATTGGCACTTAGCACAGGAGGTAAAATGCTCTCAGTAGTGTTAGAGAGTTTCAGCATTTCGTCGTGAGATCTCGAGTTTCTTAATTCAGGCCTCTGCACTTGTTGGCCAGAATTGGTCACAGACCTTGCAAGTCCACCGTGAGTTTTTAAAGTCACCAACAAAAATATCGCTCCTAACGGAAGGACTATTTTCCTGAGTATTAACATGCTGATTTGTTTTTAAGTTCTAGTTTTCATTAATTCTTTATCTGTCTCGTAGAGAAAAATCAGCAACAACAGACATCTGTAAGCCAATAGTATTTGAAGTTCTTTGTTTATCTCATCATTTGCTAAAAACTTGCCCGAATGTTGCTATTTGATGTACGCACACAATATAAAAATAAAGTTATTTACTGATGACTGTTAATAGATATACCAGCTTTTTTAACATGTCTATTTCGAAAACATTTTCAGTCCTAAATTGTACATAAAATAAATATCAAAAGGTTCTACTATCTTTCCTAGTTCGGACAGAAGATCCCTGAATTTTTTTTTTAAATGACTCTTTTAATTCAAAATGCACCACAAAATATACCGGTAGCACCAACGAACTCTTCTTCACAAGTACAATAAACTCCTTTGGCATGAAGCAGGTGTTACAGATCTTCGGCGGACGATCCTTCCGAAAGACGACTCGAAATTACATAAGAACACAATCACTCTCGGAAACCGCGACCGCGTGCTCCTCGTGGAAAGCACACCTAAACTACTTTCGTTCTAAAAACGAAAGCGCGATGCCATCCAGAAAGCCCTGAGGACATTTTAGCTTTTTCACTTTCACTGTTCTCACCGACGGCTGCAAGTCGCCATTTTCTTCCTCTAAGGCAATGGAACGAATGACTGCTCGCAGAAAGTTCTACTTCCCGAACCCTATCGGGCGTTTTTGCTTTGTTTCTTTTTCTTACACCTGTTTGGGAACAAATGCTTACCCTATAACGGTGGCCAACTTAGCTGAAAAGTGGTTTGTTTTGCCGCAATTATTCTCGTTTTTTGGAGGCTGGAGCGCGGTTTTTGTTATGATTAAAATTACCTTACTGGTTAGATAACGCATTACGCGTATCAAGTACAGAGTAGTGATAATGAAGCTTGGTGAATTAAACTTTGTTTTCTATTATAAAATCATTAGACATGCATAAGTGTGGGAGCTTTCAGAGAAATGTATTTTTTTTTTCTTCAGAGAAAGGTATTTGTGTGCTTTCATTTTCAAACACATTCACACGGAGAATTCAGGGTAAAGTAAAGAATGAGTCAAAAAAGCAGGGAAAAAAAGGTATGGATTACATCATTTTTTTTTATTCATTTGATAAGTTTAACACGTGAGGAAGAGAAGAAGGAGAAAATGATCTATTATGCATTATATCTGTTTTTATAGCTAATACTAGCTGAAAACTCGCACTTCGCTACGGAGTACATTCAAATTAAATACAACGGTCAATGTATACAATTGATGTAAATATATATATATATTTATAAAAAATTCGGAACGGATATTTTTATACACAAAATAATGTAGAAGAAAATATTCAAATTAAATCTAATAGAATACTAAATAATCTAGTACAGTTAATACAGTACAGTTTGAGGAATATATCTTTTACTGTTTTTTTAATATTTTTTTGGATAATGTCCAATCGTCTGCCGCATTAGCAAGAAAAAAAAATATTTTTTTTTGTCTATTTAGTTGTTATGCACGTGACGATAAATATATTTAAACTACCAGACAAAGAAATTACGTGATCACCATTTAATAAATTAAATTCTAAAAATTAATCTTTAAAAATTCACCAAAAATCAGAAAATGGAGGTAAAGATTTTAAAAAATCTCATTTTAAAGGAATTTTTATGGTCTTTCTCATGATATAAATTTTATAACCCTCGAATTATTATTTTAAATGCAAACTTTAAAAAAGTTACTAAAAGAGCTTAAAAATTTAATTTTAAAAAATCTAAGAAGAATTTTTCAAAAATCTCCCTTAGTGCACCCCTACACTATAAGAAGAATCGCCATGCAAAATTTCAGCCCTTTAGGTCGAGCGGTTTGGTCTGTGCGTTGTATGTCAGTCAGTGAGTCAGTTACGGAACTGTTTTATATATATAGATAGATAAAAGGCATGATGACAAACATTAATCTAAAAAGCACAACTTTGAAATAATTAGGAATTTTTTTAAAACAAAATCCATCCTTTCATCCTATCCTAGAGAAAAGGAAACACAACAGTTTAAAAGATATTTAACATTATGTCAACGATTCAAACATAATAACTTTTTTTTATAATCAGACCATTTCATTTCTTACGATGTACAGATATTTTAGCCTAAAATGTTGAATTAATAAGGCAACTAATCATACGTTTGTAGTTAAAATATCGTTTTTTCAAATGATATGTTTTTAAGTTTTTCGGCTATAAGACATATTTATAAATGCTTTATGATTTTTTATCATATATTTATTTGGCAACAATTCAGGTTCAGACAAAGTGATTTGACCAAACGAAATTTTTAATTCGGCCATGAGTCAAATCTAGTAATTCTCATTGTTTTCACCACTGGAAATGACAACTGTTACTACTCATCCTATTGTAAAAGGACGATGAGTAAACAAAGAAAAAAAGGAAGATGACTAATGACTAGTCATCCTGTTTGTTGTGTCTGCACCGTTTTTTTTAAAGGAGCATGAAATTCTAAACATAAATATTATCATAATGGCAAAATTCACTGTAGGTTAATTAAAGTATCAGCGGCTAGTGATTATGAATGAGTTCTACAAACTCAGTAAGATTCATATTATTCCATTAAATAAAATAGTACAATATGTGAGGATAAACCCCCAAAAATGCACCATCAAATTTGTAAGACTTTAATGCTCCTCAACCTGATTTTAAATCTATTAATTTGATAATAAACATTGTTTTTTTTAAAGAGCAATATCAGTCCATTTTTTTTCTCACTTAAGTTACGGGCCTGTTTAGATTATATAATAACTTTTTCACCACGTTTATAAATCTTATAGTCCCTAGTATCCATGCTATGCAAATTTGAGAGCACCCATCTGTTACATGTGATAGGTCTAGTGATTTTATTTATCACGTTTCTTTACAAAATATATTGGCGCCTACTTTAAGTTATTAATTCTTTTTATGTAGTCTGATCTCTAAATTACCTAGAAAGAAATTTTAATACAAGGTATATTAGATAAGCTTATCTTGATGAATAAATTCCCTATTTGCGTTTCTCAAAACTGACATACTTGACAAATATGGAAGTCATAAATTTTACGCTTCAGTTACGAAACAGTTTTTTTTCTCATTTTCTCATTTAGCCTCAGTACAATGCCATTTCGGGAGCACCCATAAATGAAAGCGAGAGTTCTAGTGATTTTAGTTATCACATTTATTTACAAAATGGTATTGGTGCCCATACTCTGAGTGAATGTGACATGGAATTCGACTTTGTAACTATATTTTCTAATCTCATATTCTTGATACAGCATTGATTCGGTTCCATGCACATTTTAGTGTATCTGTTTTATTATGTATGTCCTAAGATGTATGTGTGCTTGGGATCTTGTCTATGGTTTATTTTGTACCGGTTTCCGGAAGAAAGGTATGTACCTCCCGGAGGCTAATTTAGCGTAACATGTAGAAAGGTACACAGAATAAAAGAGTGACTTGCCACCCCTTCTCGGCTGTAAAGGGGTCTTAGAGTCCCCATAGCAACGGCCTAGCAACATCCATTTAGCCATTGAGAGCTGAAAGGTGTTTGTTCGAGGACATAGCTGCTCTCTGCTCTCCCCGGTTCTAAAAGAAAGTTTGAGAAACGTTTTTCTTAGTGAGTGGAAGAATAAGCAGCGACAGAAAGAGGACCTCGTGGTGGTCCGATCTAGAACTATCCGCCATTTTCTCTCTTGCTTTGCCGATTCCGCTGGTCGACTTAGTAGAAACGATCAGATGCTTCTTCTAAAACGAGGGTGGTGGTAAGTCATAATTAATTGTGTTATATTTATCAGGCGAGAGCACAGTACTAAATTGAAAATATGTAACTTGAATTTTATGTGTTCTGATAATTTTTTTTAATGTATGAAAACAATTAATATCATTATTTCTGTAAAAGTTTGTAATCAGTGTTTAAATTAATGTTAAGTAATATTAAGAGAAATTAAATGGTAACATTAGATATTAAATTTGAGTTCGTGTCCTTTAGTTATTCTCAGACATGTGTCAGAGTATATTTCTCAAATTAATAATTCAGCAAAAAATAAAAAATAAATAAAAAAGCCACTATACAAAATATTCTAATTATTATATATTCTAGCTTCATTTAATAGTTATCAAATTCTTTTTCATGTACGTCGGATCTCTAAATTACTTAGTAAGAGGTTTCAATAAATTGACCATGTAGTAGATAAGTTTATCTTCGATGAATAAATTCCCTATTCACATATTTTCAAAATAAACTTATTTGACAAATATGGTCATAGGTTTTACGCTTCAGTTACGAAACAGTTCTTTTTCTCATTTTTTAACCATAGAAATGAATGTGTATTTGTCTTTAGATAAGACACTAATAACTATTGAATCCAGTTTATAATTTAGAGGTCCGTAGCATCATTACAATGCCACTTCGGGAGCACTTATAAATGAAAGCGAAACATCTAGTGATTTTATTTATCACGCTTATTTACAAAATGTTTTTGGTGCCTACTCTGAGTTATCAAATTCTTTTTCATGTACGTCTGATCTCCAAATTTCCTAGTAAGAGATTTCAATAAATTCAACATGTAGTAGATAAGTTTATCTTCGGTGACTTCTGGTGACTTCTAGTGATTTTATTTATCACATTTATTTACAAAATGTTGTTGGTGCCTATTCTAAGTTAACAAATTCTTTTTTATGTACATCTGATCTCTAAATTACCTGGTAAGAGATTTCAATAAATTCAACATGTAGATAAGTTTTTCTTCGATAAATAAATTCCCTATTCAAGTTTTTCAAAATAAACTTATTTGACAAATATGAAGTCATAAATTTTACGCTTCAGTTACGAAACAGTTTTTTTCTCATTTTTTAACCATAGAAATGAATGTATATTTCTCTTTAGGTTTGGCACTAATAACTATTGCATCCCGTTTATAATTTAGGGGTCCGTAGCCTCATTCTAATGCCACTTCGAGGACACCCATAAAGGAAAGCGAGAGTTCTAGTGATTTATTTATCACATTTACAAAATGTTATTGGTGCCCATACTCTGAATTATACAAATTAATTTTTTATGTGCGTATAATCTATGAATCACCTTGTAAGAAATTTCAACTGATATAGCATACAGTAGATAAACTTATCATCGATGAATAAAATTCCGTATTCACGTTTTTCAATACAAACTTATTTGACAGTACATGAAGCCATAAATTTTACGCTTCAGTTACGAAACAATTTTTTTTGTTTTGTTTTGTTTTTTTCGCGATTTTTAACCATTGAAACGAATGCATATTTGGTTTTTGAAATATCTCGTGCGACATTAAAACAATTTCGTTATTACATCACGTTTAAGCATATTTTTATGAAGCGTTTTCTTATTATTAATTGAAAATAAATGTTAAAAACTTTATCATTACACGTTTTTCATTAAATAACAGCATATAATTATCGAATACAAACTTTTTAAATCCGTAGAAAAGCAAACTGTTCTTACAGAAATATATATATATATATATATATATATATATAAACCAATAAGGAAGCACTTGTAATGAAAACATTCGCCTAGAATACATTTCAGTTTTGCTGGCCATTTTATTATGGGGGCACCATAAATGCAGACCATCATTACCCCCTATAAAGTGTCGACATGAACAGATGGCGCTTTGCCGGGATTCGAACCGAGCACCCTCAGGACCAAAAGCCAGCGCTCTGTACCACAAGGTCGCCACGGCCCTCTTACAGAATATAAAAAGCATTTACATAATACACAAATAAATTCAAATATTTCTGATACTTTAAGCATGTTATTTACTCTTTGAAATGCTTAAGTCTGCTGTGTACTAACCCTATTGGATTCGCTCACATGCTAACAAATGTCCATGACACATGTTAGCAAAATTCGTCCAGGGATTGCCTACTTGGATTGAAAGATGTTATTTTTAAAATTGTACTCCGTAAAAGAGAAAGATATTTTACAACTTGGGATATTTTTCTTTATAAAAAAATGCAAATAATATTTTAAAATTTAAATTATTCGGTTAAAAAATAGGGTTTAATGTGTTTTAAACGCTCATAAATTCCTTTTGTGGACGAAATTTCTAAATTGAATCCTCTCGCAAGGTGCAGAAAAGTTCAGGCTATCTGAAAACACCATTTTATTTGATTATCGGCATTTATGTAGCTGTAAATAGTACACACATTTTCTCCATATGTTAATATTAAGGAGAGCGATTAGTACACAATATTAACCCCATATGTTAATATTGTATACTAATCCAATAGGGTTAGTACACAACAGCTTTAACATATTAAACGGAAAGATATGATAGCATATGGGTTAAAATCGAGGATATTTTTATCGTCCAGGCACCTAATTTTTTAAGGGGATTAAGTAATATGTGTAATTTTCTACGTGTTTGTTACTTTAGCTAAACGTAAGTAAGTTTAACGAGCTTGTAGTTTATGTTATGTGCTAAACAGCATTAAACCTCTTATTAGTTCGGAAGATACTGATGCCATAATATTCGTCAAGAAGAACGATACAAGAAAATACTAAGCATAGAAAAGAAATTGTCAAAAGTCAGTTTTATCTGCTTTAACCCCTGTGTGTTTGTATGTCCAAAGAATGAATGACAACAAAACTACAATAAAACCTACAATAAAAACATTAAGCAATAGACCCAGGCAAATGCCAAAACTCAGATGGGTCGACTACTTTGACCCTGACTTCCTCTCTATATGAAGCAGGCGTAAAGACGGCCTCGATAACACAGCGCGAGTAAAGCTCCTGTAGATGGCCAAACCCTGCAAATGTACTGCAGGGCCACTGATGAAGATGATGAGGAATATATGTATTTATATATATATACATCATGCCTTCATCCCTTGAGTGGGTCGATAAAATGAGTACCAAGCATGCTTGAGAACTATGGGGGTCCCGCGTCAGGTTGACCACCTGGCCGAGATATATGCTGTATGGTACATCAAGCCCACGGTCATGAAAGTGGAGATGGGCACCGCAGGCCTTGGTCCACAGTGCTGAAAAGCAATTCGGACTGTTGTGCCATGAGTTATATATATATATATATATATATATATATATATATATATATAGAGAGAGAGAGAGAGAGAGAGAGAGTACTGTTGTATTTAATAAAGTTATTGTGGCTCCTCAGGAAAGATTTCAAGAGAGCTCTAACAAAGCAAAGTATCATACAGCTGTCGAAATCATGCTCGGTCTTGATAGACAAGTAAATACAGAGAACTGGCAGTTAAATGGCTAGTTTTTTTAATGTCATCCTTTCAGACTGTCAGCCGGTGACGAAACATTCACGCATAATCTTTCTTAAAATAAACGCACACAGCACTGTCTGTAATCTAATTATAAATGTAAATGCTATTATTCGATGTCGTTGCCTATTTCTCTCTTGTTATTTATTTATTCCCACATTTCAGATGTTCACTGAATAGTTACAGAAAGTTTGTATCATTTTTTTTAATCTCTGTAGTCAACTGCTAATATTTTTTTCCTCGTTCTAATTTGAGTCCCCTAATTCTTACTCTCTATCGCCTCAGACATGTTTTATTTTTCTTAGATTTCTTTTCTTTTTTCCTATTTTATTCACGCATAATGATTTAGACTTCAGTCTTAGAGTAAAAGCTGGATATTCTACGTTAACTTTGATTCCTTTGCATTTCTTTTGCGTTATGAGAGTTTCCGCGATTCACGAAGTACATAGAGAATTAAAGGAACATCTGCCCTTACCCCGACTTTAGTTGGGTTAAATGCAGACAATGGCTTAGTGCTTTCAAATTAATGCTGCGTTTGCATTCAGGTACTCTGCTCTGCTCTGCCTTGGGTAAGCCAGTGATTTATGTTCACTGCGTACTCTGTATATGCGTGGATCGTCTCCTCTTTCGGTCCTGCTACAGAGCATCAAAGATCCCGGGGTCCCGGGGGTCAAATGGTGTCAATGGGGGCGGGGGACACGGCGGGTAGGGTTACCGTGACTAATGTGATGACAGGAGTGAGGGGGTCTCCATGCAGAGAACTCTGCATGAATGCATATGCACCATAAGGACTGGAAGAAACACGTGGTAATACAATAAAACAACAATATCAAAGGTGTTGACTTATCAGATTAACATCTTGAAACAGCTTCGACTAAGGTGGATGATCATTCATAAATATTTGCACGGACATGTCATTAATGCAAGTGACAAAATATATGTGATATTTTGTAACAATCCCTGATTGTTATGCTTAGCCATAATGCACTCCGGTATCCACTTGTGAAAGATCGTGTGTTATATTGTAGATTACCACAAATAGCAGTATTACAAGTTGAAGATCTTGGATATTATGAGATCGATACGTACTTGTTTCAACTCACCTTACTTCTTTACTATTTTTTATCTCTGTTTTAATTTACTCTTATTTATAATTATTAAATTAAATTTACTTAATTTAAAAATGTTATTTATATTTTAAAATCTATTTAGTTTAAAAAATATGCTAGTAGAAATAATAATACTTTAATTATTCATCTGGTTGTATATTCCTCATCCTGGTAATAAGAATACTGGTGAAGCAACTTTGAGGCAAAATATTTTATAACTTATCTTAACACTTTCCAGGAATCGAACCAGAAACATTTTACTTTATGTACAGTTGCTGTGACCTGCATGCCACCAGATTAAATCCCACGATCCTTTCGACGTTACTTTAAATTAATAACAAACTGATGATTCCCGTAGAGAATAATTTATAGGAAATTTCTTAGGAACCCAAGAAAAACTTAACTCAGACATTCCTCTGCAGTAGTATGAATCAAGAAATCTGAATCACAACCATGAAAGGCACTAACTATCCATTTTTTTTTGTTACAATTTAAGATAGTATATTACAAAATGTAGCAATGCAATAAAGGTCTGATCACTTTCTGTCATGTCGTAAGAGCCAATTTTAAGTACAGTGAAATCAGGACATAGTTTTCGATATTCTTTATCACGAAAGACGAGCAAAGTAATTAGCAAGATATTTCCCTATCAGGCATCTGAATGAGTCAAAACAAACAAATAAAGGGAATATCGCTTAGGATGAAAGATATTCAGAATCATTTCGTCGAACGAAAAAAAATGCACATTGGTCCCAATTATCCGTTATTTAGCGGATTATCAGAGGTTTGGTTTGGAGTGCTACTGTCAACTTTTTGCTACACGAGGGCTAATTAGACAGGGACCTACAGTTTAAAGCCGATTCCAAGTGGCTACAAACATCCATGCCAAACGTGGGACTCGAGCCCACAAGAACTGAACCGAATGCCAGGGCCTTAGCCATTCGGCCATCAACTGGTTGGGGGATTACCAGAGGATTTTCCATTAGTGGATTATCATTATATTCAATCGAAATTGCTCCGAAGTGAATATCACTGGCAAATAAAGGAATGTAACAAATTTTTACTGAAGACACTAACTTCGTGAAAATATCCATCTCCAACGTAAGGTTACCATGGACCTGAGTTTCACACTTTGCTACATGCTCCTTAGCAAGGCATGACCGACGAGTATTCCGAAGGCAAAGGAATTCCTTATGCGGAATTTCTGATAATATTTACTAGTGACTGGCAAAGTGAAGTCAACCATCCCACTTCGAAAAAAACCATCGTCTGTCACGAACCGTGGTACAAAGAGCGTAAGATGACAAAATGCATAGAACCCCCGCCTATGTGGACGGTTCTTAAGCAAAGTATAACCGACTAACTTTGTCAGTTTTACCGTTATCTTACCCTTTTTTTCTTTGGCTAATGCGGGGGCACTTGATTTTGTTAACTAATTTTTATATAGGAGCACCTGGCAGGGAATTCAACAATAGCGCCCTTTACACGTACGTTCTTTCGCGAGTGCTTGGAGCTTAAGGGATTGCGCGCACGCTCCAAACACTCGCAAAAGAGCGTACGTGTAAAGGGCGCTATACGTACGCTCTTGGAGTGCTTGGAGCGTATGGGATTGCGCGCGGGAAAACTTGCAAACGCTCTAAAGCAGCTTTCCCTTCCTCTCCGACACCTTCACACGTGCACTCAATCGCGCGGGATCGTGGTTTCACGCGGGAAAGAACGTACGTGTAAAGGGAGCACCCCCGGGGTCGACATCTGGAAGACTCGCACCTTCCCCCACCCACGGATTTCTTGGGAGGACTTTCCAGTCTACGTATTTAACGTGCCGATATCCGACCTATAGACACGAATCTATTTAATGACATTCGTCGGGATTCGAACAGATTCGGAAGCCCCACGCGCTACCACTACGCTACCTAGGGCACATATCTTAACCGTTTATAAAAAGAAAAGAGTAAATACTTCATTTAAAAAGCAGGAAAAAATTCATTTTCAAAGTGTACACGATATGGAGCAGAGGTATAAGAAGGGTGTAGTTATGCGTTAATAAAAAGCAACGGCATCCATATTATGGTATTAGATTTTAATTAACATCTCGACTTTACGTGATGTTCATAATTTTCGCCGGGGTATAGGGACTCTCCAAACGGACATTTAAATGCGCTGACATGTCCGTCAGATTTTTCCTCCCTCCGCCAGTCTATTTTTAAGATTTTGGAAATACTATCGTTCTCTTTCGAGTAGTTTTTACCTCCTTCTGCGTTCCAGCCCTTGATGAGTAAGAGGTGTACTTGAGAGACCTCGAGGATTAGCGGACGGATTATAGCGGTTTAGCGGGCGTTTTCGCGTAGGCGTGGATGGGCAGAAGACTGTGGAGTCAGCCGAGCCTGAAGAATTTAAGAAGTGTCTGAGTTAAACCTGAACAAAGACTCATATATCCCCGAAATGGGATAAAGCGAGCGAGGGGTATGCGGTACAATTCAAGGCTGCGTAAAGAAAGTTCACACTGTAGGAGACGACGGGAGATGAGACCCACTTTTGACCCCGTTATGGATTATCTATAAATATAAAACAGTTCCGTAACTGACTCATTCATTCATTCACTGACTGACTGACATACAACGCACAGACCAAACCGCTGGACCTAAAGGGCTGAAATTTTGCATGGCGATTCTTCTAATAGTGTAGGGGTGCACTAAGAAAGATTTTTCAAAAATTCTTCTTAGATTTTTTTAAATTAAATTTTTAAGCTGTTTTTTAAACTTTTTTTTACGTTTGCATTTAAAATAATACATTGAGGGTTATAAAATTTATATCACGGGAAAGATCATAAAAATTCCTTCAAAATGAATTTTTTTTTTCGAATTTTTACTTCCATTTCCTGATTTTTGGTGAATTTTTAAAGATTAATTTTTAGAATTTAATTTAGTAAATGCTGATCACGTGATTTCTTTTTCTGGTACTTTCAATAAATTTATCGTCACGTGCGTAACAACTAAATAGACAAAAAAAATATTTTTTTCTCTTTCTAATGCAGCAGACGATTGGATATTATCCAAAAAAAATGCATATCCCTTACGATTTTTTTTATAAATATATATATATATAGATAGATAGATATTTTACATCAATTGTATACATTGATCATCGCATTTATTATAAATATATATATTTATTTTTTGGCATAAATTGCATACGTTGACCGTTGAATTTAATTTGAATGTACTCCGTAGCGAAGCGCGGGTTTTCAGCTAGTCTATATATAAAAAACAGTTCCGTAACTGACTCACTGACTGACATACAACGCACAGACCAAACCGCTGGACCTAAAGGTCTGAAATTTTGTATAGAGATTCTTCTTATAGTGTAGGGGTGCACTAAGAGAGATTTTTGAAAAATTCTTCTTAGATTTTTTTAAATTAAATTTTTAAGCTGTTTTAGTAACTTTTTTTAAGTTTGCATTTAAAATAATAATTTGAGGGTTATAAAATTTATATCACGAGAAATATCATAAAAAGTCCTTTAAAATGAAATCTTTTTCGAATCTTTTCCTCTATTTTCTGATTTTTGGTGAATTTTTAAAGATTAATTTTTACAATTTAATTTATTAAATGCTGATCACGTGATTTCTTTTTCTGGTACTTTAAATAAATTTATCGTCACGTGCATAACAACTAAATAGATAAAAAAAAATTTCTTGCTAATGCGGCAGACGATTGGACATTATTTTGTCTATAAAAATATCCCTTATGATTTTTTTATAAATATTTTTTTTCTACATCAATTGTATATATAGATCGTCGTATTTACTATAAATATATATATATATATATATATATATATATATATATATATTGGCATTAATTGCATACATTGACCATTGTATTTAATTTGAATGTACTCCTTAGCGAAGTACGGATTTTCAGCTAGTCTATATATATAAAACAGTTCCGTAATTCACTGACTCACTGACATACAACGCACAGACCAAACCGCTGGACCTAAAAGGCTGAAATTTTGCATAGCGATTCTTCTTATGGTGTAGGGGTGCACTAAGAAAGATTTTTGAAAAATTCTTCTTAGATTTTTTTAAATTAAATTTTTAAGCTGATTTTGTAACATTCTTTAAAGTTTGCATTTGAAATAATAATTTGAAGGTTATAAAGTTTATATCACGAGAAAGATCATAAAAATTCCTTTAAAATGAGATCTTTTTCGAACCTTTACCTCCATTTTCTGGTTTTTGGTGAATTTTTAAAGATTAATATTTACAATTTAATTTATTAAATGCTGATCACGTAATTCCTTTTTCTGGTACTTTAAATTAATTTATCGTCACGTGCATAACAACTAAATATACAAAATATATTTTTTTTCTTGCTAATGCGGCAGACGATTAGACATTATCCAAAAAAAAATATTAAAATACAATAAAAGATATTATGTTCCTCAAACTATACTACATTAACTGTAGTATATTCTTTAGTATCTCCTATTACATTCAATTTGAATATTTTCTTCTACATTATTTTGTCTATAAAAATATCCCTTACGATTTTTTTATAAATATATTTTTTTCGTTTTTTTTACATCAATTCTATACATTGATCGTCGTATTTATTATATATATATATATATATGTGTGTGTGTGTGTGTGTGTGTGTGTGTGTGTGTGTGATATGGGGAGAACGGCCGCCGGTCATTGCACTGAAGATGCCGCAACCACATACCACGGTGAAGAAACTTTGGTTACGCTGGATTACTAGAACGAAACTCCGGCCGAAAGAATTAGACAATGACACCAGATTACGTGGACGACATATTTATTTAATCGCTGGCGACTCCGCCGGGATGAATGCGGCAAGGGAAAGTACAAGAGTGCGTGCAAATTTTGGACGCTAGAACTTATATAAACTTCATTCCATCACGTGGCAAAAGGGCGTTGGGGCAAAAGGGCAAAAGGGCGATTTAATAGTTGATTGGTTTAAAGTTGGTGTTGATGTGCAGAACTGATTTAAATTTGTAGGGACGCCGCGCCGCGTTTATTTTCGTTAAAAAGTCAGCCATCTTTGCAATCGATTTTTAACTAACTTACCGACTAGCTAGACATTTGAAACTTTTAGAATAGCTCAGAACACGATGACAATGCATTATTTTTATACTTTTAGCCATCTTTAAGCAGTATTGAATTCTTTTTCAGTTAATTTTGTTTTGTAGACTGGTGCAGCCATCTATCGACCTGGACGAGAACGAAAAGTTAAACGCAAGTTAACTTCCAATTAACTTCATTTTCTTTCAAGTTGATGGGATAATTCATCCATAAAACTTTTGCAAAAAGTATTTATTAATACATAGAATTGTCAAGTTTATATGATTCAACAGAAAATTTAAAATCATGGTATATAAAAAGTTATTTTTATCTTCTAATTATTCTTTCAAAAAACACTGTAATCTACAACAGAATTCTCCAACCGAAGTTATTGCTGCAGCATGCAAATCAAAGGCTTACGTAAAAAAATATCGAAGGCTTTGAAACTACGTAAGCGTAATTTATTGCATGCGAGCCCCTCACTAGCTATCCCTCTCTTTCTTTTTGTTAATTCTTACAAGTCTCGTCATTAGATACTCTTAAAGACAGTTAAACAAAGCTGCGCAGTAGTAGACAATTTTATGAAAAACAGCGGGAATAGGAGGAGAGTTATACGCCGAACGAGTGTTTCAAACGGCTGCTTTACTTGATAACACGTAATTACGTTCAACGTGATTAGTTCAGTTAGCCAACGCATTTACGATAATGGCATAAACGAAGGTTAAGTTATTGTAACGGGGAGAAGTACAGTGTAATCACTGTGTACGAGTTGAAGAAAGGTGTCATTGTTGTCTTGTACGAATCGGTTGAATTTGAGTAGTAGTCCAATGCTGAATAATTTTTGGTTTATTTCAGTGCTCTCAGGTGATTATTATTTCTGTTATGGAGAGATATAAGATGTATATAAGATACAAGCTGAAAACCAGTACTTCGCTTCGGAGTACATTCAAACTAAATACAACGGTCAATGTTTGTAATTAATGCCAAATATATATATATATATATATATATATATATATATATATATATATATATATATATATATATATATATATATATATATATATATATATATATATATATATATATATAATACAACGATCAATGTATATAATTGATGTAAAAAAATTAAAAATATATTTATAAAAAAATCGTAAAGGAAATTTTTATAGACAAAATAATATAGAAGAAAATATCCAAATAAAATCTAATAGAACATACTAAAGAATATAGTACAGTTAATATAGTACAGTTTGAGGAACATTTCTTTTATTGTATTTTAATATTTTTGGGATACTGTCCAATCGTCTGCCGCATTAAGCAAGAAAAAAAAATAATTTTTTTGTTTATTTCGTTGTTATGCACGTGACGCAAAATTAGTTTAAATCTAAAAAAGAAAAGAAACCACGTGATCAGAATTTAATACATTAATTTCTAAAAATTAATCTTTAAAAATTCATCAAAAATCAGAAAATGGAGGTAAAGATTCGAAAAAGATTTCATTTTAAAGGAATTTTTAGGATCTTTCTCGTGATATAAATTTTATAACTTTTTTTAAGTTTGCATTTAAAATAATCTGAGGGTTATAAAATTTATATCACTAGAAAGATCATAAAAATTCCTTTAAAATGAAATATAACAACGTGCATAACAACGAAATAGACGGAATTTTTTTTTTTTATTCCTAATGCGGCAGACGATTGGACATTATCCAAAAAAGTATTAAAATACAGTAAAAGAAATGTTCCTCAAATTGTACTATATTAAATGTACTACATTCTTTAGTATGTTATATTAGATTTAATTTGAATATTTTCTTCTACATTATTTTCTCTATAAAAATTTCCCTTATGATTTTATTATAAATATATATTTTTGTTTTTTTTACATCAATTGCATACATTAATCGTTGTATTTATTATAAATATATATATATATATATATTTTTTTTTTGGGGGGGGGTGTATTAATTGCATACATTGACAGTTGTATTTAATTTTAATGTACTCCGTAGCGAATTACGGGTTTTCAGCTAGTAATCTTTATATAAAACAGTTCCGTGACTGACTGACTGACAACGCACAGACCAAACCGCTGGACCTAAAGGACTGACATTTTGCATTGCGTAATGTAGGGGTGCACTAAGAAAAATTTTTGAAAAATTTCTCTGAGATTTTTTTAATTTAAATTTTTAAGCTGTTTTGCAACTTTTTTTAAGTTTGCATATAAAATAATAATCTGAGGGTTATAAAAATTATATCATGAGAAAGATCCTAAAAATTGCTTTGAAATGAAGTCATTTTCGAATCTTTACCTACATTTTCTGATTTCGGAGGAATATTTAACGATTCATTTTTAGAATTTAATTTATAAAGGCTGATCACTTGGTTTCTTTTCTTTTTGTGATACTTTAAATTAATTTTGCGTCACGTGCATAACAACGAAATAAATTGACAAAAAAAAATTAAAATATGGTAAAAGATAAAATTTAATCACTAGACTCATTGAGATGACATATTTTTAGGAATTTAATTCAATTTGGCATGTTTTATGGATATTAAACATATAAATTAATTGCATACATTGACCGTTGGATTTAATTCGAATGTACTCCTTAGCGAAGCACGGGTATTCAGCTAGTTTTTAATATAATATCTTACTCTTAGAGAGTTTTTAAAAGTAATGTTATATTTTTCAACAAAAGCTATCATATTTTTGCAGTGTTTTTATCAACTCTCTTTCTTGTTTGTGTGTTTATCCAGTACAAATCCTGCAATCGATTTTTAACTAACTTCCCGACTAGCTAGACATTTGAAACTTTTAGAATAGCTCAGAACACGATGACAATGCATTCTTTTAATACTTTTATCCATCTTTAAGCAGAATTGAATTAATTTTCAGTTAATTTTGTCTTTTGAAAATTTCTTATAATTGCTGTCTTTATTACGCATTTGATCATTTTCTTTCAAGTTGATGGGATAATTCATTAAAAAAATTTTTAAAAAGTATTTATTAATATATAGAATTGTCAAGTTTATATGATTCAACAGAAAATTTAAAAAAGTGGTATATAAAAAGTTCTTTTTATCTTGTAACTATTAATTATACTAAAAGTTTTTTCTCATAATGTCGATATTTTCGTATAAAAATTTGATGGAATAAACAGAATATAAACCATGATTGCGGACTGAACGTTGAAAAAAAAAATGAATGTTGGAAAAAAAACAGTTTCAAAACTGTGAAAATATTGACTGCCTTAAATTCCGTAAGGCTGAATATGAAAGAAACTTTTTATCTTTTAATTTCCCCTACAGATCGGGAAGAAAACATCTATCTAATGAAAAAAATAAATAATGAATCAAGTTTAGCTACTGCGGCGTACATCAAGCAATTTCGCGACTTCCCCCTCCTAATTATAGCCCTAATAGAAAAATGAAAAAAAAAAGCCTTCTTTTAGGAAATAAGGCAGCAAGTGCGTGTGTATATCCTTCCCATCCTCGGCTTTATTCGGAACCAAGTGCCCCAGGGTGGCAGCGGATCATGTCTCGTAGAACATTGGAAGGGACGGAAATAGGAAATGGCTGTTCGTCTGTTCCCAAGGAACTATTAGAAGGAAGCGAAGTGGGTCATCTTGCACACATAGGGACAGTTATCAGCGTTTTCATTATTTTTTATTTAAAGCTGAAACTTAAATTGGGTTTATCACGTGCTGCTGCGCTTTATTTAGATCCTCTTTGTGCGGCAAGTAAATTTGCTTCATCGGCACAATTTCGGATCTCGGGAGTCAGAACTTGCAAGTAGCCGCGGACGTAATTATACGGCCCGCAAAAGATGAGGGTTTAGGGCAATAGCATGTTTATGCAGGTACGAAGACAGTGGTTTTTGGAGAACTGCAAAACCAAGACCTATAATGACCAAGATAATTAAAACATTTCATAGATCTTTGAAATAATTTAATCTATATATATAGATCTCTATATATATTCAACAGTTCCGTAACTGACTGACTCACTGACTGACATACAACGCACAGACCAAACCGCTGGACCTAAAGAGCTGAAATTTTGCATGGCGATTCTTCTTATGGTGTAGGGGTGCACTAATAAAGATTTTTGAAAAAATTTTCTTAGATTTTTTTAAATTAAATTTTTAAACTGTTTTTGTAACTTTTTTAAAGTTTGCATTTAAAATAATAATTTGAGGGTTATAAAGTTTATATCACGAGAAAGATCATAAAAGTTCCTTTAAAATGAGATCTTTTTCGAATCTTTACCTCCATTTTCTGATTTTTGGTGAATTTTTAAATATTAATTTTTAGAACTTAATTTATTAAAAGCTGATCACGTGATTTCTTTTCCTGGTACTTTAAATAAATTTATCGTCACGTGCTTAACAACAAAATAGACAAAAAAATATTAAAATACAGTAAAAGTTATATTCCTCAAACTTCGCTATATTGACTGTACTATATTCTTTAGTATATCCTATAAGATTTAATTTGAATATTTTCTTCTACATTATTTTGTCTATAAAAATATCCGTTACGACTTTTTTATAAATATATATTTTTTTATTACATCAATTGTATACATTGATTGTCGTATTTATTATAAATATAGTGATTTCCGCTTATAAGAATCACATTTGTTATTACCGTTTTTGATTCTTATAAGCGGTTGATTCTTATAGCCGAAATTTAGGTTTTTGGACAGACACACGCACACCTATATATACATATATTAGAAAATTTACCATAAAATACCCTTTATTACGTTAATTATCTTTTATTAAAATTACTTTTTATAATTTATATTTTTTATATATTTTTTCAGTAGTCTCAGACCAATATTTACCTCCTAGCTTACGTTTCCCGGTTTGATAACGTGCTGTATCTAATAATGTCACGTTTGCCTAAGTGATAGTGGACACTTCGCCGAAGATTTATGTGTTTCAGGGTCCAGGAAGCCGCAACCAGGATGCGGGAGGTGGGAAAAAAGAGTCCCTGTCTTTGTTTGTCAGAGGAGAAAAGTGAAACTGGATCCGGACGGGTAGGATGCCCCAGGGTCAAGCTAATAGGATAGTGTTTAGCTAAAGCGTTTAAGGGGAAACTATTATGTTACGTCTAACAAAGAAAGGGATGCATTTTACGACTGTATTCCATCCCATCTTATCACTCTTTCTTTTAAAAAATAAAGGATGAACTTCGTGCCTTTGGAGCGTTTAAGTGGCTTTTTTGGAAAAATGAAAGGAAACCGAAGAGTGTAAAGTGATTCTTAAAACCGGTGGATTGATTCTCTAAAGCGAAAATTTTAACATGGAAATAATACATTTCTTTTTGTTTTTGCGATATTGATTCTTATAAACGGTTGATTCTTATAACCACTGATCACTATAAGCGGTGGTTACTGTATATATATATATATATATATATATATATATATATATATATATATATATATATATATATATATATATATATATATATATATTTATTTATTTATTTATTTATTTATTTATTTTCTTTGGCATTAAATGCATACATTGACCGTTGTATTTAATTTGATTATACTTCTTAGCGAAGTGCGGTTTTTGATCTAGTCACAAATAAAAGGCTTCCTTCCATCAAACCTACTTTGAAGCACTATTTTCAAAAAGATCCAGAGACCATAACAGATGAATTATTGAAGACGTTTTCAAATCACTGATGACTAAACAATTGTGTTTAATTACACCCATACCTCACTTTACGGCCTAGATACATTCCGGAAAAGTTGGCCGTAAAGCGAAAAGCCGGATAACGAATCAATTATTTTGAAACAAACCCATACGAATTTAATTGGATCTGTTCCAATTTTTTATAAATAATATAGTTTTTAGTTCATAAAGCATTTATTCTTTTTATTTCCTACAAAAATGCTTGCATAAAAATAAAAGTAAAAACAGTGTAATAATAAACAGAAATTCAGAAAATAAACATATAAACATAAAACAAAAGAAATCATATGCAAATATGTATACGTATAATAAAAAAACATAAAATAAAATTTTTAAAAACTGTTTTAATGTGATGACGATCATTAACATGAAGCATCACTAAGCTGTAATATGCTGCGTCATCACTTTCCACTGTTGTGGCCGTATAATGATACATCGTGGTCCGTAAATCGAATAAGTGTCATAATTAAAAAAAGCCGTTATAGCGAAATGCCGTATAAAGAGCGGCCGTATAGGAGTATAATATTTTTTATTTTTCTATAAAACTTAATATGTTATCCTAAAAGTGCTTTTTAAGGACAACAAAAATTATTCCTCTTTGTGATCCATATATTAAAGTTTTATTACATTAACCTTCACATACTTCCGGCCATCCCTCTTTTAATCATAAAAGTTATCCTCGTACTATTATAGTGACTCTAAAGCAACACAGATCATCACTCGAAGTACCCCGAGATGAGTTATGCCGTATAAACATACGATTTGATTCCCTTGTGTATGCGATCTTTTCAAAAATTACCTTGCCAATGGAGAGATTGATTTATTAGAGCCTTAGTTATAAGATAACAGCACGTTATACTAAATCATTTTTTTAATGAGTTTTTGATCTTTTATGGTAAAATCGCACTTACAGAAGAAAAACTTACCTGTATATACCATACTTTTTTATAAATTGGTCAATTTGAAGTATTTTTTATTGAAATTTAGCTAAAACGCCTATCACCCTGCATAAAATTCTAATGGTACTATTTTAATTTCCTTCTCACACATGATACATATGACAGTTATCTTCAAAATGGCCCACAATCTAAGAGAAATTTAAAAATGCAAAAATAATGCAAACAATTTTATGTTCCAATATGAAAATTTTCCCTGCTTCGTCTTTCCTTTCCTTATAAAAACAGCCCCAAATTAAAAAAAAAATTATTTATTATACATCAATTATTGTACGTCATTTTATTAAGAATAGTATCTAAAATATTTCCTGAAAATTTTATCAATTTATATACATTATTATGTGAGATATCATGATAACGGTAGAGTTTTGTGCTAAAAAACATAATTCTGTGAAAAACGCATTTAAAGTTGTTTGTTACTTCAATCTTGTAGCAGAAGATGTTTTTTTTTTAATAGCTATAATTCTGCTTCTAATTGATGTAGAATGAAAATCAAAACGGTTTTGAAAAGAGAAAAGATTGAATCACACGATTCTTGCAAAAAAATGAAATTGACCAAAATAGTCAAAAAATGACATTTTCAACGTAGGCAGTCACCTTAAGTTTTTCTGGGAGGCACAGTTGGCCAGAGAAAGAGGGAATTTTTCAGAGAAATTATCTATATAAATAAAGTAACAGACGTATTTGTCGAGTCACGTGAACGTCGCGTCTCCGGGTCTCACTCATCCTGAGAATGCGATTTTGGCGGCCATTTTGTTTTGGTCGAAAATCGGTGTATTATTTTTCTCATGAAAGTACATAAATCTTACATATTTGGAAAGAGCTTTGAAAACTGATAACTTTTTCTTTTTACAGTTATTCTGTTACTCTAATAGTTCTAAAGATATTATAATTCTAAAAAAGCACTCCACTGGAGAAGCAGGCCACTCCAAGCAGTATAGTGCAGCCATCTGTCGGCAGCGACGGGAATGAAAATTGACGGGAATTTAATACATTTGTATGGCCCTGAAAAGGGCCTTTTTTTTCTTTTGTGGGGCCCTAGCATAGCCGGGCGAAGCCCGGCTAGGCCTAAATAAATGGAATTACAGGATAGTGATGGGACTCCTTATACAGGGTGTGGAAGAATAAACTCCCACATTTCTGAACGTCACTGGTAAGGGGGTGGTGGGCTAGGGTGGCACGGGAGAATGCAACAGCTCGGGCTGATTTTCTAGTTGTTAGCAGACACCATGAGTTGGTCCGGTGAACATTGTTGTTTCGTCATCGAGGCACTCTTTAAAAACAATGATTCTGTAACCACAGAGGGCATTTAGGACGTGCTACGGGTACTATGCAACCGATGTCGTTCCTGTTATAAAAACAATCCTACAGTGGGTTTCAAACGTGAAACCAAGTGGGTCTACATTACCAGGGAATCCAAGGGGTTGTCCTCGGAACATTAGAACACCTGAAATTGTGCAACGAGTCCATGAGTCCGCTTCTCGGGTAGAAGTTCTCGCCATTCCTCCAGAGATGACTAACAGAGTGATGAAAAACTTCAAAGAACGGCTTTGGCAGTACATCGCAAATAGCGGGAGCCATCTAAGTGATGTTACTTTCAAAATTTAGTGGGAAAAAAAACTAGATTATAAGTACTTTTCGAAAATATAAACTTTATTTTTTGTACGTTTTTTTTACCCTTTAGAATTCGGGAGTCTGTTCTGCCACACTCTATAGAAAACATACTTGGACCGGGAAATCAAAATATATAAGATCTTTTAAGTTAGGTTAAGTTCGTAAATTCATAATGAACATATTTCGTAATTGTATTGAAAAATTTCTGAATAATTACAAGATAAAAAGAATTTTTTATATACCATGTTTTTAAATTTTCCGTTGAATCATATAAACTTGACAATTCTATGTATTAATAAATACTTTTTTAAAAATTTTTTGATGAATTATCCTACCAACTTGAAAGAAAATGAAGTTAATTGGAAGTTAACTTGCATTTAACTTTTCGTTTCCGTTCCAGCCGATGGATGGCTGCACCAGTCTACTAAACAAAATTAACTGAAAATAACTGGAAATTAATTTAATTCTGCTTAAAGATGACTAAAAATATTTAAAAAATGCATTGTCATCGTGTTCTGAGCTATTCTAAAAGTTTCAAATGTCTAGATAGTCGGGAAGTTAGTTAAATATCGATTGCAAGATTTGTAACGGACAAACACACAAACAAACAAGAAAGCAAGTTAATAAAAACATGATAAAAATCAACCCACAGTCATCTCTGATTATAACGTCATATGCTCTCGTGACTGATGAGAAAAAAGTGAACTTTTCCTCAAAAGTTGTAGCACATTAGAGTGTGTTCTAGTGGATTTAAATTAGCTTAGCTTAACCTCATTCAGGTCTCTTCAAATCTCTTTTAAGTACTCTCCTTAGTTCCGATACCTTGAAAAATATTGACTTGGTAAGCCAGCTTTGTAAGCCAACATAAAGACTTCTTTATTTTGAACCTTTACGCTGCAGGAAGCAGTAATAGGTAGCTGGATAATACAACTGTTAAAAATCTCGTGCAGTTTTGCGTTTTGTTCGTTTGAATTAAATTTTCCTCTGGTTTTCGGTGCTGAAGGTGCTTGGATCGAATCCCGGCGTTGCGCCACGAAAAATGCCTCCGTTTGTGTCGCCCCTTCATAGGGAGTAATGCTGTCCGCCTATACGGTGCCCTCATAATGAAATGGACAGTAAAACTGCGTAGTATAGGCGAATGTTTGACGACAAGTGTCTCCACATTGGAAAAAAAAATTTCCTCCCTCCTTTAATAAAGTACGTTTTGCCAGTTTATGCTTCTGAGTATTAATTATGCAATTATGTAGTCTTGAACATAAAATTTTTTGACGTGACATTCACGTAAAGTAATTTTTTTTAGTCTTCTTTAGGCAATTATGTAATTAAATTATTAATACACAATGTATACTTAAAACTTTTTTTTTCTAATATGAAAAAGTTTTTTCCAACCATTTGAAAAGTTATTCGGTTGAAAATTTACAACAGCGATCTGAAATCTCGCTTATAGCGATCTCGAGCTGAAATGTTTTTCTTATTTGATTCCTATCTAATTCAATAAAGTGAATTTTGTTATGTTATGCTTTTACATATTCTTCATGCAGTTGTGTAGTTTTGAATTTTTGTAGGTTTTTTTTGTATCTTTACAATATTGTTACATAAAAAATTACTTTTATATCACAGCTAGAATCGGCTAGCAGGGAACATGTTTTTGCGGAGACTTTCACATCAAAACGATCCTTTATTTTTCATTAAATTCACCTCGGTTGCCATTCATGTAAGACCGAGATGCGAAAACGGTAATCACAGTATTATTAGAAATACAAATTAATTTTATCAATATTAATAATTATTATTGTTATTATTACTATTGTTTAATATTTATTATTTATTATTTGTCAATTATATTAATACCATTAATTAACAAATACTAAAATAAATATTTATTTTTATATTATTTTAATTGTTATCTGTATATCATTATTAACTCTTATTATTGTCGTTCCTGCAAGACTGAGGTACGAACACGGTTACCAAAGTATTTTTATAAGTAGTATTACAAATTCAAATTATTATTATTATTATTATTATTATTATTATTATTATTATTATTATTATTATTATTATTATTATTATTATTATTATTATTATTATTATTATTATTATTATTATTATTATTATTATTATTATTATTATTATTATTATTATTATTATTATTATTATGTGCGGTGGCCCAGTTGGCAAAGGCCGCGAGCTAGTGATCTGAACGGCCCTGGTTCGATGCCCGTCTCTGACAAATCTCCCGCCGTATACACTGATGGCGGCTGGTGCTCGTAAATCTGTCGTGGCTGCAATGTCCGCCAAGTTCTCAAATTTACCTCTGGAGGTGTGGGATTAAGAGTGCCGGTATCATGACAAGATAGTTCAATGGCTTCAATATTCTCTGGGTTGCCGAAGATTGTGGATTTGAGGTCCTCACTGGTCGTAATTCATTTATAGTAAGAAAAAATTGCTGGATGATTTATGGTGCAGCTTAATAATTATAATTTTTCCAATAATTTTCCAATCTTTTTTATAATTTATAATTTTTGTAAATTATATTTATAATTAATAAAAAATTATAAATAATTAACAATAATATATAATTATTTATAATTATATATTATTATTAATTATTTATAATTTAAAAATATAAATAATTAATAATAATATATAATTATTTATATTTTTTAATAATTTAATATTAAAATATAATTATTAAAAAATTATATTTTAATATTAAATTATTAAAAAACATAAATAATTATATAATATTATTAATTATTTATATAATATAGAATTATCTATATTTTTTAATAATTTAATATTAATGTATAATTTTTTTTTATATTCTCATGGTAATGACGACTTGGTTTCTATTTATTTTTTGTAAGCCCCAAGCATGATAAAAAAAACAGTGATGTCAACAATGGTAAACTGTGAAATTCGATTGATTTTGGGAGTAAGATTCCTGTGTTTATGGTATTGATATTCACCAAGATCTTTCATTGGTTGGATTTCACTATGATAGCTAATTATTTTATTAAATTTTGTATTAAATAATACAATTAATTGCATATAGAGTCTATTTTTAATATAAAACTAGTAGGTAACACGCCATTTTGACGTCATAATGGAAAAAGTATATGAAAGTTAAAAAATATCCTGAATTATCTAAAATATTGCATTTAATCCACACCTTGTAAAAGCAATCCCTTTCATTATTTTTTTATTTATTTAGTTTTTCATGCGATTGGAGTAGTAGACTGCCATCCAACCCGTCATTTTGACGTCATAATACTAAAAATGACGTCATAATGAAAAATTTATATGAAAATTAAAAAATTTTTTTACAGTTCACTACGCGATTCATTCACATTCAAGTTTGTTGTTTACTTTCAGAATTCATCGCAAAAGTAAACAGATTTTTAAAAACTGTTAAATATACAGCTAAAAACATCCAATTTTTTTTAGTTCTGAATGTTTTATAGAAAAATAGGCTGAACAAACGTGATTTGATGGAGAAGATATTTGTTTTTAGGTAAGAAAAAATTCTGATCCAAATCTGAAATTGAAATTAAGCCTATCCGGCGGTTTGTTTACTGAGGGCTTCAATTGACAGATGAGTACAGCCCGGAAGTGTCATACAGAGACAACGGCTATTATATATAGGATGAAATATATTTCAGATTGTCTTGAAGAGTGGTTCCCAACCTCTGGTACGCGTACCAGTACCGGTACGCGGACAAGCAGCTGCCGGTACGCGAATGATTTTAAAATTTAAAACGAAAATGTATTAAAAATCTGTATTACAAAAAAAAAGAAAAGAAATGACTATAATAACTAATAATCCATACGTTTTAATATTTTAGTCAATGGATAACAATGGAATTTCTTATCCATTGTTTGTGTTGTAATACTTTATTGGGATTTACCTAATCTCAAAAGATACACCTGAATGTGTTATCTATGACCGCCCCATAAAAATTTGGCACTCGCCTGCGAATTATAACTGTGTCTATAACTGTGTTTACGAATTATAACAGTGTCTGAGAAGTTTCTTGCCAAGCAGTAAAATTTTTAATGCCATTTGCGACCACATATTCATGTGAAAAAGGATTTTCTGCAATGACTGCGATGAAAACCAAATATAGAGCTTTGCTGGACATTGAATCGGATCTTCGCCTTAAACTGACAAACATTGAGCCCGATATTACTTCTTTAGTTAATAACTAGCGGCCCGTCCCGACTTTGTCCGGGTTGAACAAAATATTATACCAATAAATTTCCAGTTGATAGCCAATAAATTGTAAATCTTTTTTTACCTTAATAATAACCTAAATAATACCTTAAATTAATTTTACGTTAGTTAATAATTAAAATAAATTTTTTAAAAGAAAAAGGAGTACCGGAGAACGGCTAGGTTCGAACCGATAGCGTGAGAACAGAAGCCCACCGCGATAGCACCACGCTAAGGATCGTTGAAATCTTCGGAACAAAAAGCGGTAGAAGACAGTAGCGGAAACAATGGAGATTGTTAGGATTAAGCCCCTAACTTTATTTCTACAGATCAGATATACATAATATATAGCCTATGTCCATCTGGAATAATGTACCTTTCAAACAGTGAAAGAATTTTTCAAATAGGTACAGTTGTTCTGAAGATTACCCTTCACGTACAAAATCGCTCTCTCTTTATATATAAGTATAGATAAACAGGCCCAACCTTCTCACTAATTATTTATTTTTAAAGGTTATTATTATATTTTATGTATATGTTTAGCAATAAAAATATATCCTAAGTTACTTGTCTTTATTACAAATGTTCTCCATTGCATTTTATTCCCCATTTCAAAATTTTTGGTCTATCGGTACGTCATCAAATTGTTTACAACGTACAGGTACGGTACTATAAAAAGGCTGGTAACCCTTGGTCTAGAACATAATCACTGTTGTTTTTATAATATCACACACCCTACATGGATTTTTTTTTAATGCGGCAGAGGCTTTCTCCTAACATTGACCCATCCACACCGCGATTTGGTTGGACCACTTTATTACGACAGCCCTATAGAGGGAAGCGAACACTGCTCCCTATGTGGGAACAGCACAGGAACATCCGTGCCTTTTCCAGGATTCAAACCCGAGCCCGCCCTTTGAGGAAGCCTGAGACGTTAAACAGTATTGGATATGAGTGTCCCCATGCAAAGATATTCAATAACGAGCTCCCCCTTTGAGGAAGCCTGAGACGTTAAACAGTATTGGATATGAGTGTCCCCATGCAAAGATATTCAATAACGAGCTCCCCCTTTAAGGAAGCCTGAGACGTTAAACAGTATTGGATATGAGTGTCCCCCTGCAAAGATATTCAAACCCGAGCTCCCCCTTTGAGGAAGCCTGAGACATTAAACAGTATTGGATATGAGTGTCCCCCTGCAAAGATATTCAAACCCGAGCTCCCCCTTTGAGGAAGCCTGAGACGTTAAACAGTATTGGATATGAGTGTCCCCCTGCAAAGATATTCAAACCCGAGCTCCCCCTTTGAGGAAGCCTGAGACGTTAAACAGTATTGGATATGAGTGTCCCCCCTGCAAAGATATTCAATAACGAGCTCCCCCTTTGAGGAAGCCTGAGACGTTAAACAGTATTGGATATGAGTGTCCCCCTGCAAAGATATTCAATAACGAGCTCCCCCTTTGAGGAAGCCTGAGACGTTAAACAGTATTGGATATGAGTGTCCCCCTGCAAAGACATTCAATAACGAGCTCCCCCTTTGAGGAAGCCTGAGACGTTAAACAGTATTGGATATGAGTGTCCCCCTGTAAAGACATTCAATAACGAGCTCCCCCTTTGAGGAAGCCTGAGACGTTAAACAGTATTGGATATGAGTGTCCTCCTGCAAAGATATTCAATAACGAGCACCCCCTTTGAGGAAGCCTGACACGTTAAACAGTATTGGATATGAGTGTCCCCCATGCAAAGATATTCAATAACGAAGTTTATCGGCAAACTTTAGTTTTACTAAAAATATTTTCCTCTTGAATTTGAGGGAAATATTGCCTTAGATTCGAACACAGTAATTGCAGGAGGAACTACAGAATTAAATTGAATGGATTCCCATAAACATTGCAATTTTTCCTTTTTTTCTTTCCCATTTTGTGTTTTTTGTTTTTTACTTCATTCAATTGGCCAAGTTTGAAGGCATTTATCACTTCTGTTAGGAAAATTTCTCATTTTAATGGGTTTTTTTTAATTTTTTATTTTTTTATCTTTGAGAGGATATGCATTTCTGCTTGAAATACGTTTCTAGTGCATCGCTTTTCCTGTGTTCGTTCTTTCTTTTTCCACTCTCTCTCTCCGTCACTCTTTCGCCATAATTGACGACCTGTGTTTAACAATCTGTTTACAAACTCGGGACTTTCTCCATTTCCTGATGCCGATATTAAAACACCCATTAGCACTATCTTGGGACACACTTCGATGGACATAGATCCTTTTAAAAAAACGGAGAAGAAAGAGAAAGAAAGAGGCAGACCTAACGCGGTCAGTCGAGTGAAACAAGATCATCCAATTTCGAAACTGCCACTTTCGCAAGTGAGATGCACTCTCTCTTTTTTCTTTTCTTTTTTTTGTGTAATTACGTGATATAGTTATCGAATACTTTCACCGTTATGTGGCAAATTACTGATCACTAGAGTCTGGAATTTAAATTTCTACAAAATCCTGTTCCACAAAATTCATTGGTTTAAACTGGAACTCATTATATTAGCTTCAGAAAAAGAAAAGATCATAATTATGTTAGTGAGAAGATTGAACTGCATATGTTATGACTAATCACACAGTTCTCGATTACACCCGTGTTAATATAAACGCAAAACTATGTACCTTTAATTTATTTTTTTAATGAGAATACATTAAAGTTAAAAAGCAAAGCCTACCTCCTTCTTTACCGACGCTTCGGTGACCTGCTTGCATCTCTTCAGTCAAATAAACACGACTGTAGAGATGTCAGGAGACATGAGACTGACACGGAAGCTGTAAAAAAATCTGATATGGCATGATGCATAATGTTGAATTCGCATTGTGCATTATACCATATAGACATGGGAGCAGTGGTCCAGTTGGCAAGATCAGGCGGGCTAGTGATCTGAGAGTCACTGGTTCGATGCTCGTCGCTGACAAACCCACTGCCGTGTACACTAATGGCGGCTAGTGCACGTAAAATCTGTCGCTGCTGCAATGTCCTCCAAGTTCTCAAAATTATCTCTGGAGGTGCGGGGCCAAGTGTTCTGGTCTCGTCAATTGGCTCGGTTCAAAATGACGGGACTGGTCCTTTGGCCAAGTCGGACTCCGACCCTTGTGGTGCCAGTCGAAACAGGAGCCGCACCTTCATCGCCAATAGCCTTCGGGAGTTGATCTGATTAAACAACATTGACAACATCCTAACATTGACCCATCCACACCGCGATTTGATTGGACCACTTTATTACGACAGCCCTATAGAGGGAAGCAAACACTGAGGAACGTCCCTGCCTTATCAATGATTCAAACTCGAGCCCCCCCCCCTTTCAGGAAGCCTGAGACGTTAAACAGTATTGGATATGAGTGTCCCCCTGCAAAGATATTCGATACCGAAATTTATCGGCAAACTTTAGTTTTCCTAACAATTTTTCATTGCAATTTAATTTAAACATTGTAATTTTTCCTTTTTTCTTTCCCATTTTGGTTTTTTTACTTCATTCAATTATCCAAGTTTGTAAGCATTTATCACTTCCGTTAGGAAAATTTCTCATTTTTAATGGGGTTTTTTTTATATTTTTTTTATTTTTTTATCTTTGAGAGGATATGCATATCTGACTTGATGCATGATTCATGTCTGTCAAGTGGCATAAGCAACAACAACAACAACAACAACAGATACTAAAGTTCAGTATACCAATATCTCCCACAGTATGTATGCAATAATATTCCCTGTTCGTAAATCCTAGTATCTATTTGAATCTAATATCTTTAATTAATAGTTCAGAAATGCTCCTAAGGACTGGATCCTTTCATAACGTAAACCGTTAACGGGAAGCGAATGGAGGCCCTTTTTTTTATATTTTAGAATGCTCAAACTTCCTCACCTACGCTCTTTCCTCTTTTTCTTGCTCGCACTGTCATATAGATTCCTCGGAAAAAGTGTCTTAAAATTTGCAGAGAATAGGGGATCATGAACTACCTGACTAAACCGTCTGTTCATCATTGGGTTTCTATCATTGAGTTCCATCTGCTGTCTACGTATCTGCACTTCGTGGCCGATACTATGTAGAACAGGGGTGGGCATTAAGTCGATCGCGATCGACCGGTGGACCACCAAGACATTTTAGGGTGACCGCCTTTACTAAGACCTAAGACGCGCATACTAAAAGAAACAGATTTATAGAGACTAAGTATGCAGACTAAGGGCCTGTTCACATAGGAGTCCGTAGCGTTGCGTTAAGGAAAAGATGACGTTGAGACGAAAATAAACCAATCATAGGTGTTAAAAATTTCATTGCTAATCGTTTGGAGGCCTATGATTGGTTTATTTTCGTCTCAACGTCATCTTTTCCTTAACGCAACGCAACGGACTTCTATGTGAACAAGGCCTAAGTCTTCTACTAACTATAACTACGAGAACAAACTTTAGAGGAAAATGATTTATTTTTTAATGTAATTTGAATTGTTTGATGATAAATGCATCATTTGATATTATTATATTTGAGGCTATTATTATTATGTTTGTATACTGCTTTTTGCTTTAAATGCGGTTTTAAAAGAGTAAGTTTTTTTATTGTAGTTATGTAGGTAAGTACATATTCCGTATTTATTATTAAGTTATAAGAAATATTGTAGACCTTTTTTTTAGCTCACCACACCTACGCCACTGGGTGGACCGCAACACCTTGAAAAAATTAGAAGTAGCCCGTACCCTGGAAAAGTCTGTCCACCCCTGATGTAGAAGGTTCCATTTTCTGTCAAGTTCATTTTTATATTGTTAATCATCCTTATGTATTTTACCTGCTATTCGAAATTTTTAAAAAAATTTCTTAGAACAGTTAAAAATCCAGAACAGGGCCAAACTGTCGAATGTGAAGTGATGCATACCGACAATGCAAGGTCTTTGAGACATCCACCCCTGTCGGTTTTCCATAATTTACTTTAGAATTTTATTTTTCCTGTTAGGGTGGAAGAAATTTAAAAAAAAAGAAAGAAAAATCTTAGAAATCTATATTGTGAAGGTGACGGTGTATATAATGGGGTAAGTGGTTTATATTGGGGTAAGTATATATAGGGTATATATAGGAGTAAATATACCTATAAGTGACGGTATGTATAATGGGGACCATCGCGTACCTTTTACAACTTGTGTCAATCCACCTGTTCCAAAAACCATCCCATCAGAGAACTTAGCTTCTTAGATAATAGTCCTTCCAGACATTTTTGAAGTAAATACATACTAAAATCTTTAAGACTGCTGTGTACTAACCCTATTGGATTAGCTTACCTCCATGTTAACGTATGGAGAAACTGTGTCTACTATTTACAGCTACATAAAAGCTGATAATCCAATAAAAATGGCATTTTCAGATAGCCTGAACATTTCTCACCTTGCAACAGGATTCATTTTAGAAATTTCATCCACTAAAGGTATTTATGAGCATTTAAAACACACTATACCAGATTTTTCCCCCGAATAATTTTAATTAAAAAATATAATTTGCATTTGTTTTAGCGCTAAATATGCCCCAAGGTGTAAAAATCTTTTCTCTATTACGGAGTATAATTTTTAAAAAAAATCTTTCAATATAAGTCGGCAATCCTTGGGCAAATTTTCTCCATATGTTAACGTTGAGGTGAGAAAATCTAATAGGGTTAGTACACAGCAGCCTTACACGACAGGAAAAGTCAAAAGACTTTCTGATCGTTTGAGCTATGAGTAGGTAAATATCAAAACATTCCTTCTAATATAATAAAACATTCTTCAACAACACTACAACCCCTTTTTACTGATGATACAAAATAAAAGTTCATTAGTGGGATTAAAGTGGTAGATCTAAAGGTCATTGTTTTCCTCGGACTGTCGTAATGAGCTTAAGACATACAGGCTTACTTACAGACATACTTAAATCAGGTGTAGCGAGAAAGAATGGATTTTACCCATGACAGCATTTGCATAATTTTAATCTGGAAGGTATAAATGGCCCCAGAACACCGTATAGTTGAGCGTGTCGGAATTCGGTACCCGGTTTCAGTCCCGACAAGCGCCACTGAATGCTCCCATGTCTACGCCGGGTATTGACCTGTTAAAATCTGTATATCGGAAAGACCCTCCGTGATGTTTGTATGGGTGGGAGGAAGCCTCTCATATGTCGCCCCAAGGGGTACTCAGGTGCTCGGTCTAAATTGGAATGGCAGCTGGAAGAAGTCAGACTCCAACCTGTTGTTGCTGTTGTTGTGTTGTTGCTAATGCCCCCTGGTTGGAGGTTCCATTCACCAGTTCCTAATAGGCTATTGGGCAGAAAAGGGGCGATTCCTGTTTTTAATTAGCACCACAAGGCTAAATGACCGGTCCCGTAATTTTGAACCGAGTCAAGTGACGAGACCGGAACACTTGACCCCGCACCTCCAGAGGTAAATTTGGGAACTTGGAGGACATTTCAGCCACGACCTATTTTTCGGGCCCCGGCCCGAAAAATAGGTCACTGTTCAAATCCTCTACCGTCTTCCATTATCCGTGATTTCTCGGTACTACAATTAGACCCAAACAACTTCAATAGTCAGCTAACATCGTTAACTGAAAATAAATTTCAAGTGAGAGGTTTCAAATCAACCCATAAACTTTTTACGTGCTCTGTTTACTCCTTCACTGTTCAAATCCTCTACCGTCTTCCATTATCCGTGATTTCTCGGTACTACAATTAGACCCAAACAGCTTCAATAGTCAGCTAACATCGTTAATTGAAAATAAATTTCAAGTGAGAGGTTTCAAATCAACCCATAAACTTTTTACGTGCTCTGTTTACTCCTTCACTGTTCAAATCCTCTACCGTCTTCCATTATCCGTGATTTCTCGGTACTACCACTAAAGTCAAACAGCTTCAGCTGTAAGTTCCACAGAAACATTATCATACTGCTATAATCAGGACTTAACCTCTAATTTCGGCACTAAAACATCGTTTTTCTTTGTTCATAGGAAGACCATCCATGTTTCGGAGCGGAGCGGAATCACTTCCCTTGAGTTCAAATCCGGAATTTCCTCCCACGGCCTTTACAAGATATCTTAAAATATTCTTCCGCATAGTTATCGGAGAGGAAAACTGTCATTTGTTTACATAAAAAGTCTATGCGAATCCTTTAAATATGATTGATTGGGTTTTATGTAATCGAAATTCATTCCGGTGTAGAAAACTCTATTTTGAAAATCTGAAAGCGATTACTTTGTGTATATGATTAATTTTTAACACTAAAATCTTTATTTGGATGACTGCTTATGCTAATATAATACAATAGAAACGAATCGCTATAAATGCATATATAAGTAAATATAATGAAGGAACTTAGAGATTTACAAATCTCAATTTCGGTTTTGAAGGTAAGAATTTCCTTAGTGTTTCCTTAGTTTTCGAATATAGTAGGAACAAGTCTGGCAGATCCATACAATGGCTGAGAAGATAATTTTTCCTCTGTCACTTAATAAAACTTTTACTGAAAAAAAATAAAGAAATAATTTTGTGAAAGCATGCATTATTAGTCAATATTATCGTTTTATTTTTTAACATTCTTCAGAGCACTTATTTTATCCTAGCTTACATGATCTTTTGATTTTTTTTATCATTTCATTTTTAATCAGCCAGCTTGGCTGAACCTTTTATCGCAATATGCGGAAAGCAAGGTGGTTGCAGTGTTTTTGGACAAAATTTATAATCGTGTTTTAGTGTGACCTCGTATACTATTTTACATATTGTGCTGAAAGAATAAAAAAAAGTCAAGGAATAGTCAAGGGGATATCCTGAAATTTAAAATGTTGTTGAACGAACTACATATTTCGTTTTACATCCTTCAATTTTGTGATCCAAATATGCAAGAAAGTTTTCTATTTTTTTCTAAACTGAGTCCGTGATGAGAAAAATTTATAATTTTTTTTTAAATACGTCACTCATTTCTTAATATAATAATGCAAACTTTCATAATTTACAACAAGACGTAGCATACGAAATTCAAAGGACTTACATTAAATATAACTTGATGGTTTCTTTAAAGAAAAATTCCTATTATGAAATGCTAAACATTCTATTTTTGAAATTATAATGAGTAGTCCATTTAAGAGATAGTTTCAAAACCTCCAAAAGAACCTTTCAAAAGAAGTAGGGTGAATAAATCAACGATTTTGTTTGCTCAGATCTATCGAATTTCAACATCACGGAGTACAGAAAGTGTATGTATACGTTGTATGTATGTGTCAGTAAATCGCAAGAATATGTCCATAAAAAGTAGCCCCAGGCCTTAAGTTTGGAATAAAAGGATTTTTCAAGGCAATAAACTGTTCGCATACGAATAGAAAGTGTGTCAACACGCCTAGTAGAGTCGACAGCAAAAGTTAAATGAATCACCTTTGTTTTAATGGAGTTTTGTATGCTTTTGTTTAAACCACTTTTAATTCCTTCATAGATTAAATGATACTGCATAATATTTGCCCCATTAACTGCTTCAACACTTTTTATCTCTGTGAAATTTACTACCTTGGTCTGGAGTAAATATATATAATTAAATCTCGGTCTTAAATTATATCATATAGACAACAGAAGCCACTTGCTAGTTGAGAGCCGTTGCCATCATTTTCGAACGAGTTGATACGCTTCCAGCTTGCTAAGCGATTCTGGAATTGGAGCACGGATGAATGCAGAAGGATAACGAGGACTGTAAAATCACTTTTTCATCTGCATAATGTAAGTGTAAACATTAGGTTATTAAAACAACAAAATAAAACATAGGGCGCGGTATCCCAGTTGGGAAGAACAGCAAGCCAGTGATCTGAACGTCTCTGGTTCGATGTTCATAGCTGCAAATCTACCACCGTGTTCACTAATGAGTGGCCGGGGCACGTAAAATAGGGCGTGGCTACAATGTCCTCCAAGCTCTCAAATTTACCTCTGGAGGTGCGGGGTCAAGTGTTCCGGTCTCGTCACTTGACTCGGTTCAAAATTACGGGACTGGTCATTTAGCCAAGTCGGACTCCGACCCTTGTGGTGCTAATTCAAAACAGGAGCCTCATCGCCCATAGCCTTCGGGACTTGATCTGATGCTACTGTCGGTCAAGGAGCATAAGCAACAACAAAATAAAACATTGATCTTTCTTGTGTCATCATTGTATTTAAAATCTATGAAGTACTACCTCATTTTTTGTCTGCTATATAATTTCACTTGAGTTTGCTTTTCTGTAGCAATTCTTTACAAATGCTTTTCGCAAAGCAAAACGCAAGTTTCATGCCACCGCGTTTAGGAGTAAAATGTTTATATAGAAAATAATCACCTATGTAGCACATTCCCCAAGATAGTAAAAGTAGTTATATCTCCAATGCCGGTGCAGCCTACTCGATGTCTCTTAAATACGCTATCCCAAAGACAACCAAAAAAAATTGAACGAGATCTCAAAGTTTGAGTGAGATTCTGAAATCGCAATGTGGGTCTAGTGTATTGGAGAGCTCGCCATCTGGGTACTTCGGGTAATCATGCATTTTTGGCTGTAAATGCAGCTTTGTTATAAACCCAAGAAAAGTATTAAATAAATCTTTTTTATTTGTTAAGGTTGAGTTATATGTCAACCTTGCTGAAGGAGACTTAAGAGGCCACAAATGTTTTCATTTTTGCATTAGGTCGAGTATTGGTGAACAAACAAACGGTCCGTCCCAAGGCCAGTTTGTAAGAAAATATTTGGCCATTCCGGGACGCATTATTAGGCATACACCGTGAAATATTCAAACGATATGAGCAAAATTTGTTCAGCTTGGTTTTGATAAGGACAGTAGACACCTATACTTCACGCGTTTACAGTCGTTCATCTCAAGAAAGTTAGCAGATGATCACGGGACGGCTTTTACGGAATTTATTTTTTCGAATGCGGAGGCACTTGTCGCTGCCCTTTCCCCTGTATGTACACTGTGAGACTGCTGACCATTCATTTAAGGGGACACCGTAGAGGTGGTCAGCACTACCCCCTACAAGCCGGTCCCGTAATTTAGAACAGAGTCAAGTGACGAGACCGGTTCACATGACCCCGCACCTCCAGAGGTAAATTTGAGAACTTGGAGGACATTGCAACCACGACAGATTTTTGTGCACCAGTCGCCATTTGTGTACACGGCGAGGGATTTGTCAGCGACGGACATCGAACCAGTGACGTTCAGATCACTGGCTCGCTACCTTTGGCAACTGGGCCACCGCGCACATGGTTTTACGGAAATAACGAAGCTTTTCATCAACCTCTATAGGCCGTTAGTGGAACAAAGCGAAGACCGATTATAAAGGATAAGTTGAACAGAAAGGAGTTAATATGAGAGAAAAAGCAATTCCAACCCTGTGGTACTTGAGTTACGAAAGATCTCCCGAACTGTGATGCAAATCGTAGAATAGCCAAGCAATAATGAAATTCAAGTAAGGTTTACGTGTTTTTCAATTATATTTAAGTCTCTTCTATCGTAAAATTGTGTTTATTAATTCTGCATACTAAATTGCTTCCCAGGCAAATATTTAGAAAATTTTGTGTCATTATAAAACTATAAGAAGAGGGCTGGACTGCGATTGCTATGTATGTATGTGAGAGATGCAAGGCGACTAAGACGGAATTTAATATACCCTGTAACTAAATTCTGTTCAAACCGAGAGCAAACAATCTACTTTGAGGTGTAAGGTTTGAGAATGTTTGCCTAAAAAAATTTTGTGCAGCTGCAGCTTCCACCTGCCATCTTGAAACCTTTATCTCTGAAATAAGGGAGAAAATATCTGCCCTCGAAAGTGGTGAGATTGTCCATGCTGGGTTCGGCAAACTTGTTTCGCCCTGACCTTATACCATATTATACGGTGATGGTAACCTTATACCATAAAAAATAGAAGCAAACAAAGAGGAATTTAAAGGAACTATATGCTGAGAAATAATAAATATTCTACAAACTAGCTGAAAGGACACCACGGGGGTAATCACAAAACACGGTTCTGCTTCTGTTGATTGTGGAAACAAAACAACAGTTTAAACATATAGGAGGAAAAAAAAGTCAGAGAAAATGTTTTTGTAGATAAAAAAAACACAGTCTTGATTTAAAAATGCATAGTAAAATAATAATATGGAAGTATATATACAAATACATTCAGAATGTTTTCCCCCATGAGGCCGGTAATAATCTTACAAACATTTTTGCTGAATCACACAGTCGTTTGAGGCGACGTTATCGTGGGAACACCATATAGGTGAACCAACATAACATCCTATGAAGGAACAGAAAGCGCAGGATGATCCATACCTTGACCGAGATCCAAAATTGGTATTCCACACAGTCGAATCTTTCGAAGATAACCATCATACACATGTCCTTAAAGGAATTTCTTAAAAATCACTAAAAGAGGAAGAAAAGATCTTAGTTTAGACTGGAGGCTAAAAATTTTAAAATGCTATGGACATCCTGTTGACTTTTGTTTAACCGCTTATATGGGGTATAGAAATTCTTGTTCTCAAAGAATCCTTTGCGCTTTCACCCCAAATTTTCCAATCAAAGAAAGTTGTTTTAATAAATGCATATATAAAGATAATGCTTGCTTAAACTCTTTGATTCAAACGTTCGCAACTGAAGAACGATGAAAACGATTTCAATATGAGGAAAAGGATCCATGTGTTGTTCTCAAAGAATCCTTTGCGCTTTCACCCCAAATTTTCCAATTTAAGAAAGTTGGTTTAATATTTGCATATATAAAGGTAATGCTTGCTTAAACTCCTTGATTCAAACGTTCGTAACTGAAGAACGATGAAAACGATTTCAATATGAGGAAAATGATCCATGTGTTGTTCTCAAAGAATCCTTTGGCTTTCACCCCAAATTTTCCAATTAAAGAAAGTTGTTTTAATAAATGCATATATAAAGGTAATGCTTGCTTAAACTCCTTGATCCAAACGTTCGTAACTGAAGAACGATGAAAATGATTTCAATGTGAGGAAAAGGATCCGTGTGTTCTCAATCCTTTACGCTTTCACCCCAAATTTTCTAATTAAAGAAAGTTTTAATAAATGCCTATACTATAAAGGTAATGCTTGCTTAAAATCCTTGATTCAAACGTTCGTAACTGATGAACGATGAAAACGATTTCAACCTGAGGAAAAGGATCCGTGTGTTCTCAATCCTTTACGCTTTCATCCCAAATTTTCCAACTAAACAAAGTTTTAATAAATGCATATATAAAGGTAATGCTTGCTTAAACTCCTTGATTCAAACGTTCGTAACTGAAGAACGATGAAAACGATTTCAATCTGAGGAAAAGGATCCGTGATGCGTTAAAATGGCAATACCTAGCGCGAATGTTATGAGTCTCATTCACAATTCGTTTTGCATTGTAAGAAGTAAATAAACAGTTTTCGACAATCTGTTTGGCAGGCCATTCTTCCTCGGCACTAAGCCCACCCTGCGGGGCCGAATCTGAGTATAATAAAATACTCCTATCAGTTGTCACAATTCTCATAAATCATAGGTGATTCCGAGATTCATCGAAAAAGAGTTCGCGCAAACATAATAGTTCCCGCTTCCCTTTATTTTCGGCCCCGTTATTTCCTAATGAAAAGAAAAAGAAGAAATAAATGTCTGGATATTTCGGGCCGTCTTTTTCCTCCAAGTGCGTAATCAGCTTTGGGAGTTAATTTAAGCGACGGGGGATGTTTCCTGTTTCCTTAACAGGATGAGGCGGACATTTTGTTTCCTATCGGTAATGAATCCTCCACGGTTTCGGAAACATATTTTAATATAGCGGAGGAAAAAAAATGGAGAAAATAAATGCTGCCGGGCAGCTGACGGCCTGACTCCGTATGGGAGTTGCAGGATTGCTTTTATCACAGCACTTGACGCTAATGCTGTATGTAATGAACACTACATGAGCCGCATTAGCTGGATCGCATTTTTGGTTTTACAAACAGCCTAAAGTCAAAGAAAGTTGGTAAAAGAATAAAGATTAAGTTTGATCTATGACATCTCAGTCACAATTCGGCGGGGTTAGAATGTTTACTGGTTAGAACATCTAGGAGAGTGGGTTAAGTTAGTGTCGGGGATGTAAGGTAACCCCCGTATAACACGGGAGTTATGTTCCAAAAAATTGCCGTGTTATGCGAATCCGTGTTATACGAAACAAAGAACTAGTACGAAAAGGGAGGTTATGTTCTAAAACCTAAAAAACATGCTATTATATTTTCATAACTAAGATAAATATCTTTATTAAAATTTTCTTAAGAAGTAATACATATTAATATGAATTAAACAATGTTTTCTTCGTTATCACTAAGCACTATTAACCGAGGGCGTTTTCTTTTTGGCGAGATATCCTTTTCCTCTGAGCATTATTCTGCATTATCTTCAGATCCATGCTCTACCTTTTGCAAAACATCTGTTAATTTAGATTTCTTGTTTTTAGTTAAAAGATCTTTATTAATTTCCGTATATGGTGCTAAGCACTTATGAAGTTCGCTTTTAAACTTTGTGCTCCTTTCATTTGAAGGATCTCCATTTAAGAAATATGACTCTAACTGTTCGGCTAAGCCTAGGCCTTTCTTTATGCTTTGTAGAATAAACTTTATAACTTCTTTGTATTCACCTATGCTATCATCATCTGAGTTATCATGGACTCCAGATCTCTGACAGTACGTACTACGATCAGAAAATCTGATAGTACGTACGCACTGGAATGAAAAGTGTCAAATGAGGTATCTTTCGCACTTAAAAGTTTTATCACGTTTATTGAGCTGTTGTAGGGGGATTTCCCTAATTTCAAATTAGATAAAGTTCGCTTTCAATAGTTTTTATTACATTTCATATTGCACGAGAATTTTACCCAATTCTTGAACCGTTTTAGAGTGAATCCGTACTATAAAAGCACCGTGTTATACGGCGATGTTCCCAATTCTCGAACCGTGTTAGAGTGAATCCGTGCTATAAAAGCACCGTGTTATACGGGGATGTTCCCAATTCTCGAACCGTGTTAGAGTGAATCCGTGCTATAGAAGTGCCGTGTTGTACGGGTGTTACCTGTAATTCTATTTCAATGAGAGTAAAATTGGGGGGGAATTTGTCTCTAGTGTGAGAGATGGAATCAGTGCCTTTCCACGGAAACTGGGTGGTTTTTGACCAAATAATGGAATTTCTGGGTCTCTCTTTCGGTGAGAGAGAATGTTAGGGTTGACTTCCGATACGGCTCGGTAGTTCAGTGATGATAATATCGACCCAAAATATCAAAGATTCTGGGTCCGATTCTTGGCCCAATCGTACTTCTGATTTAATGAGAATAAAAAAAATGTGGGTGAATTCAGCATAAGTGGTATAGGATCTCGGGGGAATTTTACAAATCGCTATGTCGGACCACGTAAGACGCATTGAAGTGTGAGAATTATGTCGTTACCGTTGCCCGCCTGTCGAAAACTGGGGGATTTTCATCCGAGGTACTTATCCTCCTCTCTCCCTAGTCTCCTTTTCAGCGGAGGAGAAAGTAAGGTTTTCCTATTGCTGCAATCACACACATCTAGACACGCAGTCCCCCGACACCCGTTGACACATTTGGGGGTCGATTAGTCACGGTCCTCCCCCCAAGGTCCCTCGAATCTCTTTGATCATCTGTGAAAAACCGACTGAGGGTAGGATCGCTGAAGAAAGGCTCTGCAGAGCGCTGCCCATAAATCACTCGTTTTCCCCCTGAATACTGTGCAGGGCAGATGTGTGTGACCGCCTTATATGACGTGTTACAGTTCTTCAGAGATTAGAATATAGTTCCGGAATGCAGAGGTTAGTTGGTTCGATCTTTTCCCCCTTTCTATGAGGGTCAGGGAATGCGAATGGGAGGAAAGGTGGAAGATAATTCCCTTGTTGTATTATTCAATAGTATTTTCAAACTTCTGTACCTTTAAATTTTTTTCCCAAGACCGGGGAACCCTAGCCTCACCGGTCTAATCATTCGATTTTTGTCCTCCCCCTCCCCATGAAACTTTAGATTAACTTCTTGACTGCTTATTTTACACATGTATAAAACATTCCCAGGTAGGGACTGGAAACAGAAACCTCCTGCGAACCACACAGTTGCACCTTATTCTCTAAAATTTCTCAACACTTCCTAGCTGAGTCTCATAATGGTACTTGGTTTAAAGCATTCATCCAATCAGTTGGATCTATGCCTGTTAAACTATTGCGAAATTTACATATTCAGAACATTACCACGTAAAACTTATATATATATATATATATATATATATATATATATATATATATATATATATATATATATATATATATATATATATATATATATATATATATATATATATATATATATATATATATATATATATATATATATATATATATATATATATATAGTAACCACCGCTTATAGTGATCAGTGGTTATAAGAATCAACCGTTTATAAGAATCAATATCGCGAAAACAAAAACAAATGCATTATTTCCATGTTAAAATTTTCGCTTTAAAGAATCAATCCACCGGTTATAAGAATCAGTTTACACTCTTCGCTTTCCTTTCATTTTTCTAAAAATGCCACTTAAACCCTAAAAAGGCACGAAGTTCTTTCTCTTTTTTTTTAAAGAAAAATTCATAAGATGGGATGGAATATAGTCTTAAAATTCATTCCTTTCTTTGTTAGACATAACATAATAGTTTCCCCTCAGACAATTTAGCACAACACTGTCCTATTAGCTTGACCCAGGGGCATCATTACCTGTCCGGGTCCGATTTCACTTTTCTGCACTGACAAACAAAAATAGGGGCCCTTGTTTCCCACCTCCCACATTCTGGTTGCGGCTTCCTGGACCCTGAAACATATAAATCTTCGGCGAAGTGTACACTATCACTTAGGCAAACGTGACATTAGTAGATTCAGCACGTTATCAAACCGTGAAACGTAAGCTAGAAGGTGAATCTTCGTCTGCGACTATTAGTATTGAAAGAGTATTGAAGCAGCCTCCTGAAAACTTCATTACGTCAAACTACCATAGAAAACTTTTTCTTGCTCCCTTCCTGTAGTTGAAATGTTAAAACTGTTAAGCAGGTATGTTGTAACAAATATTGGATATTTTTCTTCTCTTACTATAATCATGTGTATCTACTTATAGGCATAGAAATGAAGTTGTATTTTTAAAATTATAAAAAATAATTTTAATAAAAGATAATTAACGTAAATTAAAGAGCATTTTATGGTAAATTATCTAATATATGTATATATAGGTGTGTATGCCTGTCCAAAAACCTAAATTTCGGCTATAAGAATCAACCGCTTATAAGAATCAAAAACAGTAATAACAAACGTGATTCTTATAAGCGGAAATCACTGTATATATATATATATATATATATATATATATATATATATATATATATATTTATTTATTTATTTATTTATTTATTTATTTATTTATATATATATATATATATATATATATATATATATATATATACAGGTATAGGACAAAATAATAGGAACACCCATTTCGAAATATCTTTTACTTCGATCGTCCAATACAACCCCGCCACGTGTGTCGCAACAGTCTGCCATCTAGTGGCGGCGAAAGGGAAGGTATCAGTTGAACATTTGAAGGTGTCACAGTTGTATGCGAAAGTTCTGTTCCCAGCAAAGCGCCATTATGTCCGACCTGTCCGACGTGCGAAGAAGCATAATCATTGGAGTTTGCCCCGCTGTAGCGTCAGCGTCGAGAACAGACATCTTTGCGGGTGTTTCAAAGACCATTGTGTCAAGGGCTATGATAGCCAATACAAACCTGGGAAAGGCGTCCTCTGCGAAGTAGAACAGTGGGTGAAAGTCGAAGATGACCGACCGGAATAGACGCGGGTTGAAGAGGATAGTCGCCCGAAAACGAAGACTACCCTGTCACAGATAACCTCCGAGAGGAACACCCATCTCCAGAGCCCCAACATAACAGCAATGGGAACAGGTCATCTGGACTGACGAATCATCATTTACATTATATCAGACCACCGGACGTGTGTTCGTCTGGCGAACACCGGCAGACGCATTTCATGTTGACTGTCTGGTTCCCAGGGCCTTTTTATCGCATGGGCAAATCGGGACTTTGCCCAGGGCCCCCTGATGCTAGGGGCCCCAAAACCCCCTTGTTGTATGCACCTAGTACTTCTAATAGTATGTATTTTTATAAATGTCCGTAAGGGGGGGCCCCAAAATAGCATCTGCCCAGGGGCCCCCAGCGTTCATAATCGGGCCCTGCTGGTTCCTAGCGTGAAACATGGAAGGGGCTCTCTGATGGCATGGGGCGCGATATCAAGGCGTAGCTTGGGCCACTCAGTCCTGAGGGGGAAGATCCTAAGCAAGCATTATCACACTATTCTCGCAGATCATTTCAATCCTATGCTACAAACTCTGTTTCCCGGAGAACGTCCTGTGCTGCAAGATGACAATGCCTCTGTTCACACGGCTCGCTGTGTTCGAACATGGTTAGATGCGCGTAATGATGAAGTGGAACATCTCATGTGGTATCCTCATTCTCCTGATCTCAACATCTTTGAGCATTTGTGGGGTTCTTAAAAGAACAAAGTCCTTGATCGGTTTCTTTTTTCCACGCACACTACCTGAGCTCGAGACCGTTCTGCACGAAGAATGGGTGCGAAATCCCTTGAATTATGTGCAAGACCTTTATTTGTCAATCCAACGTCGAATGCAAGCTATAATAATTAAGGCCAAGGTTAGCCCAAACCCCTACTAATAAAAAATTTGCATTCTTTCCCAGGTGTTCCTATTATTTTGTCCTATACTTGTATCTATATATTTAAGTTGCTAAGCCGACTTTTTGGGCAGTCCGTGAGAGAAAACTACTGCATCAATTTACTTCATTTTGGTCTTAAACGAAAGATTGTAATCTGTAGATTTGTCAAATCTGGTTTTTGTAACCTCAATTTCTATTAATTAGCGTAATTTATAAAATTGATTTCTGCGCATGCTCAGTGGTATGTTAAAATCTGTGCTCAGTGACATGCTCAGTGACATGTTTTAATGATAGTCTCTCTAGATCTCACTCTGCCATTTTTATTTTTATGATAATTATGTTTGTGAAATATAAGATTAAACCCCATGGAAATTGTTTATCTCGTGCTGTTTAATTAGCGATAATCTACAGTTAAAAAAAATTGCTTTCCGTGCATGCTCAGTGACATTTTTAAATCTGGCTTTAGATTCTCACTAAGCACGATGCCGCTTAAACACATTAATTTGTTTCTGCGAATTATTATGATTTTCAACATTTGGCAATGATGTGTTGAGTATAATTTGTGTATTAGTACATTTATTTACTATCTAGCCGTCATGTTTTGACGGGTATCAACTAGTATACACTCATGGACAAAAAAATTAGCGCACCAAGAAGGAGTCGTCAAAATGAAACGAAATTTTACATACGTAATGACTACTTTGATATAAGTAAATGATAAGAAAATCAAAGAAAAAGGATAATTTATTTCAGAGAAAAGGGCAAAAGAACGGAGGAGTTAATACTCCGTTGGACCCCCTCTAGCGCGAATGCACGATGCGATACGATCGGGCATTGAGTCATACAAGTTCTGTATGATGTCTTGAGACATTTCGTTCCATATTTGCTGCAACCTTGCCTCTAGTTCGTTCAAACTCGTGGGATGCCCAAACTCGTCGTCCCAAATGATCCCAGATATGCTCGATTGGAGACAAATCTGGGGATCGGGCAGGGCAAGGAAGGGTAGTAACAGTGCGGAGACAGTCTTGTGACACCCTTGCCGTATGAGGCCGAGCATTGTCTTGTTGAAAAATGGCTCCTGGGAGCCGTTGCATGAGTGGCAACACATGTGGTTGCAGGATTTCATGAACATACCGCTGGGCTGTCATGGTGCCACGGAACAATACTAGGGGTGACCGTATATTGTAGGCAATGGCACCCCATACCATCACACCAGCTGTGGGAGCGATGTGTCGCTGTACAGCAAAGGCAGGATTGAAGCGTTCACCACGGGCTCTCCACACACGAACACGATTGTCATCACTGCCGAGATTGAATCTGGATTCGTCGCTAAAGACGACCTGGTTCCATTCCGCTGCAGTCCAGTTTCCTCGTGCGCGGCAAAACTCCAAACGGAGGCGTCGATGGGTGGGCGTCAAGGGCAGCACACGTAATGGGCGCCGCGATACCAACTGTCCTTCAGCCAGGCGCTTTCGTATGGTTCGAGAATACACAGAGGCCCCTAGTGAAGGTGCTACCTGTGCCTGGATGGCGGCCGATGAAGCAGTTGGCTGTACGCGTGCATGTCTTACGATGTGGCGGTCTTCTCGACGACTGGTCTGTCGAGGGCGTCCTGAGCCTGGTCTTCGTGTACATGACATCTCTCGGGTCCACTGGTCCCAACACCTCCTCACAACACAATCAGAGCGGCCTAATTGACGAGCTACTCGCCTAGCTGACCACCCAGCTTCCATCATCCCGACGATTCTCCCCCTCTCAAACTGCGACAACTGCTTATATTGTCTTCGAACACGGCGTAATGGCACGTCTATCTCAGCTCTTGCTTTGTAAATGATTCAGCACACTCAAACAAGCTTTGGTTACCTGTTTTATACTCCACAGAGTGCGATGTTCAACGCCCTCTACCGGCTATACGTAATGCGCAATCACGCTGCATTTCTAATCATTTGCATATCTCCCCGACATGTACCTTCATTGCAAGTTTCGTTACGATCCCGCAATTATTTCTTGGTGCGCTAATTTTTTTGTCCATGAGTGTATATATAAAACGTGATGCATAAAGAAATGCATAGCAAGAATGTGAGATTTATCAGCCCCCAAATTTGCCAGATTATCCTTAAGTTAATCACAAGGTTTCGTAGTCGTAACCGTATGGTTAATATCAATCCACATATTCATTTTCTAAGTTTGAATTACCGTACAGAAGAGCGTAAAACAAAGAACAGTTGAATATGTGAGCGAAATGAGGGAAGGTCTAAAATGTTATTCATAAGACAATTCTTGTATGCAGCCAATACCTCCAGGTTTCTGTTCTCACTTTACTAGGTCGTATGGTGCTTTTACTGGTTTATCAACTTCAGATCTATTTGAAATGCTTGTGATAAGATGGTTTAATTTTAGTCGCTTATAATCTAGTTTTGGCTTAAGAGCTTTTTCCTGTGATATTTTTCCCTTTTCACCAAATCTCGCGCCACTTGACCTACGGAAAGTGGAAGAAGGAAATCTTGAGCAAAAGTATACATGCTCGAACCAGACACTAAAAAGAACAATGTATTCTTCCCTACGGACCTAAGCTTCTTGCTTATCATTAACTCCACGGTAACATCTAGCAGCTGACAGATACGGTAGGGTAGACAAAATGCAAAAATCTTTAACCAAGAGATGAATTTCTTCTTGTAATTAAACCAATATATTCGGTCTTTAACCACAGGGAAGGAAGGGGTTGACACCTCCCCCTACACAAACACTACTTTTTTCCCTCCGAGATGGTTCAAAACATAAAATACAGTCATTTCTTAGCAATCAAGCTTTTTCATCGTGAATTTTCTCTTAAATGGGTCGCAACCATTTGTAGATTGGGGATTATTAATTCTTAGATTTTTTTAAAGGGGGGGGGGGGGGACTGAAGTCTGAAAATTTTTAAAACTGAAAATTGCTTTTATTTAATTACATGTCAAGTAACAAATTATCATGCTTCATTCATTGCTGAACGCTCAATAAAAATTCATGCTCTTTTCTTGAACTTTATAACGATATAACAAAGATGGAATTATACTTTTCAAACTTAAAAAAGGATATTGTGAGTAAAGTTAACAAAATATACGAATAGGAAACTGAAAAAATATTCCCTCAAATAACCTTTCATTGAATGTTTTGCGATAAGAATTCGACATACATAAACAACTATACATCTAGTCAACGTTCTTGAATAAATACTAACTGTAGTGTAGATATTTTAAAAGATTCCAGTATAATATTTCTTGGATACTGCTAAAATGGTATCATCTTGTAACATGTTTGGAGTAGTAGCATGGAGTTCTTACAGAGAATAATGCTTTTATTTTTTACTTTCATGGTGAGCGGTGTATACTTTGCATTCAATAATGATAAATGGTATTTATAAGTTTACAGGTTTAACAAGTTCTTTTAAGAAAAGAAACCTTTCTTTATATTTCATTCGAAGAGGAGGCTTGATACTACATACATACAAGGTTCCCACCTATATCCCTTACACCGCCCCCCTCAACTTCTAAATAGTGATAGGTTAGGCCATAAAGTTGGTGTCTAGGTATAGTAAAAAGGTTATGCGCTACTCGATGAGAAAAACTTACAACGCCATCTATCAGCAGATTATGGAATTAGCGTTTTTATCTCAAAAACTATACGAGAAAGGGGAAAAAAGTCAATTACAAAGTTGTTCAGCATTATCAATTTAGGAAGGAAAGACACCTTGCGCACATTAATACTCAAAACAGAATGCAAAAAATGAACATTTGTTCGGTCGTGATTTTCAACAATATGGCGTTGTGAAACGCGAGCGAAGCTCGAAAAGACCAGAGATCCAGTCCAGAGTGCAAATGTGTATAGTGGCTAATGGAAAGCATTTTCAGAAACATAAATAAATGATCCTAAAGATAGGTAAGTGTCTCAGTTTCTTTCTTCCACTCTTTATGACATGACAATTTTCGAAATCGCGACCAAACAAATGTTCATTTTCTACATTCTCTTTTAAGTATTAATGTGCGTAAGATGTCTTTTCTTACTAAATCGATGATGCTGAACTTTGTAATTGACTTTTTTCCGTATATCGTACCGTTTTTGAGATAAATACGCTAATTCCATAATTTGCTGATAGATGGCGTTGTAAGTTGTCTCATTGTGTAGTGCATAACCTTTTTACTATACCTAGACACCAACTTTATGGCCTAAGCTGTCACCGTTTAGAAGTTAAGGGGTATATATATGTATGTATGTATATATATATATATATATATATATATATATATATATATATATATATATATATATATATATATATATATATATATATATATATATGCCTACATATACATACACATCCATACTGCATATGAGCAGTGTTACTATTTTTCTAGAAAAAGAACAGAGTTGGAACTCATTTTGCAATTTTAATGTAGACCATCGATTCCTTTCAATTTTAATTAGAATACATTTATCATATTTTTAGAGTTTATTTCTCCAGTAGGTCGTTTAAAACTTTACAAATTCTATTTATTGCTCGGCCATCGCGAGAAAATTTTTAGCTGCCACAGCTGACTTTGGCTGGTAAGGGCCTGCAGCACACAATGAAAAATTTTTAATCTCTCGTGAAATGTCGAACAAAAGATTGCGTCAACTTCAAGGGAAACGCCGAAGGACAAAAGGATAATGCTTGTAACATAGAATTATGAACGGAAGATTTTTTATTTTTTATTTTTCTACTGTCAGATTCCTTGAGGTCGGTTTTTCAACCTCAAGGAAAATCGTCCAAAATAAAACCTGTAAGGTTAGAAAGTCAAGTTAGCTTAACGTTACACTTTATCGTCTTTTTTTTTTTTTTTAAACGTTTTTATCCTTGTAGCCAAAATGAGTTCCGGAATCAAAATGCATTAAATGCGCTTCCTGTTTTCATGATAAATGTTCAAATTATGCAACATGATTCACTGTGGTTACGTATTTATATATAAAAATTGCATGCTCGTAGATAAGCTTTCTAACATCGAAAAACTTAAAATGGATATCAATGACCTGTGATAAAAAATACTTAGGAATTCGTGTGTGTGTATGTATATATATATATATATATGTGTGTGTGTGTGTGTGTGTGTGTGTGTGTGTTTGTTTAAGGATACGTAATTTTCGTATTTACGAAATAGATGCGAATAAATACGAGATTTGCCGATATGAACGAATAAATGCGAAAATTATTTTTTTACTACTCTCCAGCGAAATCTCAGTGATAAAAGGCTTTTTAATTGAAATTAGGTAATAATAGTTATAATTTATCAACATAATTGCTTAAGTAAGACCATCCGCGGTCTTCAACTGAGAAATCTCCCTCTCCTTCGGATTTGTTCCGAATTTCACCCGGACAGTTTGTCCATACCGGAGTCGAACCTAAATATCGAACTGTGAAAATCAACCATCAAGTTTTGTGGAACAATTTAGTATATTTAAGAACGTCTCTTGAGCGCCAAAGTCAAGGGTACTTCAGATACTTACAGTACTCAACCCAGATACTCCTGTTGATATATACAGATTTTAATTGCAACGAAATGCTGCTACCTTAAGGGCCTGTTCACGTAGGAGTCCGTTGCGTAGCGATAAGGGAAAGATGACGTTGAGACGAAAATAAACCAATCATAGGCGTTAAAAATTTCATTGCTAATCGTTTGGAGGTTTGTCATTGGTTAAATATATTTCAATACTTTAACGCTCTGCTACGGGCTGCTATGTGAACAGGTCCTTACTTTGCAAAGGCTAACTATACAAAGCCTCTATAGTCCCGTTAATAGAAAAAATGCTGAGATATTTAAGTCTGTACAACTTAGTAATTAATGACAGAGGGCAAAGACTTAAAGAACATTATGTGGAGACTACTGCAATGTTAGCTTTTAACTAAAAATTTCGATACCTATCAAAGTACGTAAAATTTAAATTTATTATTATTATTATTTTTCCCCGAATAAATGCAAATATTCGATATTTTTGATGCGAAATTTACGTATCCCTATGTATAGTGTGTGTGTGTATGTATATATATATATATATATAAATCATGCAAACTGTATTTGTTCAAGTACTTCTAACTTTTAAAAGATCATTTTCAGGCATTTTGTGTTTTAAGAAGGGAAAATATTGAGAGCAAATAATATGCATTTTATTTCTACTGGAGATTTGTAAAATTAATTTTATAAAGCATGCTCTTTCTCCCTTTTGAGGTAAATTTCTTTTAGCTGAAAATTAAGAGATTTACCAAGTCAATGCCCCGACATCAAAATACATCCGACTTCTATTTGCGATCACATGGATGTATTCGAAAGTCGTTTAAAAATGTGGAATTAGTAACTCACTTGATGGAACAGAGGATGATTTCTTATACGAGGGCCTGTTCACATAGGAGTCCGTTGCGTAGCGTTAAGGGAAAGATGACGTTGAGACGAAAATACACCAATCATAGGCGTTAAAAATTTCATTGCTAATCTTTTGGAGGTTTGTCATTGGTTAAATATATTTCAATACTTTAACGCTCCGCAACGGACTCCTATGTGAACAGGCCCTTAGGGTCTGTTCACATAGCAGTCCGTTAGCGCAAGCGTAAAAGTATTGAAATATATTCAACCAATGACAAACCTCCAAACGATTAGCAACGAAATTGTTAAAGCCTATGATTGGTTTATTTCCGTCTCGGCGCCAATTTTCCTTTAACGCTTACGCCAACGGACTGCTATGTTCAACAGGCCCTTAGTGATTCTTCATTTAGCTCTGGAGATGATTTTTGGGGGATTTTGAGGATTCTGATTAAAAGGTACCTAACTACAACGTCCCCTTATTACATTTTTATGGACATAATTAACTATAAAATTAGTACAGTAAATCATTATTGAAATTCATGAAAAAAATAGGGCAGTGTCTCGCAGCATGTCACATCTCACCTCTTGCAGATTTTACTTCTTGTTTAGCGAGGAGTGGCATAATTTAACATGGCGTTCAATGAGCATGCTTACAGCTTGTTTAATAAAATGCTCTCAGATTACACAAAGTCTTTAGATACGGTATCTAAACAAAGGTATATCACTAAATTAAACATTCAGGTACAGCCCGGAAAGGTTTATTCAGTATATGACCCGTATTTATTGACAGAGGAAGACTGGAGTTACGATACAAGACGCTGGCCTGAAGTAACTTATCCTGATATCTATACATATCTCAACATAATAATAATCATTCTCAACGAAAGAATGATTATATTCTCTTAAACCTTGCGAAATATTGAAAACAAAGTGTTAAAATACCTTTTACATAAAACTAATATGAGGAATTTTATAAATAAACTTAAATTATTTAACTCAAAATGAAGGTATCGTCCAAAAACACATGCAAACGCATAGGAACGACTTCTGTTTTCTGCCACCCGATAATCACGTGATCTATAGCAGACGAAAACTGACGTAGCCAGTAACGTTGCGACGTTTCGCCTTATACCAAAACTTATAAACCAATAACTTCAAATACCAAAACTTAACATTGCCAGATGTTGTAGCACATATCTTTCACTGCACATAAGCAGAAAATAATTATCGACCTGCATGTACTTTGTTTTTTATACTCAGACTTTGGCTACGTCAAACTGTAGTATTAAAATTAAAAATAAATGCGATGTTTACATTCGCATTATTTTTTTTTCGGTACATCTGTAGCATTTTATTATTGTAGTTCATTTATAACTGACTAGTTGTTTGCCCGGCGTTGCACGGGTATTTGGGACATCTCGGTCATTTGGGACCTTTTTTTTCAATTGTATTTGAAATTTAAAACGCTTTTTTATATATTTTTGGCAGAAATAAAAGATTTAGCTACTACATTAAAAAATTATATGGGAATAAATCACAGTGTTTCTTTAGGGTAAATAACAAATAAATGTGAACCAACATAACTTAACTTCCCACCACAACATAGTTTTACTACAAAGATCATTAATAATACAAAATGTAGCAAGAACCTTACGTCTGTGATGAGGATAATCTCCCTGTGTTGTAAATTAGGAAGAAAAAACAGAAAGGTTATGTAGATTCGTATTAGTTTAATGAGTATAATACCAATGTACAAAATTACAAAGCAAGTGACTTTAACACTCAATCTCGGTTTAAACAATCACTCTGACATGAAACAGAACACTTTCACCACCTTTCTGACACATGCAAAGGTTTTAAATAGATCACATATAAGAACAATATCACATGGAACTGTTTTTTCGTCTATACATAAGGAAACAAAGAAATGGAACTGGAAGCCCAGTACAACTAATTCACGTGTTTTACCAAAGTTTCAGATTACTCTGAAAAACTAAAGCTATCAACCACCAACCTTAAATTTTTTAATTAAATTAATTTGTATTTTATGTATAAGTAACAGTGAATGAAAAAAAAAATTGATTACTTGTTTTGGGGACTTGAATTAAAAGTTATATGACATATTTTTTTATAAATAAATAAATGAATAAATACATATATATATATATATACACATATATATGCATGTATTATGTGTGCGTGTGTGTCCACAAATGGATTATACACCATAAAACCTAACACTCCTTTTTACATTCTTTTTAACTACTTTAAATGTTTTTGCACAAGGGGAGAGCTTCTTTCAGAAAACTTATTTTTATGTTATATTATTTAGGTGATTAATATTGTGCCTTTATGTTGGTGCTCCATTTATCCATTCCCTACTCTGTTGATCTTGAAGATCAGACAATTGCAAAATAATATTTTTCTGTTTTTAGTACTATTGGCAATAAATGCAAGAAATTTATGCTAATAGACTTGACCACAATGAGGTTCCATCGATGGTAGGATTATCAGTTTTGCATTCACTTAAAAGTAAATAAATAAATAAATAAATATATATATATATATATATATATATATATATATATTCATGTTTCAGATATCAACCTTTTGGATTCAATTGACTGAATACTTTGAAAAAAAAATGTAACTTCTAAATTTTTAACCTAATGAAATGTTATAACATAAAATGACCTCAAGGCATAAATTGCAGTAGAAATTTAAGATATTTTTCCTACATTCACATGCTTTAAAACTATGTAGAGAATTATAAAGAGTTTTTAACTATTATCTCACCACAGTTTTTCTATAACATCAAAGAAGCAAATATTTTGAAAGATATATATATAATCCCCTGAAATCATTCTGTTTAGTTCTAATGGTGTAAAGTAAATATTTTAGTTATGTATAGATCTGAAAAAATAATTTTATTAAGGTGGTTGATAACAGTAATAATTATAATCAACACCACTTACTCATTAATTGATATTCATTACTAATACCACTCAGCACAAACAGTATATTCCGAAGTTAGGAGTCAGAATACATAAAATAATATACATTAATGTATTAAATTTTATCAATACAATGATTTCATAATTGACAAAAATATGCACCATATTTTTTAAAAGAAACAATTTAAAACTAAAAATATACAGGTGTAACAGTACTGAGTAAAAGTATAAGAATATTTGTATCACATCACTTATAATTCGAGATATAATGTCAATGCATACATGAGTAATATAAATAATTATACTGGCATTCTGAATGCATTAATCTAAGAAACTATATAGGAAAAGACTCCATCACAAAGTTTATATGATTGTGAGATTGCCTGTTCCCTCAATTTACTTCATTAACATGTTCAGCATAAAATTAAATACAGTATTATAATGAAATAAATAAGTCAAAAACACGATGAGTAACATGAAACATAGAAATAGAAATATACAATTGGTACTTAATCATTTAAACTTTTGCACTCAACTTAAACTGTTTTTAAATAAATATCAAAATTGAAAAAAATATGGAAATTGCTTCAGAGATCTCATTTTACATAGTCAATAATTTATATATAAATAAATAAAATTTATACATATAAATATATATTTTTTTTAATTAAGTAATTTTTATAGTTGTATACATCTTTTACAGATGAAATATTGAAACAGATAAACTAGACTTAGATGGTAATTTAAAACTGGCAAAGTCAGATATATTTAAGATAATTAGTCAATGCATTTTAGTTGAAAATCTTTTGATAAGAAACTCTTCATAACGTAATGAAGTTATGTTAAACTATTGTATATATAAATCAAAAACTAAACTGAAGTTACTGAAACAAATATAAAACACATTTTACAAACATGTAAATGTTTCACAGGCAAGGCAGCTAAACAAATAATTACTTAAATAAAAACTTAAAGGAACAGACAAAATCTATAATAACAGTAATTTGATCATTTATTTTGCTGGACAACAAAAAAATTTTTAAAGTTTTTTGGGTGATACAAAGTTGTTTCACCTAAAAAAAATTGTTGGGAGGATTTTGCATTCAGTTTTATATTAAATACAAAACACAAATGGACACAAAAATGGTACTGAAAGACAAAAGAACATAAAAGAGGTTACTCTTTTTAATAACAGAGGTACAATTTGATCATAAAAAAAATTTATGACTAGTATAGTACGAGGTAAAAAGGAAAAATTCTAAGGAATATAAAAGTGTGAAACTGAAGCCAGCATTAACACTTCATTTAATTCAAATACAATTTCATATGATCTTAGTTCCCTTTCTTAATTCCATTTTTTTCACAAGAAAAAAATAAAGAAAATTTCTTGTTTTTTAAATTTCTAGTTTCTTAATGTAGAGGTTATTTATAAGCAATAGGAACACTCATAAGTTTTACTAACTGTCTACTGTAAATCACACAAAGCTCAATGAAACTGTTTATAATAAAATAGTTTACATATAATACCTAAACTCATTTACATTCTAGTAAAACAATTTAAAGCTGTCAGAATGAATTATTACTGTGGTGATGTTCTGGCATACATGTTTAGGTAAACAATTTATTTACCTGGCAATAAATTTATCTCAAAATGGATTTCATTTGTGACAGCCAAAAGAACAACAGATCACAATTAATGCCTGACGAAACTGCAAAATAATAAGTCTTAAAATGTATCATTCATGAAGACTGGTATGATTTTCTGAGTAAGAACATAAAAAACTCTTGATACATTATACATATTTTTCAAAAGATATGAGAGTTAGAAATCAATTAAAACACTGTTGACATAATCCTACCATTATTTGTCCAGTAATTCAAATAAATGCAAATAAACATAAATTTTGAACAAATTTCTTATGATTTTATAGCTAACCAATAATTCTCCTTTTCACATATGGACTAAAATTTGAAATGAATTTCAAAATTCTATAATACCACATAGTTCTTTATTCTATTCCCTAAAGCCAAAAAAAAAAAAACTATGATTGTAAAGTATTTTTAAGAGACTATTAAAGTTCTCACAATTTTTCACAGTGTACTAATATCTACAAAATTTCCAAAGCAATTTATCATCTATTTTTAAAAAGAATTATTTAACTTTTTTACACTCTACTATTATATAATTTTCCAAGCTTGCTTTTTAAAATTTCAAGATAGCATGGATATATTTTTTTAACATGAGTCTCCAATCTCATCTGAATTTTATAACTTAACAAAATTAATTTAGCAAACATTTTTTAAGTATTACTTTTCAACAACTTAAAAAAATAAACTTTCACAGAAAAAATAAAAATGTGTAATTACCTAAAATCTAACTGATTGTTCTAAACCTTTCTCGGGTTATCAAAATTTATACATTTATGTATTTTTTTAAACCTAATCATGCATAGTTAGGTTAGGTATACTATGTATCATAAAGCCTCTTTGTTAGAAATTATACACCATTATCTTTCACCCCTCCTTCCTCTATGAATACATGATAACAGTCTAACACTAGCTCCCCCTAATCCTTTTTCTTAGTGAAACAATGTAGTATTCCCGGTATGTAACGTGAGTATGCCCTTTTCCCTAAAAAGTCCTCAATGAAAGGCATTCTCCTTGCTTAGCAGATTGTACTAATGATATGATGCCACACTAAAACCTACCCTCCCTGACATTGAAAAATTGCTTAATATAAAGAATATAACACACATGGATATATGACTAGTAATATTAAATAGCCAAGATAAAAGACAGAAATAATAAATTTCAATGGAATAAGACTAGGGGAAACAAAAAATAAATGAGTATTAAGTCTTGAAATTGTTGTGATATTGCTTAAAAAAATAAATAAAATAAAAATAAATTTAAAAAATTACACAGTTTAAAATAAAAATACGAGTGTGAATGCTGTAAGTTCCAAAAAATGTGGATGAAATTTCAAAAACGGAATTATGTTTGCTAAGTCAAACATAAAGTTAAGTTTTAATAAAAGCTTTAACACTAGGAGAAGCTAAAAAATAAGTGTAAGTTAGAATGATATAATTTAAGAATTATCATATAATTTGAATCTAAAACACATGCCTAAATATTCGAAATTAATCCCTGTAGACCTAGATGTCTCAAATGATACAGATCTATGCAGTCAGCGATTTGTTTATAAGTTTAAATAACATAATAAATTGACATAAGATATGGCAAAAACTGTTAAAAAATCAATGACAAAAATATTTCAGTCATAAAGCACTAAGGATGCATATATATATTTCTAAAAGAAATATGAGGATAATACAGTGTTTATGTGGGTCATGACCCCAGACAGGGTCACAAAGTAAAATTTTGGGGTTACGAAAATTTGATTGTGATTTAATGTCAAATATTGCACCAATGTTTAATTTGTTATGCAGCAAAAAGCAACCACATCCGTCTTATTAAAATGTGATTTTCTTTCATTAATTTTTTGTATACTTGAGATATGTATCAAAACTACTATTTTTCATATGTATATTGTTTACCAAAGAAATAAATTATTTATGAGAAAATATTTATCTTTATATCCTTATTTTCTGGGGTCTCGAAAAATTCTCAATGATAAAAAGAAGTCATGAATGAAAAAAGTTTAAGAAGCGCTGGAATAATATATAAATGTATAACATTTCTCACAATTGCATAAGATGTGTTCTTCACAGTTTTCTTTTCAAAAGCATCTTATCTACTCATATCCGAAATTTAAATATATGGTTAAAACATTCTATATTTAAGCTCAATAGAATAGAAAATATTAAAATCTACATTAAAAAGAAGCATAATTTCTAAAAGAGTTTTGAAATAAATTAAATATTTATATGATATAAAAACCCTCGAAACAAAGTTGCTAGTGCATATGAAAAGACAATAACATTTAAAGATCTTTCACAGAAAAATCATGCAAGATAAGTTATGTAGTAACAGAGTTAAAAAATGCTATGTGCCTACATATAAACCACTGTAAAGCATTATAAGTGCTGGATAAAACACATGAAAACTTTAAACACTTTAAATTTTGTTCCCTAAAATTTTTTAAAGAGCCTATGTCAAAATTTTATTTTCAAAAAAGTAACTGAATTTATTTAAAGCCAGGAAATGTTAAAGCTGATTTTTATTTTTAATCTACAGATCATTTTTTTTATCAAGTAATGATAAATGTAGCAAATAATTGATATTTTGGTTCATAATTGCTTATAAGAACATGAGATGCCACTTAAGAACTTCATAGAATATTATATGAGTATAGAACATTTATATTTCCCCAAGCCTCCATGTGAATTTGGAAAATATTTATGGATATCACAAAAATAAAAATATTAACAGGTAATATATTTTAATGAATTAATACTAATAAGATAGCGAAAATGTTTTTTAAAGAAAGTAAGTGATACAGTAAAGAACCAACATTATTAATGTGGTTGAAATCAGCCATATTAACAAAAAATAGCCATCTTCAAGTATAGAATGAATATTAAAATAAACAACAGACATTACATTAATCTAAAAGATATACCTTTATATGATCATATACTTAAATTATTACATATTTTTTATAGTCTTAAAATGCCAGAATTTTAAGACTAATTTATTGAAATGCTGAGATAATCAATAAGCCAATAACCATTCATGTTTTTAATGTACACAGTAACAAATATCTGGAATATTTTTAAAGAAATAATTGTTCCAGATCCGTGCTTTCAGCATAAAAAAGATAAGTTATTCAATTAATAAATGGCTCTTATGATTATAAAATCTGGCATCATTTTATGCAACATTTAATTAATTATACGCAATTTCTGGATGAAAATAAACAACATCACACAATATATAAAACATAAATATGAAAATTACATTCAAAAATCAGTCAGTTAATAAATAATATAAATAACACAAAAGAAAACAAATGATCTGTTTTTCTTTATCATGCAAAATGCAAAATTTTGGTCAAACTAAATGTTCAAATTCATAGCAGATTTTTAATTTTTAGGTAAGTCTTATAAATCAACAGTGATAAAATATTATTTCCAGTCAATAACAGAAATTATATAAACATAAACAGTTACAATGTGTGTATCTAATAGGATAAAATAAGAAATTATCTTGATAATACAAAAAGCAGCTTAAATATATACATTGCATAGAAGTTTTACGATGATTTTGAGGAAAATGAACAGGTGTTATGGAATAACCTTGATATCCTTTAGTGGCACACCCAGGGCGGGGGGCCCAAGGAGCCCTGCCCTGGGCCCCCCGCCCCCCCAAAGAAATAGAAATTGCATTAAGAATATTGATTTTGCTTTATAAATATTTTTATCCGTTCATCTCCCCCCCCCCCCCAAGAAAAAATCATGGGTGCACCACTGATCCTTTTAATTGATAAACATACTTCAGTATTGCTTTACTTAAAAATGAATAGATTCAATGATCACACACTATCTATTAGACTCTAGTGATGGAATAAGTCTATTTAAAAAAAAAAAAAACTGGAAAGTATGCATTAACAAAAAAGTACCAAAAATATGAAAAGGCAAAAATGGCAGCTATTCTTTAAGAAAAAACTAAAGAGTTTTAGGTACATGTCAAAGTTACTTGATAAAATGTTTTCCTTGTAGAATTATTATTTTACAAGCAAAACTAAAGTTTTTTCTTTTCCATTTTTTTCAATACTACATGATTTGTCTTTATACAGAAGCAGCACACTTTTGATGCTACTGCAACAATTAGCTCAATACAATGTTGATTTATGTGTGCTACAAGAAATGAGATAGACTGGTAGTGGCACTTTTGAAAGTAAGGATTATGTGGTTTTTTTATAGCTGCCATGCCAAAAACCATATTGAGGGTACAGGATTGGTTCTAAGCAAATGAATAAAACACCTCATAATGGATTTTCGGGCTATTTCACCAAGACTTTGTAAATTGAGAATTACAGAGAGGATTTCAACTACAGTATTTTATGTTCCCATGCTACTACAGAGGAAAAATCAGATGAGGAAAAGGAAACATTCTATGAAAATATACCTAGAATATATAATAGATGTCCAAGAAATGATGTAAAAATTGTTATTGGTGACAAAATAAGAAAATACTATGATGCAAAAAATTACAATATCTTATTTTCTCAACCACTGCCCATGAAACGATTTCTCTTTAGCAAAAGGCTTAATAATAAAAATGAAAAAATACTATCAATGTTTAAATGAATTACTGAATTACCATGTGAATTTGCTGTTTTTTTTATATAAATTTATCTGTTGTGTCAATAGAAAACAGCAATTTAAACTAATTACAACCAAACTAATTTAAAACACATAGTTTTAATGTAATAGAAATAAGTAAGGGACCAGAAAATATAAAACAAAGGCTATGACTTTAGAGTACAGAGATTTAGTGAGAATATTATACTCTGGTAAACTAGTCACATAAGACCAATAAAATTTTGAAATAATTTTTAAATTATTTCAAAATGTTAAATACTTTACAACATTCCAGGACCCTTTCAACCAATAAAACCATTTATTTAAAGAAAAAAATTAGAGCATCACTAGGTACTAATAAATAAAGAAAAAAAAATTGGTGAAACAGTACATGACACTAAATACTTGTAAACCTTTAATAAATAAATAAATAACAATGTTTAAGCTGAGAATTTCAGGTAAGGACTAGTAAAATTTCAGTAACAATTGATAGAAATAAGCCAAATTTAATTCAGCTAAACAAACAAATTGGGAAAATTAAAATTAATTCATTTGAGGCAGAAAAGATTCAAAAATTTCATATCATAAACATCAATATATGTTTAAATCAGCACTAACATTAAAAATTCACGACATGAAACTACACAGAACATAGTACAACAATGAATGAAATAACAATTTACTTATATTTTAAATAGAAACCAGCAACAAGAAATGACACCAACAAAGTCATAACTACACAAAATAAGCCATTTATATATATACACACAAAGAAAATTACATTTAGAAATTTCTCTGACAAATATATCTGTAATGAAACACCATCAACAAGAACAAACTTTTTTTTACTGTTTAACATAGAATTTTTATTGAATTACCATCTAAAATAAATGTTTAGATGAACACAAATTTTAATAGAGGGAATAAAATGTAGTAACTTGTCACAAAATCTAAAGAATACAAATTACTCTTTAAACACTTGTATTTATCACAATGTAATGCTCAAATAATTTCCCTACTGTCTATTCTACTAAGATACAATGATTGCACATAATTATACGACAGAATATTGCAACTTGAACTTTTTATCAGACTATTTTAACAACTTTCAGTCCACATACATGAATCTATAAATCATATTTTTAAATGTAAATCTAGGGTATTTATAACTAAGTTACTAACTAAGAATTGAATATTTAAAGAAATATTTTAATCTAAGCAAGATAAATACATCCCATATTATTTTTAAAAATAACATGAAAAAGTAAAATCTTTGTTTTTAATTAATTATAAAACCTTCATTTTCTTTTTTTCTCTTACAGGGAGTAATAAAGTTTATATAAAAAATATACTATAAAAAATACCCAGAACAATGTTTGGAAATTTTCTAAAAATAACTCTTGCTTGTTCACCATGCAATAAATACCAAATAAGGTTGATAAAAAAGCTCCAATATGATATCAGGTCATTAAAAAAAAATCACAGATGAGCATTGATACTGAAATTTCTCAGCTACCATGTTCATTACTCTCACACAGACATAATTGTAAAGATCATTTCAAGTGATCCACAATAACTTTGTACATAAAAGCTTTGCATGAAAATTTTCAAATAATATTTTTTATAGTAATTACTCCTTTCCACAACAAATGTGAAAATAAAAATTGAATACTCCATGTATATTCTGATAAATATCCTCACAAAACAAATTTTCATATCAAAAAACTTACCTGATTAAATTTATTTCAGACATACCAGTTCACACCACATACTCTGACCTACTGGAAGTTTATTCACTTAATAAAACACTAAATACAGGCAGACATAAAATTTATGAAGATTGTTAAATTTAAAACACATTACTAAAATGATTTCCCAATCCACCATATATTTTCAAAGTTCTTTGTGCAGACTAGAAGCTCATAAAGCAGTTGAAGTGACTGGATTAATGCCATGCACTAGAAGTGTTGGTGGTAAATTTACAGTCATAGTATCAAGCCGTTGTAAATAAAGCAACTGTTCTTCAGCTGTCTGTGGGGGCGGTGGGAGGTATACAAACAAAACTGATGATTGCTGACTGTGTTGTTTAATCATGGTATTAACCCCTGAAAGGTATGCCGTGTTGATCTCACCATATTCAGAATCCTCAGTAGGATCTAACAGTGCTGTGACATGATCCCACAAAATAATACTTATACTAGCATTGACTCGTAATAGTCTTAGCATGTTCTCCCACTGTTGTTGGTAGTAAACCGAATTTTCAGAATGTGCACTTATGCACATGAATACACGGATTATTGTGCTTGTCTTCCACCCTCCTACCATATTTAAAATGCAAGCTAACTGCATAATAAACTGCCAACAATTATCTATAGAAGTTGCAGCTCTGGGGTTGAAAAAATTAACAGGCCACAGGTCTAAGTACTTCTTTTTCCCTTTTATCATCAAGGACTTCTTGTCTAATCTGTGAAAATGACGAGCAAGACAGACATTCTTCTGCAGGCAGAAAATGCCATCCCATACAATCTGAACATACTCTTCCATCGACAAAAATCGTTGCTCCTTATGCTCTCGAAGTTCCAGAAACACTTGATCTTTCAGAACAACTCTTTGTAAATCATTAAATAGGGTATCTCTTTCAAAAAAGTCTTCAGGTTCAATCTCATCATAAAATCCCAAAAGGACAGTATTGGGCTTCATAGCTCCTAACCCAGATAAACGTGCTAAATGGTGGAATCCCTCTCGGACAGTTGGCGATAAAGTGACTTCTGCAAAGGCTTTAATCTGAAAGTAAAAATAAGTTTTATAGCTATGTAGAATCAGAATTTAACTCAAAAAACTCAGCATTCTTTTTATTGTATGCATTTATTAAAACTAATTTAGGTTAAAACTATAAAGAGTTGTATCAAACAGCAATAATAAATACAAGGTGACAAAATTGCAGTGCTTAACCCTTTCCTTCTTGCTCCCATCAAAATTACACAGTGAGGTTTCACCCTCTATTTCTCGTGCCCATGATATTTCCGGGCTGGAGTGTTCAAAAGTAAAGCACTAAAAAGATTAAAAACAATCCATTTCATTTACCCTGAAAAGTTTTTATTTCTTATCTTACATACCACATGGCAGCACCAGACTTTTTATAATGTAATTAGAGATGGGTTTTTTAAACTACACTGGTGTAAGAAATTAAGAGAATTTGCAGACTTGGTCAATTATCTCTAGAACTACTGTACCAATTTTAATGAAATTTGATATGTACATACATTGATACAATATAAAACAAATAACCATTCAATAATTGTAATACACACGCATGATCGTGCGTAACACTCGTTGGAGTCGAAAGGTATGAAACAGCGGTTGCAAAATAAACAAAAAAAATGGGTTAATAGGGGGTATGGTCCCCTCTTACAGATATACAGGTTTTGCAATGTGATTTCATACTTGAAATAAGGCAGTTTATCATTTCCTGTGGCAATTGGTCCCACTCGTTCAGCAACACTGTTTTCATTTCCTGGATGGTTCTTGGAGGGGGGTTGCGAGTTGCAATTGCCCTCCCCAGAGCGTCCCAGACATGCTCTATAGGGTTAAGGTCTGGAGATCTGGCTGGCCAATCCATCCAGCGAATATCTTCACTCTCTAGAAATTCGTCGACCAGAAGAGCTCTATGTGGCCTCGCATTATCGTCCATTAAAATGAACTCAGGGCCAACTGCACCCCTGAAAAGGCGAACATAGGGCTCCAAGACCTCATCCCTATACCTCACACCAGTCACAGTGCCTCTTTCAAAGACATGGAGAGAAGTGCGGCCATCCACCATGATGCCTGCCCAGACCATTAAACCTCCTCCGCCATAATGGTCAATTTTGCGGACATTGGAGGGTAGATAGCGGGTCCCTGGTTCTCTCCATATGAACGTACGGTGAGAATCAATGTTTAGGCTGAACCGGGATTCATCAGTGAAGAGAACGGTCGTCCATTGATCCATACTCCAATCTCTATGCTCTCTGCACTATGATAAACGGATTCTCCTGTTCATAGAAGTGAGCGGGACACAAACAGCAGGTCTTCTTGCAAACAACCCTCTCTCATGAAGTCTTTTGGAAACAGTCACCCTTGATACACGGGTTCCTGTGGCTGCATACAAGTCACAAGAGAGCTGAGAAGCTGTAGCACTCCTGTTATGCCTCACTATAATCGACAAATGGCAATCTTCTCTGGCCGTCGTGGCTCTTGGACGACCTTGCCCAGGCTTGCTCTCGATGGATCCAGTATCCTGGAACTGTTTCCATAAGTTACACACGACGCTGGGCGTTAAATTGAACTCTATACAAATTTAGACTTGAGATTGGCGTGCTTCTAGCCTCCCCACAATTCGCCACCTCATTCCATAATCTAAACGTTGGTGGTTACTCATTTTTACTGTTACAATTTGAAATTAACCGATTGCTGCAAAATAACACCAAGAAATTTGCCGAGGTGTGCTAGTGAACAAAATGTGTCTTAACTTACGCGTGCTTATAAAGCCTGTTTCTCTACTGGCTCCGCCTACACACACATGTATGCTTACGTATTTGACATACAAGATTTGCATTTTTGTCTAGAAGCAGTGGTTTTACATTCAGTTCAGTTCTTTTAATGAAATTCGATAAAATATGCAAATTCTCTTAATTAGTTCACCAGTGTAGATGTGGCAGATCAAGAAATAAATGGAATCCTCCGAAAATAAATAGTAACTTTTTTTTACTGTTTTCTTGAAAATTACGTGATCATTAAGGGGTTAAAACAAAAATCCATACGATTAAATTGTGAGCCTAAAGTTTACTGCCAACTTTCAACCTTATCAGTCACCAATATTGTTCTACAGAGAAATATTTTAATGCCTCAAACCATTTATTATAAAATAGTAGAGTAATTGTGTAAAGATAACTATCCTTAAAAGCTGTTATTTTTAGACAGCAAAAGCAGTAGATTCCATTTTAAATATAACCTCATAAATAAACATAAATTTTAAAATTTTCATATAAATAATATCTGATCAAAATAAATATCAGATAAATTTGTTCTACAAAAGACAAAAAACACAAATATTCAATGCAAATTTACAAAAAATACATAACTAAATTTATTTTTCAGAGAAAAATTCCTGCCTTTCAAAACAGGATAATGTTATGAGCAATTATTTGCCATGGGAGAGAGCTAATATTTATACAGTCGAATCCCGTTATAATGAACTTCAAGGAACTTAAAGAAAAATGCTGAAGTTCACAAAATGTACAACTCATTAGTTGCAATGTGTATTCAATCATGATATATTAAAAAAATGATAAAATCTATTAAAATTTATAATTAATGAATTAAATCGACTAAAATTGATTACATTAAACTGACACAATACTAATTAATTACATACAATAGGAAAACGACGGGACCAAAATTTTCATTTGTTATATACCAGTTTCACTATAACAGGGTTCGACTGTATATACACATTTAATGTTTGAGAAACCAGAGTATAGAGCAAAGAAACATTTGATTATATGATAAATTTTAATAACATTGACCAAAATAACAAATTAATACTATGCAATGGACGAAATAGAAAAAAAAACTTTTTTTTCTTCAATAATGAAATTTTTTTAGCAAAAAAGTAAATATGTTTCAAAATAGATAACTAGAAAAAAAAATTGAGAATTATTTTTCATTTTTCAAGACCCTTATTTTTAAGACACAGCATTTGTTTCGTTTTTGATTGATCAGTGAGCTATTAAAAAAACATAATCATGAGTGTTGTGACACCGAGAATTACGACGCCAAAATGGGAAGCCGTATCGGAACAAGTGGTAGCAAATTAGCGAATAGTTAAGCCAGTCAAAAGGGTGAAACATGAAATGCGTTGTGTATTAATTTAAGTTACAGAATTAACTTCAAGTAACTAAGCGACATGAAGGATAACCCAGATATGTTGTCTCAGGTAACATAGATTAAGTAGAGTATTTACTTTAGGTTAACAGCACTTAGCTTAGCAAGAAAATACTTAACCCTACATACAGCCTGACCCACGTGCTAAGCAGATTACAATACTCAAATTATTCATACCTAAGAAACATTAGCTACAACAGTAAATTAAACTACAGACAAGGGGTTTAAGGAGCAAATAAGAAGTTTATTTTAACTAAACATAATAAAAAAAAGGTAAATACTTATACTAGGCCATGCCACGCACCCCACTCTCGATCCTCAACACACGCTCCCAAAGGTCACCAACCTCCTACACGTCCAAGGGCTGTCTCCCGCTACTTTTCGAAGCTAGCCTGACATGCGCCAATCTGTACTTCGCGCCTGCGCAATACAGGCTCAATACACCAGATTTGGCGTGCATCGCCTTTTTTGGCAATAAATCATTTTTCTTTTCTGCCAATGTATGGCAGTTATGAGAGACAGTTATAAAGACCTGAATATTAATAGATATATAGTCCATGAGTCTTTATAACACTCTCCCCCTTCACCAAGTGAAGAAAAAAAAACAAATGAGGAAGCAGTATTAAAAACTCCTTTAAAGATAAAAATTAAATTAAAATCTGAGTATTCAGAAAATTAATACATGATATATTAAAATTCTTAAAATTAACCAAAATTTAAACTTTGAAAACTTCATTATTTAAACTGAAAAAATAAATTTATCAACAACATTACTATGAAATTTTTTTTACAAATACAAAATAGAAAAAAAAAAGAAAAGGACTTACTTTTAATTTGTCTAAAAGAGCCAGCCATAAAGGATATTCTTCTGCTACAGGGTCTGACACAACATTTTCTCCGAGTTCTCCAACTTTGACATGACCAATGACATACAAACCACTCTTTTTCAAGTCATTTGCAAATAAGATAAGAGGCAAGCATGACCTTGGGTTAGCAACCAGTAATAAAAACTGGGGTCTCCAAAATTTTACATGATCTTTTCGACTGTCAAGAAGAAGCAAGTATTTGCGAACCTAAATAGCAAACCAAACACACAAGAAAATTAGTTGAAAAAAAATTATGAATAATGTTTTCAAATTTTATGTTAATTAAATGATACTTTTCCTTTCTACTAAATATTAAAAAAGTATTGGTTATATTAAATTAAATACCCTGAAAAAAATTAAGAAGAAACTACATTTCATAAGCAGTGAATTAATCATATTGACAAGAACTGATTTGAAAAATTAAAACTTCTTGAAACATTAGAACAGGCCTGCACAACTCAAAATGGGATGAGGGCCATATTACTTTATGGAAAACTGCTGTGAGCTGCAAGAAAATAGGATAGATGGCAGAGTGAAAAATAAGTTATCTAACAAAATCTAAACTACTCATTATTTAAAAATAAATATTAATATTCGATGCTTATATATTCCTTTTGTAATACTATAAATCTAAAAATCATATACATTTTTTAGATTTATAATATTATGCATCTTCACAAATGGGCCACATAATGAGTACTGGCAGGCTGCATATGGTGTATGTTTTTTAAAGAAAGTAAGTGTTACAGTAAAAAACCAACATTATTAATATCGGTTGAAATCAGCCATATTAAAGAAAAATAGCCATCTTCAAGTATAGAATGAATATTAAAATAATCAACACTCATTACATTAATCTAAAAGATATACCTTTATATGATCATATACTTAAATTATTACATATTTTTCATAGTCCTAAAATGCCAGAATTTTAAGATTAATTTATTGAAATATTGAGATAATCAATAAGCCAATAACCATTTATGTTTTTAATGTATACAATAACAGATATCTGAAATATTTTTAAAGCAATAATTGTTCCAGATCCTCGCTTTCAGCATAAAAAGATAAGTAATTCAATTGACAAAAGGTTCTTATGATTATAAAATCTGGCATCATTTTATGCAACATTTAATAGTGGCTATTTCAAACAACTCCTGCTTCAAAAATTATGGCAAAATAGCCAAAATCTCTGGTGGTAATTTTGTGCTAATTAATACCACCTTTAATTCCTAACTCCAATAGTTCTATTTATTCATTTGTTAAGCTGCACAAGAATGTCAGAAACTACATTTTATAACCAGTCACTAAATCATTTTTACCCATGTGGGCTTGAAAATTTAAACTACAATTTAAAGTTAATATTATTATGGCCTTGGAAATTATATCTCTTGACTCACAAAAGGCTATATGCTTTTTAAAAATTTGACAATACAATATAAACTTCAGTATTAAACTGATAACACTAAAGCTTTCAATGGTCATTCATAGAATTTTATGTTGTAAAATCCTGTGACATCTGACCAGATGATGGTCGAATGCAGTGGCGCCGGAAAGGGGGGGCAAGGGAGGGCACTTGCCCCCCCTAGAAAATTGAATTTTTTTGTTTCTACCTAGCTAGCGCTCGTAAAATATTAGAATTTTCATTTAAAATCATAAAGTCTAACAAAACTGAATACTAAATTGCAACCTCACACTCGTTAACGCAAGCGCGATAAACGTCATTCCATATACGCAGGAGTGATTAATCGCCAATTTCAGGTACGCAAGCGCGTTTGAATGCCAATTCCAGACGTTTGCTTTTGAGATTCAAAAGCAACCCTACACGATGTTTTTTCAACGCGAAAGGGAATCTTGAATCCGATGCATTTGAAATGCGTACACGTTGACGTGTGATAGGGCATAATATAACATAAATTAACATAAAAGTTTATTTTTTATAACCGTATATATGTATTTTTAATAATAAAGGTGTAAAAGTTTTAATCTATTTTATTTTGCCCCCCTCTATATTTGACTCTTCCGGCACCACTGGTCAAATGACCACGGTGCTGTATTGTTGTTGCTGATCCCTGTCACCCAGCAGAGCTAGATTAGATCCATGATACCGCACACTCTCAAGAAGTCAATGACCAACAATGGCTGCTCCAGAAGATCTTCCTTTTCAAGTCCCAAGCACATTAGGATATGATCCGGAGTGGCTTGACCTTTGGAACATTTGGTACAAATTGGAACACTTTCTCCTTGTCAATATAAGTCAATGTTATGAGGTGGCCACTACGAAAGTGGGTTATTATAGTTTGTTCCTGTCTGCTGCACCGGAGGGACAAAGAACCACCGGGGTGATTATCCTGGTACAAATGGTGCATGGGGGGGATGGCGAATGCAGACCATACAAGACAGTTATGTTTAGAATACAGTTCAGTATATGTCAGAGGCGCTGGTATATCCATAGACTCATCAGCACCTCTTTTTGCCAGGAACACTAAAGCTTTCAATAGTCATTCATAAAATTTTATGTTGTAAAATCCTGTGACATCCGGTCGGACGATGGCTGTATGGCTACAGTGCTGGCATTCAGTACCAGTGTCTGTGGATTTGAGTCCCACTATTAACGTGGATGTTTATAGCTGTTCAGAATCAGCTTTAAGCTGTAGGTCCCAATCTAATTAGTCCTTATGTAGCAAAAAATGACCGTAGGGGTCTCATCCAAACCAAACCTGTGACATCCTTGTGATGATGAAATGAGTTTAAGCTACTAAACACTTAAAATGGTAAACACTTGAACATGTAAACAATATGAAAATATAAATTGACATACTAACCTGATGAAATATCAGTGCTTGACTAATAGATCCCCATCTTACTGGAATAGATCTTAAATGAAGAATAATGACTAGTAACAAGCACATTATGATTGATATTGCAGCATAAAGTGGACTAATGACAAACATCATAGTAATGCATCCCAAGATTCCTATCACAGTGGTGTGCCATGAAAAATACTTAAAAGAAGGCCTAAATTTAGCAAGAAAAAAGATCAATGAAAATTAAAGAATATAATATATACAAGTATTTATATATTTTTAAAAGTTTTCAAAAAGATTCTTCCCCCCCCCCCTCCTAAAGAAGAAAGAGAAAAAATACCTGAAATTTGGTGCAGATGCCAACTCTAAAGCCAAACATGCCAGGTTTGTAGAAAAGTAGGAAAGTAGGAAAAAAACAGAAGTTATCTGAGCAATTGTGTTGAGAGATCCAATGAGCAGAATCAGCTAAATGGTAAAATATATAGCACATCATTATGAGAAATATTAATATAAAATACACAAATTACACAGATTTTTTTCTTAAAAAAAGAAGCATACAAAAAGAATCCTAAAAATATTAAACATACTAACTCAAAATATTTTGTATAAAGCATAATGAAGAAGTATTTCAAATTTGGCACATATCAGCAGTATACAAATTTTAAATAATTACTATATCCTAAAAGTATTAGGAAAAGATGAAAAAAGAGATTGATAACTATGTAAATCTTTTATGAATTATCACAAGAGAAAAATTTTCTGAAATATACATCAGCTATTTCCTACAATCATCTGAGAAAGCCCTGAAAGTCCATAATAAACACAATGGAAAATGTAAAACAATTACAGGAAATTAGTAATGATTGGCATATCAAGTTTTGAGATCATTTTTATAGCATAATGATAAAAGCTCAGTACAATCTATGTAATTTCAATGTAATATATATATATATATATATATATATATATATATATATATATAAGCAATGAAAATACTAAACCGATGAAGAAGAAAGACACATCGACAGATACATGGAGTGCCTATGGGGGGAGGTTGCTCTTCAGCTTTGGCTGACATTTATTTGCACCATTATGAAAAGGGTGTTATGTTGCTAAATGAAATTGTATTTTTTAGGTATGTAGACGACATTCTCATATGTTTAAATAACAATTTTAATTCATTAGATTTGGGATTTTACCCTAACGGTTTAAAACTTGTGGAAACCCAGTGGGACAACACTGGGGGAATTGCTTTTCTTGATCTTATCCTTTATATTGATAAAAAACAAAATATTGCTTATAAACTATACGACAAACGTGATAGCTATACTTTTAACACCGTTCGTATTATGTCTTGGGATAGTGCTGTACATAAAAACATTAAATGCAACATAATTTTAAACTACTTGGTTAGATGCAAAAGATTACATTCAAATCAAGAACAAATGGACTATAAAATCAATAAATTCCTACTGGTCACTAGTGATAAGGTATTTCCCTATTACTTTTTAAAATACATTTTAACTAGCTTTTTTAACATAGTTGACTACGACCGTGGACGTCGATTCTCTATATGGTTCAATGAGCCTGAAGTAAACCGTGCTAATGACGGCGATGCATTAGGGGGTTGGGTCGGTGTCTTGGTGTCATGTATATGTAAGTTTGGTGTTTAGTGTTAGTAATACAGTTATTTTTGGTACATTTGTCTTTTATATTTTTCTTTTCTATAAAAAGGTCTCTTGTTTTGTAGCAGACTTCCGAGAGTGTTGCCATGGCTTAAAACATTGTTTAATCGGAGTGGGGGGTCACAACTCCCCCCGGACATTAACTACAAAACTTCCATTTCTGTTGTGAATTTCATTCTCTTATTCTTAAATCCGTGTAGGTATGGTCACTTCTTTCTTCTTCATCGGTTTAGTATTTTCATTGCTTATTTTGTAACTAATCTGTTAGCAGCTTAGCGCTATAGATTACGCTTACAGTTTTAAATGATGTTCCTGTTTTTTAGAAAAACTTATTTGCTTTAGAAACTTTATATATATATATATATATACAGTCGAACCTCCATATATCGAAGTAGCAAATTGCGCGAAAAAAATTCGATATATAGAATTGAGCTTAGTCTTATCATAATTCTCCTAAAAAAAATTAAAGCTAATTTTTGTATACGATACTCCATTTCTAATTTATATGTGAATCCAACTAAATGAAAGTTAATAACTAAAAAATGAATTAATATGAAAGATTTATTGATTACTACATATCTTTAAAAAAAAACAATAGTGCAGACAGTGGTTACAATGATAACAGTTACATTCTTTTAAAAAAAAAACTACAAATATCTTGCTGAACAGTTAGTTTTGCAGAAAGTTCAAATAAATGTTCGTATTTATTCAGTCCACTAAAAACTTCACCAGGGACATTTTTCGCGAATTGAAGTCCACGACATATTGTTTCAAATGCCAAAAATTGGGAGATTTTATTCTAAAATGGAATAAAATCTCCCAATTTGTCTTGAAAAAAATTTCGATATATAGAGATTTTTTCGATATATAGAAACAATTTTTCTATGTAATGAACATGGAGATTTACCAAGAGTTTGATATATAGAAAATTTCGATATAGGGAAGTTCGATATATGGAGGTTCGACTGTATATATATTTATATATATAACCTGTTTTGAGATTAAAATCACAGGAAATCTACAGGTGATGAAAGATAAAATGTTCTGATCATCAATTTCAAGCTTTATGTGGAAATAGTTATGGGGAAGTTTATTACATATTACACAATACTGTTTAACAATAAACATAGGGAGTGTTTAAGCAACACAGATGTTTGAATTTAATTTGTCCTACACAAGAAAATATATGACATTTGATAGTAAAATGATTTACCAGCATTATTAGAGTGATTTTAAATAACAATAAGATAATTTAAAATTAATACTCTTGAAATGCTTGAAGCTTTAATCTACTTCACATCAACAATAGTATAACGATGACATAAAGATTATTTGTTTATTTAATAATTTTGTGCCATTGATTTTGAAATAAAATTATTAAATAAAGTAGGAATTTAAGATTGTTTAATGATAAATAAAACATTCATCAGATACTGGTTGAATGGCTCCATAAAAACACAAGTAAATTTATAAGAATGAATTCTTATGGTGAAAATTTTAAGAATGGGGTATAGACAGAAAATAAAAGAAGCAAGAGGTATATTTTCCTTTAAATGGCTAATGATATAAAGTGTAATGCCTGGCATTTGATTAAACATATTTTCCATAAATAGTATTTGAACAACAAATCATTACATATATAAATCATTAAACATTTCGGCAAACTAATTACATAAACTTCAATTTTCAAATCAGAAATGTTGTAGTGTCCTAGAAGACACAGCTCTGTTTTCACATAAACAATCTATAGCAATCAATTTAAATTTCAATCAGATTTTTAACTTTTAATCAGCAACCATTTTGTCAATTTTGTAAAATTATTGTAATAAATACCTGAACTAAGAACCAAGCAACAATAACAGCAGCTATAGGGTTGCCTGCATGGGTCATTTTTACTATAGGAACTAAAAGGGGACCTATATGACAAAGGTAAAAGAAAAACAATCAATTTAACAATGCAATCAAACAGAATAGGTTTATAAATCAATTCTCTTTTTTTTACAAAATCTATTTACACTTAAATTCATAAAAAATGAAATTTACTGAACTCTCTCAAATCGTTTTTCCATATTATCCCAAAACTCAAAATTAATATGTACTCTTTATCCTAACATTCTTCCTCTCAATAAAATGAAGAACTTTAGTTGCTTATCTAATAATTTTTTACACAAAAAATAACATGAAAAATTCACTTTCATCACAAATTTGAGCAAAAGAATTTTCAACAAATCTACAAAAGCAATACAAATGAATGAAAAAAAACTTTCTAATAGCATAAATGTTTAAAATGTTTAAAGAAAACTACATAAAAATTTATAAATAAATAATTTTAATTCAATAAAATGACTAAATAAAATTTAATAGCTGAAAAAATAAGATACAATTAAAAAAAAAAAGTTTACCAAATATTTCATCCTTGGCTAAAGCTTCTAAAACTCTTGAAGATCCGATGAGATTACTTAGAGAAGCTGATAAAGTAGCACAGAATAAACCAATAGACACAAGAGGAGGCCACACATTTATGTATTGCATGTACAAGTTATTATTTTTGAGGAGGAGGCTGAAAATATAATCAACTGCTACTTCAAAACTATTTATATTTATACATACCAACACAAATGAAGATATGAAGTTCAGCAAACACTTATTAATAATTTATAAAGATATGGATTCACTTCAGCTTTGTTATGTTAAGAATTTATGTGTACTAAAATCTGTTTAGTATTTCAGAAAAAACAAAAATATATAGACTGGCAAAAATGCATAGTTAAAGTTAACACATAAAATCAGCATTAATCATGATATAATAAAATACAACAAATAACAAGAAAAAAAATGTTCAATCAATCAATATACTAGATAGGTTTTACTTTAAACTGATTTACATAAAGTTGTTAGCCATGTTTGCAAACTATGATTATCCAAATGAGAGTTCGATGAAGACTACCTTGTCCAAAAAGTATAAGCCAACAAAAGGGCATCTGTGACACTAATAGATAATATTGGCAATGGTTATAATAGTGATGCATTACAAATTACAATACAATAAGACCTCTGAATATAATGCTGCATATTTTCTGAACACTTACAGAATGCCTATGCATAGCACCAGATTAAAAAGTGCTTGTAAAAACAAGAGTACTGCAACAAGACCTTGAATCGGTATATTTCATATACTTAAACAAATAAGAGAATGGTATGCAATACTTTGGGTTACATTCAAGTACTCGGTACTTGGTTTGGTTTTTATGAAGGTGATAATTTAATTCACATCACTGAGACAAATAAAGTTAATGGTCAGATTTTCATAATTAATTCATAGATTTTGACTGGGTTAAGATCTGAGAATGTATGTGGTATATGTTAAAATGAAATGTACAATCCATGGTGCTAACTATTTGAAACTCTATATTCCAAGATTATGCTTCCCTTTATCTGCTAATAATGTCTATGGAACAGGCACTATAAGACACTAACTGAGTTTCTATAAAGTTTATAATTCAGCAGGTCAAAACTGTTTCCAATTTGTATAAAAAAGCATATATTTCAGGAAATTTTAATGTTTTTCTGCAGTTAAATATAAATACATCATTGACCTTGAAAGTACAAGAACAAAACCTGTTTCAACAAATTATATAACAAGAGAGTTAAATGAACTCTATTTATGATCAGAATTATGTACAAACTGAAAAAGTAATTTTGGCTTTAAAAAAATTAATCTATAATAAATACAAAAGATACTATAACAGAAAGTTTATTTTACCTTGAACAGGTTGCAGCAGTAAAGAAAAATAACATAAAATAGGTAACAAAGGTAAAAGCCATTGCTGTAAGGGTTCCTTTAGGAATGGATCGTCCTGGTTCCTTTAAATCACCTAACATAGAAATGAGAAAATTGGTTAGGTTTGTTCAAAAAACCTAAAATTTCATAATTATTTGTTGAGCAAAAACAGATAAATGAATGGATTTCCTTTTTGTCACTTTTGCATACATCTTTGTATATATATATTTCTTCTGTCCGTGTGTATGTCACTGAACTCCTCCTAAACGGCTGGACAGATTTTAATGAAATTTTGTGTGTGCGATTCAGTTGATTCGAGAATGGTTTAGATTCACAATTTGATCCGATAGAAAATGCTTTTTTAATTAATTTATTTATTTATGTGTTGTTGATCTTTGGTTAGTTTAAGTACACAATTGGATCCGGTAGGTCAGCACTGCAATCGCGTTTCAGAATTTTTTTTATTTTCATGAATTTTAATGATGTATACACGTGCATTAAATAACAATTAACTTAACCTACAAATTTAAATTATCAATTCTCATTTGATTCTATGCAACTTATGAAGTATTGAACAGCTCATCGATTAGTCATACTAATAGCCATATTAATGAAATTTCGTCCACATTCTTGCTAATTTTAACCCATTTAAGACTGACATTACGAAAACGCAACATTAATTTCTGTATTTTTTAAAGGCATGTTCTAAGTTTTGTACGTCTGAAGTAAAATTTTTATTTTATTCTCTATACTTTAATTGATCATAATAAATTTTTTGTTTCCACATTTTCCCTCTTTTAGCACTTGAAAAAAATTGTTTACTTTCTGGTGTTTTGAAAGGGAATAAAGTGACTAATTTCAGATAATAACCTTAGATAGCAGCACATGTTAAATTTCAGATTTGATGCTTGTTCCGAGTTTACTAGAGACTAAAGAACAAAATGGCTTCAACAGGTAAGGCATATTTTTTGTTTTTATGTTTCTCAATTCCTATTTTTAAAAATGTTGCGAAAACGCAACATCAGTCCAATGAGTATTACTTAATTCCAATGTGTATTATTAGTGCTGCCTAGTTTTTATGCAGTAGATTGGTATTTTTTTCATTTCAGATAAGTTTGTCTCTAGATAAAAGCGATTTTTGACATTGGAAGAGGCATTGAAATATTTTCATGAGCTAGATGATGATGATATTTCAGAATGGTTCTCAACAGAAGCTAATGATGAACCATAATTCGTCATTATACCTCCAGATCTGGATGATTTGACGGATGAAGAAGCTATTGATGATAATATTTTATGTGAAAATGTCGAATCACCTAAAGACATTGCAATCGACATTTTTTTCTAATAAATGTAAAAGTAAGCAATATAGTAAGAAAAAGGAGCATATTGTATGAGAAAAATGGATACTCTACATGGATGTAAGGAATACTAAAATAAGTTTATTAGAGTTTCAGAGATCGATTTCTTTGAGAGAGCCATATCTTTGATAAAAAGGCTTGAAGAAATGCAGATGAATTCTGTTTTACCTGAAACTTCACATATTGGAAGACCATCTTCAATTCAAAATCTAATTCTCAACAAAACTCGGAAAGACCGTATGGGCTATATTATTGCTAAAAATAGTGAAAATAAACAAAAGATGTAAACACTGCAAAAGTCAAAGAATTACTGTATGTAATAAGTGTAATGTACCTCTTCATGCAAAATGTTTCAAAGATTTAAATTTTTTTTTTTTTAATTTTATAATTTTAACTTTTTATATTTTCTAAATTTTTCATACCGCTTTGGACTGATGTTGCGAAAACGCAACATTTTGTAACTGTCGTAAAAATAAATTTAATTTTATGGAAATAACTTATTTGTGTAATTAATGTTCTAAGAAGTGTTAAAAAACTGTTTGGTGCATTTCCAATAAAGGAAACATGGAGCGGTCCTAAATGGGTCGAGTTGTGATAACTCTACACGTGGTGGTATAAGGTTTAAAAAAAAATTTTTTTTAAACATATTTTTTCATCAAAATGGTCCAAACAATTTATAGTTTATTAAAATAATTTTATGATTTTTGGATTTACAATGTTTGAACAGCACAACGTCTGTCGGGTCCGCTAGTATATATATATATATATATATATATATATATATATATACTTGTAATGCAGCAGGCAATTCTTTTTGACATTTGCCCATTCCTCACTGCCAATTTGTTCGCTTCTTTAAAATGGGAGAACCATGATTTTATTGGAGAAGGATAGCAACCATATTATCAATATAGTAAAACTATCCACTAAAGGAAGGAAATATTAATTTAAAATAGATTAGGGACATCAAACATGGATGTCATTAAGCAACTATGATAGGGGGAAATCAACAGAGCTCTGCAACTGCCACCCAAACAATGTACATTGTCAAATAAATACTGGGAATTATTCAATAAAACACAAAATATTGGTTTTATAATCCAAATTTAATTTTTTGCTATCAAAATAGGCCCCATTTAATGCAAAACACTTATGTCAACGAAGAATACAGTCATCAAAGCACTTTTTATAGGCACTTATTAGTATTGGCCTTGAGCTCCTATGGAAAATTTTGTTACATGTGTTCAATAGACTCAAAACGTCTTCCACAAAGTGGTCATTTGAATTTGGGGAACAGGAAAAAGTCAGCTTGGGCCATATCTGGCGAATACAGTGCTTAGTTAATGACATTCATTGAGTTTTTAGTCAAAACATCGGGTACAAGCATTGATGTGTACGCTGGCACATTATCATGGTGTAGAATCCAAGAATTGTTTTTCCACAACTCTGGCCTTTTCCATCAAACACCTGATAATGTCCAGATAATATTGTTTGTTGACTGATTGCCCCTCCAAAAGGAATTCCGAGAGGACAGCACCACAATAGTAAAAGAAAACAGTCAACATGACTTTCGATTTTTGAGCAACTTTGGCATAGTTTTTCCGGTTTTGAATTGTTGTTGAAGTGCCATTCTGAAGCTTGTTGGCTGGTTTGTATATCAAACTCATAAACCCACATTTCATCACCCGTTATAATATGTTTCATGAATGTAGGGTCCGAATTATACTTAGGTATAATTCGGATAGCAACCGTAATTATATTATGGTTGCTGAAGATATGCTTGTTCAAGCATGTCTTCAGCAACCTGTTTGAGGTGTTCTTTTTGAAGAAAATTCACCTTCTTCAGAACATGCCATACCTCAACGTGCCTCATACCCAAAATATCAACTAAAATGGTGCGAACAGATTCGTGAGACATGCCCAGATCCAGGGCCATCTATCTCTTAACCTTAAATGACAATTTTCCACAATCATTTCCTTCATTTTGTCAATGTTTTCGTTAGTCGAAGGCATTGAAGGTGCACCTGAACAAGGCAAGTCTTTAACCACTTCTGAATGATTTGTATCGCTCATATGCTCATGTTTTCAATTAAGCTGACTCACTGTAGACCTTCTCCAACATCTTCAATGATTCAGATCAAGAAATTTCATTTGAAATACAAAATTTGAGGCAAACACTTTGTTCAATACTTTTATCCCTTTTAAAAATAGCAGAGCATACTTGAGTATCACTTTAAACAAGTAATATAAAAAAAAAAAATTTAAAGTCAATTCCTACTTAGGTCAACAAAGAAAATTTTTTAGTTATTTTTTGGTGGGGAATTGCATTTGGCAGGGAATTGCACTGGTATTGGCTCATTCTGTGAACACCATTATTGCCGAGAATTTTTTTCTCCCATATAAAACTAAAATTAATTAATTAAATTTAATTAATTAATTAATATTTGAAAAAACTGTGTTAACATCAAGTGTCATCCACTACAAGTTTAAAAAAATGTATTTGAACTTGAGTGGAAGAATAAAAAGTATTTATTAACGATTGAAAATTGAACAATATATATAAATATAGGGAGAGTGTGAACTAATAGTAGGAATTAAAAAATAATAGCAGGCGAAGAAATTGTTGCCACAACAGCACCAAAACTCTAGGCAACAATTAGGTACACTGACCCCATCTTTCTTTTCATTTCCTTTTACGCAAATTTTTTAAATGAACCATTTGCAGTATTTATTTGACAGAATGTATTCTTAATATATATTGCTTATAATATAGACATTACAGAAAAATGGTTACTAACCTGACATATTAGCTCCAGCCATGATTCCAGTCACTCCACTGAACATCACAGCAAATATAGCAGCAAAATTAGTCATTTTACCTGTAGTATAATCTGTTCCATAATTGGCTGAGAGACAGAAAGAAATAAAAAATAAATATATGCTGTGAGAAACATTACACACTAAATTCTGAAAGCTTTGAAAAACATTGAATAGTAAGGGTTTATGTTTAAATTGAAAAGTAAGCAATATTAGATATATTCTTCACATTTTAATGAACTTTGAAATATTTAAATGTATTTTCTGGTATTTTTATTTTCTGTTACTAAACTCCATATAAAATGTATAGCATTATCTTCCCCAATACCAGCATATAGCTTGCTCTATAAACTGTATTCCAGTTGTGAATACATTAAACAGAAACATAATTGAGTATGTCTAACAAAACAAAAGACTAGAAAAGAAAAACATACCATATATATTAGAAGTAAATGTATGCCAACTAAATCCAGTATATTCAGCACGAGTGAGATTTGCATGCATAGCAAAGGAATTTTCTTCAGGTATGTTCACAAAGAATGGGCTCTCAGCAAGGAAACTTATCAGTACAGAGATAGTACTGAATATGACAATAAAAAAAATTATGACTGATGTGCGTGCAAACATAGATGCTCCCACAAGGCACACAATCAAATTGAAAAAATTCAGGACAGATCCATACAAGAAATTATACCATTTGCCATTCATCAGAAAGGATGCTAAGCTCCCTGTATTAAAAGAAAAAAAATTAGTCCTCATTACATTGAAGGATGCAAAAACATACAAATGTAGAAAAGTATAGATGCATAATTAATATACACAGAAATTTCTTTAATATTGTTCTTCAATAATTATTGGTATAGTTAAAAACAGTATATAGAACATAAAAAGAAAAATAACTTAATATCAGATTCCCATTGCTATATTGAAACTATTAAGACTATTATTGAACTAATAAGATCTACAACATAAAATTCCCTGAGAAACATTGGATAAACCCTATGATGAATGTCTATTTTCATGCATGTCTCTTTAACGTATTTATAGACTAATTTCAACATTATATTAATCTAACACAGATTTTCTTAACTAAATTATCACCACCTAAAACTAACAACAAATATTATAATTGCTCTCTTTCCTTTTGCAGTACCCTACTCTAATCTCCTTGCAGTTCAAACAATCTTAAAGCAAAGAGCTAATTATACTGATCATTATTTACTGTTACTACCTAGCTAAGACAAATACTTTCAATACTTCATCTGATATCACTTTGTGAAAAATGTCCGATTCCTCACAAGAATAATTCAAACTGAAACGGAACGCATAAGACAGAAGTAGTAGAGAGTTTCTTTAACACAAGGTTCTGAGATTTTAAAATAAAAGGAATTTTTAAATTATCTTTTATGGGCTAAGGAAGTAAACACTTAAAATATAAGATTTTAAAAACAAATTTTAGGGACCACGGGAGCTTTGTGTTAAACATCTATACATTTAGAAATTGTGATCACAATTGTTGATTATCAAATGACCTCTTACTTAATGATCATTAAATTACCTCTGACTTTTCATACCCCAGTCGTATGCAGATTTCTGTCTATTCCTCCCTTGCAGTAAATGGGGCAGGGTAGCATAGTATTAAAAAACATGTAACTAACTCATTAGAGATTAGATGATGCTGTTACATAAATGGTAACCTTAATGACCTTTATTTCAGAGCTGATATTTGAACAACTGATAAGGGTAAATGTGGAAGCTTTATAAAACAGGTGACATATATTGTACAGATGAAAATATTTTCTTACCATATCACAATAAATTATGAAAAACTTCTGGATTTCAGGAAATATTGGTGAAATTCCAGAATTTTCGAGGATGCTTGAAATTAAAATGAAATTCTAGAACCTATCAATGAATTCCAGCACCCATAAGAGCCTTGTACTAGAACTAAATAAGCATGAAAAAATCAAAATTCTATATTATTTCGGGAAAATGAGTTTATGCAAACTTGTCTTAGAATGCTTGTCAGTTAAATTTAAATCTGTTAGATCAAAAATAAATGTAGTTCATCTTACTATTTTAATTCAGTTTATGAAACTTAGTAATCATGATGTTTAGGTTCAGACGGAAGATTTGATGGCTTATTTATCCCATTGTTCAATTTCAATAATAAATATAGAGCAATAAATAATATTTAACAAAATATGGAAATTACCAGATGGTCCAAAACTATCAACTAAACCTTCAACGCAACCTGCGATGTACAAAGCACTAGAAAATATATTTGCCAGAAAAAACAATGTTCCAATGCTTCCACCAAATTCTGGACCCAGAGCTCTGCTAATCATAACTAGGATCTAGTTTAAGGAATACAAAATTTATTGAAAATTTGCAAATGAAAAGTTACAGTTAACAAAGTAAATTTTTTTTAAGATAAAAGATAATTAAAAATTATCTTAAATATTAAAATGAAATACATGAACAAGAAAGGATTCAAAACTGATATATATATATATATATTTTAACAAAATGAAAGTATTGTTCCATTCATATGTATAGACACTAATTAACTATCTATACATTTTACAATTTTTTTTTCTTTTCTAGCAGCAAAGAAAGAAAAAATAAATACACTTTCACCTAACTTTTACAATTTTATCAAAGATACACCTTAGATTTATTTATATATATGACCATTGATAATCTAAAAAAAAAAAGTGATACAAGACTCATACCTCTAGCACACATCAAAAAAGTCACAAGGTGCATGTTGAGAATAATAGCTTTGTAAATTTAGAATAATTTTGGAATGTGGCAACTAGTTTTGGCAAAGAAGTTTAACCTTTTACAGGTTTTCAAAACATTAGATATGACTGATTCACAAGACAAATCATTACATTTTACACTTGTGATTTGTCTGGTCAGACTGTCTAACGTACTATACCACTTGGCAACTAATCACTGCCCTAAGGATTATTATAGATTAAAGTAGATTTTTTATTCAACAGAGTGATATTTAATGATGTATTTAAAACACCAAAGACATTAAACTTCAAGATTCTTACAGTAGAAAATTTCTACAGAAAGAAAAAAAAATGAACCCTTCATTCAATGATTTAAATAGCAAAAGCAACCTCAACTCTATTGCCCATGAAATGGCAATATTTTAAACAGCCACTTTTTAAAGGAATTAAGATTTAAGTCTAAATATCATTCATTCAGGGAATCAATTACAGTTTATAATGATGTTCATTTAAAAAATTATAAATATTAATATTTAGAAACAAATTAGCACAAAGTATCTTTGAATTGAACATTAAAATTCAGAAAATTAGAATAATTTTATATTACAATAGCTTACGTTCAAATTTGATTTTATTATGTTGATTAAAATAAATGCTAATTTTTTTAGATAGAAGTTTGAAAGGAATGAATGAAAATATTTCAAAATGTTTATAGTTTTCAAAGAAAAGCTATGATAATTAACAACAATATTTTAACACAAAAAATTAATTTATAAGTCCATTCGTGGATTCAATTTCAAAGGCCTTAAATATAAATTATACAAAAAAAGTAGCAATTAAAATATTAAAATCCAATTTATTTAATCCATGTATTATAAAGGATACAATATGCTCCACCACCTTCAACAGCTCCATTGGTCGATACTGCACAAATCGATAACACTGTTGCAACCAAAATAACATATGACAGTATGGCTCCACCTATTGTTTCTAACAATCCAGCATGACCCACAATAAATCCTAATAAGAATTCATAAGGTATAAAATAAGAAAACAATCCATACTTCTGATACATAGTAATATTTCAAACAAACACAGGAAATGAGTACATAAATCCAAATTGTTAACACAATTCATTAATTAGAGTAATATATATATAGTGTGTTTATGTGTATGCTGACCTTGTTGCTTCTATATAATTGTTATATAAAGCTTTATATGTAACATTAAATGCATTTCTTATTTATTAAAAAATCTCATTTATTTATCAGTAATGGCTAAATATAACTTCCCCAAGAAAAGAACTAAAGCAAGTAAACAAAATTGATTCTGCATTGAAAATGTTATTTACATTAACTTGATATATATATTATTTTTAAACATAATTTTTAAGAATGAGTTCTAGTACAATATGCAAAGTAAAAAATGCAAAGATAAGTCAAAAAAATTATGAGCCTCTTAGTAAAAGAAAGTTTTAAAAATAAAAGTATATGTTCATAGATATATTTTTGAACACAACAATAAATCCAGTTTCCAAATTAAAGCTTTATAGGCCTTTATAATCCTACTTTAATAATCTCAACTAATAATAATAAAAAAATAAAGCATTACAAAATTAATCAACAGTACATGAATAAAAATATACAAAAATTAAATATGCGTTCCAGTCTTTGTTAGAATTCTGACTGAATTCACTGAAATTCATTAAGAGTATAAATTAAAAAATAACGAATCTAAAGAAATAAAAAACTTAAAGTAAATTTTCCAAAAAGATTGCTATTATTTTTAAGATATAAAAAAAAATTTACTTTAAAATATACCTAACAAGATAAATTAATTCCCACAACTAATATACAGTTCTGGAATACATTACAGATATTAAAAAAATATTTTCATATAATCTTAGAAATAACAAAGGTTCTGGGATACATTACAGATATTAAAAAAGCATTTTTGTATAATCTTAGGAATAACAAAGGTAAGATTTAACAATACTTACCAACTCTCAAAAATAAAACTGCACTGAACATAGATAATGAAACAGGAACAAAAACACCTGCAAATGTTTTTAAACTTCGCAAGCTGCTGTTATTATTATTAGTAGTAGTAGTAATGCTGGTTTGTGATTCACAAGTACTGTCATTATTGAAACTACATAAAAGGCGAACATTTTTCAATAAAGGTGTTTTATCATTCAATCTCTTTTTGGGGGCTATGCTGATTTGAGATTCATCAGGACAATCTTGATTTGTGGAATTCACTGCTGCCTCCATAGCTGCAGGTCTGAAAGAAAACAGAAAGTCATCAAACTATGGTAACTCAACTCTTCCACCTCTTCCAACAAAACAAACAAGAGTATTTATTTTATGGTTATTTACTCCCATACTGCTTCATTTAGCATTAAAAAATCCACATTAATTATAAACCTCTAATAAAAATTAGATTTTTACATGTTAACATTTAAAAAATCCTTATGCAAATCTGTGAGGTACCTGTGGCAAGCATTTCTTGATTTTAGAAAGTTATGAGAGCATTTAATATACTTCAACAACACACTCTCAAACCAAACATTAAAAAAAAAAAAAATGAGAAGAATAATTACTTCTAACAATATGTAATTCCATGTTATAAAATTATGAATGGTACTTAGTCATTATGAATCATAAATGACTATTATTCTCAAAATTTATTAACTACTGGTCATCAAAGTTCAGCAAACCACAACACAAATTTAAACAGCAAAACAACTACAAAGCATCAAATTAAAGATAATCTGATGCACATATTTACTTTTAGAATCTATAAGAAATATTTGGATACAACTACAAAGCAGACTTAAGTATGATATCTTGCATACACAAAAATGTCCCACACTAATTCAGCTATTATGATGTACATAAATCATAACTGTGCCAAAATTCGTTTACCCACACTAAGTGGAGAGTTAAGAAAAATTTTCCATACAACAATATGTACACATTCATTCTAAATGATAGATAATCTAAAACAAAACCAATAATCCCACATGCACACCTATATATAAGGTAAATTATAAATCATGCTGCCTATATTCAAATAATGTAAACTCTAATATATGAGCATATATCTAGAACTCAATCGTTAAAAAAAAAACATTCATAAACATTCGTGAATTGTGTTTTATTGTAACCGAGTGCTTCTAAATATTAATAAAAATAATATAACGCAATAACAGCTAACTGAAATTTCGCAACTACTAGAAATTTTAATACGATACTACTATACACTGATTAATTTTTATTAAATACGCTACGCTTACGGACAATGTGATGATCAGACCGTAACGTGTAGTTATATCTGATACAGGTAGGATGTGGGTACAGTAAAACGTAACGGAAATGACTTCACAATGTAGAATTCAATAGAGAAAGTTAAGACGCTGAGTTATGAGAAACTGTCTTCGTCTCATCACCCGACAATAACTGAATCATCGCGTATTATCACCTGCTAAGCACATGATCCTTTACCAAGGAAGACAACAAAACAGGTGCAAGAATTCCACACTACTGATTACGTAATTTGTGTTAATTTCAAAGAAGCACATGACAAAAGTTTAAATTTGCACATTTTGAAATAAAATTGAGATTCTGCTGCTTACCTCAATTACACAACTTCTTTAAAATATTAGAGTTATTTACATTAGTCATACCGACAAATGTAACACGACTGAACCGAAATGACGGATGACAGTCAGGTGGAATAAACAAACAAACAAAGAAATTTATTACAAAGCTTCAGGAGCTTGCAAAAACTTTTGGACAATAGTCTTTAAAAGTGTAACTGTTTATAGTGCATCAATATCGAAGATTTTCGAGAACCAAACTTATTTAAACACTGATTTCAGAAACGATAGATCTTATCTAATAACTTTATTTTTCAGAATTCTGTAATTAAAGGCGGTACAGTGGACAGTACGGATGCCAGAAAAACACGGGCAGAAGTCTGCCTTTCGAGATCTCGAGAGAAAGATGATATATGCTTAAAATTACTCCTATGATAATCACAAAAGTACCACACGCTCTAAATAAATTATTAAAACTTCTTACAATATATATATATATATATATATATATATATATATATATATATATATATACATACATACATACATATATATATATATATATATATATATATATATATATATATATATATATATATATATATATATATATATATATATATATATATCTATATATCTATATAGATATATATATATAGATCTATATATATATATATATAATCATCAATTGCCGACAAGCCCCTTGGCCTTGGCCTTTTTCTTGGAGTTTTCCCCAAACTACGCTCTCACCAGCCTTGGATTTCCAGTTCTTAACCTTCATGACACTATATTCCAAATCCAGGCAGTCCTTCCATCTCTTTTTTGGTCTTCCTCTCTGTCTGTCACAGAGGGACTACAGTAAAAACTTTCAATGTGCTCTCTCTGAATCAATTCTCAAAAGATGACCTTGCCCATCTCATTCTGTTCAATTTCACAAATTTCACTAATTTCAGTCTTCATTTTTTAACAGTTTATAGTTCAAAATTGTGTCCTTCACCAAGTACCATTTCAAAAGGACCCACCAAGATAACCCTCAAACTCTCCTTTCAAAAAATTACCAGAGCCTTCTCTTCCCTTGATGTCAATGGCCTTCCTCAAAGGCATACAGTCGGCCGCAAAACAAGATCCATGGTTTGCCAATTTTTTGGGGGTATGTTAGCGCTGTTCTTATGAGAGTTTTGTATAGCAAGATCTTTGTTTTTATTTTGATTAAATGCGATTTCAAGTGGTTCCTTTTCTCATAGAAACGGCGATTAGCTGCGATAATTCTTTTCCTGATTTCTGGGTCAATCTAATTGTGATATTCAATTTCAAATCCTAAATAAGTTAATTTTTTAACAGATTGAAATTTATATTTATCGATTTCAAACAAATTAACATGGTTTCTCTTTTTACCATAATGCATATATTTTGTTTTTTCTTCATTTATTTTTAGTTTCATCTTTCCCGCAGTTTTTTCTAATGCTAGGAAAGCCTCCTTCAGCGTGTTTGCTGATTTTGAAATTATGTTTATATCATCAGCATATGCCAAAATCTCTATGGACTTGTTAAAAATAGTTCCCCTTCTATTTATACCAGCATCACTAATAACCCTCTCCAGGGCTATATTAAACAGGAGACATGCAAGAGCATCTCCCTGCCTAACACCATCCTAAATCTCAAAGGGTCTGGATAATTCTCCTTGAATACGTACCATAGAGAAGGTACCTGTAAAGATAAGCTTCACAAGACTAAATAACTTTTTTTGGTACATCAAAGTCTGATAGAGCCTTTTGTAACTCCGATCTATCTATACTGTCATATGCTGCCCTAAATTCTATGAACAGGTGGTGTGTTTCTATTGCATATTCCCTGCATTTCTCCAAAATTTGTTTCAACGTGAAAATCTGGTAAATTGTAGATCGTCCTTTTCAAAAACCACACTGATTAACCCATATGAGATTATTGACGATAGGTGGCAGACGGCTAAATAGAATATTTGAAAACACTTTATAAGTGATGCATAGTAGACTTATACCTCTATAATTTTTACATTCCAAAAATCTCCCTTTTTATGTATAGGACTTAAGATACCAAGTTTTTATTCAACAGGTAGGGTATCTTTTTCTCATATTAAGAGTATAGTTTAAAAAATTATTGCTATCAGTTTGCCTCCAGCATATTTTATCAATTCAGGTGGTATTGCATCTGGACCTGCTACTTTGTTATTTTTTATTTTATGAATAACACATTGGACTTCACCAATGGTTGGAGTGTCAATCAAATCCCTTTCATCATAGATTGCCTTGGAAGGGCCTTCAGTTGCATACATTGATTGACCTGATGCACCCAAACTAAGCAATTGATCAAAGTATTCAACCCCTCTTTATATATATATATATATATATTCATATAAAGCCTCTCACAACATGGTATGTAAAGTTTTGGAACTGAGGCAAGGAAATTCAAGTCGGGAAAATCTTCGTCAATTTAGTGGTCAGTATTAATTAATAAGGGCCTGTTCACATAGGAGTCCGTTGCGTAGCGTTAAAGTATTGCAATATATTTATCCAATGACAAACCTCCAAACGATTAGCAACAAAATTTTTAACGCCTATGATTGGTTTAGTTTAGTCACAACGTCCTCTTTCCTTTAACGCTACGCAACGGACTCCTATGTGAACAGGCCCTAAGGGCTCTTTATGTTAACCATCACGTGCTCCCTAAACTCTGAAGAAAGATAAAATAGAGCTCACTGGAAATATAAGGGGATTGTCGTGCTTGCCGGTGTTGTTTGCAAAGAACATGTACGTAATTGATATTGCAAATCCCTGCATTCTGAGACTAAATTTTTAAAAACATTACGATGTAGTACTCTGAAAATATAGAAAAGCAATTATTATATATAATACTAAAAAAAAATACCATGCAAAATATTTCTTCAGAAGATTAGACTATTTTAGCCATATCCAAAGCCTTAGTATTTGAATACCTCGACAACCTCAATAGTTTCGAATTGGGCGTCATAGATTATATATACAATGAGAATACCCAAAGAGGAGTAATTGTAAGTGTAGGATTAACAGAGCATTCCAAGAAACTAAGGGCTATCAGATTCATTAAGAACAAAGCGGCAGTTTGAGGATGGGCAATTCTATAGCAAATTTATAATACTTTAACTTTATGCCATAAAAAGTTTTGATTTTATTCCTAATGGGCCTTCTCGGACCATCGATTCAGATTTATTGCATTAAGTGAAACTGGAAAAAGAATAGAGGATGGCTTTAATCAAACAATATACTCCCTTGTACATCAGCAGATGTTGCTTACCCTAAACGGATACAGTCCAAAATAAACACTAGTAATCTCTAGTAATCTAGTTCTCTAAGTAAATAAAAACAACAAAGGCAACACTTTCCAGATCATCAAGTGGTTAGCAGTCTGTTGGAAATTTTAAAAAAACCTCGAGCAAAGACGTTATCGAACAATTACCAAGTCTATTGGCCTCTCCTATCGCTTTCGTCCGGTAGAAAGAAAAAAAGATGTCCCCCAAGAAATTTTCGCTGACTACCGGCGTTTGAAGACTATGTTGAGAAGTCTTTTTTATAAGATGGCTTGAATGTTTAGATGACACACACATATATATATATAATATATATATATATATATATATATGTTAAGAATTAATTAGAAAATAATAGTAATTAAGCAATTTACAGAGGGGCCTCATAATAATCAAATTTAACATTAAAATAATTGGCAAAACGCGTTGGAAAAAAGGGATTTTCCCCGTCTAGAATGGATGATCGATTCGCGAAAGTGAATTGAAGTTCTATCGAGGGAATCTATTTTAGACGTACAGGGTTTGGCGCGAAAATTAATGCTTAGGTAAACAGAAAAATATTCTAGAATTTTCCAGATGGTGCTTTGCGCATGCGCCATAAAGGGGGGACGCGCTGATGAGAACAGAGAATTACGCAGATCGTGGGAATAAGTCTGTGGGGGAACTCTTTATTTTCAGCGCCGCTAGATGTCAGCGCTAGCGAGCGTCGGCGTATGGAGACATGCTCTGGCGTCTGCTCCGCGAACACTGCGCATGGGTAGATGCGCTCGAAGAAGCGAATGAAAGAGGACTGGTCAGTAAGTTCACGCGAGTTCAAGCGATAATTAGTCCGTATTAGACACTGACACCTGTTGGTCAGATAGCGGCTAGCGGCTTGTGAATGTTAATCGTGCTACAATATTTTTCCTCTCTATAATTATTTATCTACAGAAAAATAAAAATAAAATTTGTTAAGTTTAAAAAAGACCTTCTCAGATGACTCTTGTTGGAGTATTATGTATGACAATCACCACATCGTGATTTCCACAAGTCGTTGAAATCGGAAGCATGCTCGCCGGGACTGCGAGTTTTATAAAATGGCGAGCGCTAAGATGTGCGAACGTTGGAGTGATGGTTTTCACGAAGTTGGAGAAAATAAACCTTAATCGGTTTGGATAGTAATATGTCGTCATTACTTGCGTCTGCCTTACTTCGGTGCCACGAACTGTAAACTAAGAAGACTGCAAATACTAGTTTAGTAAGCAGGCGTAAATCCTACGCCTGTCATATATATACACACACACACACATATATATATAAATTTTGTGGTTCTGATGAGAAGAAAACCCGGTGATACTTTTGGAATTATAGTTTATTTTCAGACACTCGCAAATTACAAACTAAAATCTCAGCCAGCAATTCTTTTGAGCGATGCAAATAACTGTTTTAATCACCTTCTCATCACAAAAGCTGCGTCAAGATTGCATGAAATGGACAAAGAAACAACCGCCGCCGTGAGTTATTGAAGTGAGACAGAAGGTTCGTTTGTGCATGAAGAGACGTCCTACTCTGAACAAGCCATCTTCAGACAGGGTTGGCAAGTTCTACCTATATTTGTTCCATTTATTTCATAGGAAGTTAAGGGCGTAATCTTAAACAATCAAGAATATGACTCTATGGTAGGATCTCCTTCTATATTTTCTGTCGTTGCTAGCAATTGTTCGTGCAGTTGCGATTTTTCGATACATAGGGTAGGTGGGGGCAAAGGTTCGCATGGGGCAAAGGTTCGCACATACATTTTAAAATGACCGGGAAGAGTTTTAGGAAGAATAGGGTAGGCAGTGCATTCCTCTACTTCCAGTCAGTTGCCTCGTAAAAAATGTTGGAGTTAAGACCCCCTCTTGCAGAGAAAATGAGGTAAGTTTATTTTCGTCACTTTTAATGTAATTTTTTGCAACTTTTGAGTAATTTTGAGCATCACTCAAACTCACGAACTGTTTTGGGCTTATTTTCGCATGTTAGGGTGGTAAATAACCTTTCAAATCCTACCTTAAGTTTTGGGTTAACTCAAATACAGTGGCGTCCATTCTGCAGAAACAGAACCAGCACAAAATGGGGTAAAGGTTTGCAGGAGTCATGGGGTAAAGGTTCGCAGTGCAAACCTTCGCCCCATCTGCAAACCTTTGCCGCCCTAACTATTAACATTTGTTTCATGTCCTCTTTTCATTAAGAATCCTTATTAACAACGTCTTTTATTATTAATGGGAATTCACATTTTTGTAATTTGAAAAAAATTATGGTTTTTGATAAAAACTGCCTGTTTTTAATCAGAAAATTTTTTGTAAAATGCTTGAAAATCCATAAATTAAAAATAAAATAAATTAGTACAACACAAAAATAAAATAGCTCTGAACAAAGACCTATTTTACAAGATAAAGGAATTAAATGTTGTTACAAGACATTATAAGCTTCGAAGGTCTGGTTAGGGAAAAAAACTCTAAATGAGTAATTTCCAGATTTGCAAGTCTTTGAAATTCTCCTTGCGTCACAATTTTTGACGAAATTTTATAAAATTTATCACAAAGACTCCTCTTATACATTAAAATAAAGTTATGTATCCATTTCAGGTTTAGACATCATTCAGATTATCAAAGTTTAACTTAAGCGTGGAAAAGTACAAAAATTTCACGAGAATTCAGAGTACAAGCATAAAAATATTTCCTAAAAATTAATTATTCAACGAAAGCACAAATCAAAACATAACCCTGATCAAAATGTATCAGCAATCTAAATGCAAAATTAAGGATAAGGTTAAAAATTGGATCGCAAGGAGCATTTTAAAAAACATAATAAAAATTTCAATTTTTTAAATATAAAAAATAAAATTTTAAATATTTATAAAATTTTATAAGGTGTTTGAAATAGTTTTACTTTAATGAATATTTATGCCCAATTTCATATCTCTGAGGTAAAAATTTCAAAAATTGCTTTGTAATGTCCCCCATCCCCTTAATTTGCTTAATTTTTACGGGGTTTAAAAGAATGAATAAAGCCTAAGATATAATATAACGATAGTGTTAATAGTTGATATTTTAATTGGAAGTTCTTTAGTTTAAGAAAAAAATTATTGAGATTAACCCCTTTTCATTTTGTGAATTTCTTTGTTAGATTCAACTTTCTGTGTTAATAGTTGATATTTCATTTTGAAGTTATTTAGTTTAAGACAAAATTTATTGAGATTAACCTGTTCAATTTGTGATTTTCTATATATGTAACACCTTTAAAAAGATTACAAAATGTGAAATAAAATTATTTAGACAACTCTTTTTGTGATTTTCGATGCCTATACGGTAAGAAACCAACGAGTGGGGTAAAGGTTTGCAGTGCGAACCTTTGCCCCACCGATTGGGGCAAAGGTTCGCAAACAGGTCTTTTGGTAAAATTAAAAATTCGGTGACTAAATATTTCGGGAAAAAATTCATTATTTTATAGAAGGTAGAGGAGATATCCAACTACAATACGAGTGACTTTTTGGGGCGATAGGATCTAACGGAGGCCCGTAAGAAACCCAAAACTCAAAACTGCAAACCTTTGCCCCCACCTACCCTATTTTAATTGAAATTCAAGTTGAGTGTAAAAGAACACATGTGTTTATAAATTCAAGTTTGTCATACTACCGCTACATCCTTGGGAAATAAAAATATTAAATGAAATTCTTGACGTCTGATTTTAAAACTGTGACGTCAGTTTGTCATATGATATTTTCGGCTAGCAATTTTTCTGTATTTATCGTATCTTATGTTACACATTAAGTTGTATTTCTATTACAACACAATTTCAAGACGGGGGCACAATTTTAGTACACAATTTTGATGTACACAAATTGGATAAAAAACACAATTTTCATTTTACACGATTTATTTTGATCTCAGACGATTCTAATAGACCCTTTCTAAAAGTCTTATTTTGAATTCAACGCTTGAAAAATATTCCAATTCAAGCAAGAATTCCTTGACAAGGATTCCTAAAACAAGGATGCTGTTTGGACTTTGAAAATATACTGTAAAGGTTCATTTTTTTCCCTAATACCAAAACAAAATATTCACAGAGGCAATCACACAAGTTTTCTCTATTTTATGGAAAAATATACATGACCTACTTCATTTGTAATAATGTGCTAACACTGAGTTCTTGGAATACCCGATATTTTTTGTAGGTTTTATTCCCAGCGTTTTAAACCGTTCACTTATGCCTGTTCATTGCTTTTAATCTGTTTACATTTTGAAGTTTTATTACATTTTATTGGTGTTACCCTTCAAAGCTTCTCAATTTTTGCCAGTTTAAAGAGAGTACTTGTTAGTCAGGAAAAAAATAAACCCGAGAAGAATGATAGGAAGTGAACACGAATTTAATCTAATTAATCAGCATATCTCACATTTTTGTTCAATTTTTTGCAATTTAGAATTATTTAATTAGAGATATATTTTTTCTTAAGGCTGCTGTGTACTAACACCATTGGATTCGCTCACTTAATCGTACAAATTTTCTCCATAGGTCACACAATGTTAACCTATGGAGAAAATTTGTACAAGGATTGCACGCTTAGATTAAGAGTTTTTTTTAAAATGTACTCCATAATAGAGAAAGAAATTCGACACCTTGGATTTCTTTCGCTTTAAAAAAATACAAATAATGTCTTAAAATTTAAATTATACGGGAGAAAAAACTGATATAGTGTGTTTTAAACACTCATAAATGCCTTTGGTGGACGAAATTTATAAAATGAATCTAGATGCAAGGTGCAGAAAAGTTCAGGCTATCTGAAAATACCATTTTTATTGGATTATCAGCATTTATGTAGCTGTAAATAGTAGATAAATATTCTTCCTAGGTTAACATTGAGATGAGCGAATCCAATACGTTTAGTAAGCTTTAAACATCCTGTTAGATGCAAAATGGGAAGTTTGGAAAAAAAAAATCTGAACAAGTTTATTAAATAAAAGATAATTTTAACTGTAAGTTATTGTTCTTTTCAAAGAAAAACATTTCTTGTACTTTACTTAAACTATGAAGCTATAAGTTTTAAAACTTATAGCTTCAAGGTCTGACTTAAAGGCATAAATTTAAAGGTTTTATTATTAATGACCCTCCCCCCTTTTTTTAATCAATGCAGCTGGCACTTGTTTCTGACATTGGCCCATGAAGAACCGCGAAGTTTTATTAGCTACTTTATTAAGGGTGCATCATTTAGGTGAGCCAACATTGCTTCCTATGAGGCAGACGACACGGAAACGACCAGCCTTATTTGGAATTTGAACCCAAGTTCACTGAGTGGCAGCTCAGATCGTTGACCATTATACTCTGGAATTTTTTAAAAAGTTATAGTTTTATTATTTATTTTTAATGAGACCCAGTTTCACGTAACGTCACTGAAGGGCACGAAAGACAGAAAACTGATGTCATGCGTTTTACACGTAGAGCTCTGGTATGCGTTTCTCTCCGAGTTTTAGTAATCTATGAATTTAACAACAAACATGTTGCCCTTCCTTTTTACCCAAGTAGAGATGTGACGTGCTACGTGCAACTGCCTTATAACTGTTAAACAAAAGTTTCAGTTGGTATGTGCTAGTTAAAACGCTTATCTATATACTATATAAAACAGTTCCGTAACTGACTGACTGACATAAAACGCACAGACCAAACCGTTGGACCTAAAGGGCTGAAATTTTGCATGGCGATTCTTCTTAAAGTGTAGGGGTGCACTAAGAGAGATTTTTTGAAAAATTCTGCTTAGATTTTTTTAAATTAAATTTTTAAGCTGTTTTTGTAACATTCTTTAAAGTTTGCATTTAAAATAATAATCCGAGGGTTATAAAATTTATATCACGAAAAAGATCATAAAAACTCTTTTAAAATGAAATCTTTTTCGAATCTTTACCTTTATTTTCTGATTTTTGGTGAATTTTTAAAGATTAATTTTTAGAATTAATTTTATTAAATGCTGATCACGTGGTTTCTTTTCTTTTAGTGATTGCGTCACGTGCAGGGTCGCCCAGAGGGGGGAAGGGAACTGGGGCACTTTGCCCCAGGCCCCAAACTGCCGGAGGGGCCTTAAAAAAATAAAAAAAATTATTTATTAGATTTCCTCAGAAAATATAACAAGAGAGCAGTGCAATGAAATTATAATAATTATGTGAATCACTCATGTAATAAAATTTTAAGTATGAGTAACTTAATTTGAATGTGTGCTTTCGTCTCTTTCCATTTTTTATTTTTCTTGGGGCTCCCAACAGAAGTTTGCCCCAGGCCCCGTAAAGTCTCTGGGCGGCCCTGGTCACGTGCATAGCAACGAAACAGACAACAAAATATATATTTTTTTCTTGCTAATGCGGCAGACGATTGGACATTATCAAAAAAAATATTAAAGTACAGTAAAAGGAATGTTCCTCAAACTGTACTATATACTTTAGTATGTTCTATTAGATTTAATTTGAATATTTTCTTCTTCATTATTTTATCTATAAAAATGTCCGTTACGATTTTTTATAAATATATTTTTTCGTTTTTTTATTACATCAATTGCATACATTGATCGCTGTATTTATTATAAATAAATAAATAAATAATTAATAAATAAATAAATAATATATATATATATATATATATATATATATATATATATATATATATATATACACAGTGATTTCCGCTTATAAGAATCACGTTTGTTATTATAGTTTTTGATTCTTATAAGCGGTTGATTCTTATAGCCGAAATTTAGGTTTTTGGACAGGCACACACACACCTACATATACATATATTAGATAATTTACTATAAAATACTCTTTAATTTAAGTTAATTATCTTTTATTAAAATTATATTTTATAATTTTAAAAATACAACTTAATTTCTGGACTTTTAAGTACATACACATGATTATAGTAAGATATGAAAAAAATCCAATATTTCTTACAACATACTTCCTTAACAGTTTAACATTTCAACTACAAGAAGGGTACAAGAAAAATTTTTCTATGGGAGTTTGACGTAATGAAGTTTTCAGGTGGCTGTTTATACCTCTTTCAATACCAATAGTCTCAGACCAAGATTCACATTCTAGATTACGTTTCACCGTTTGATAACGTGCTGAATCTAATAATGTCCCGTTTGCGTAAGTGATAGTGGACACTTCGCCGCAGATTTATGTGTTCCAGGGTCCAGGAAGCCGCAACCAGGATGTGGGAGGTGGGAAAAAAGAGTCCCTGTCTTTGTTTGTCAGTGGAGAAAAGTGAAATCGGATCCGGACGGGTAGGATGCCCCTGGGTCAAGCTAACAGGACAGTGTTTAGCTAAAGCGTTTCAGGGGAAACTATGATGTTACGTCTAATAAAGAAAGGGATACGTTTTACGACGTTATTCCATCCCATCTTATCACTCTTTCTTTAAAAAAAAAATAGAGAAAGAATTTCGCTACTTTTGAGGGTTTAAGGGGCTTTTTAGGAAAAATGAAAGGAAAGCGAAAAGTGTAAACTGATTCTTAAAACCGGTGGATTGATTCTTTAAAGCGAAAATTTTAACACGGAAATAATACATTTGTTTTTGTTTTTGCGATATTGATTCTTATAAACGGTTGATTCTTATAACCACTGATCACTATAAGCGGTGGTTACTGTATATATATATATATTGATTGGCATTAATTGCATACATTGACCGTTGTATTTAATTTGAATATACTCCGCAGCGAAGTACGGGTTTTCAGCTAGTTAGATATAAATCTTCAAAATGCGAAGTACAAATATTTGAAAGTAAGTAAAATTTGTTTTTCATAGTACTTATATAATACTGTAGAGAAGATTCAACGTAAAAAGTAAATTATTATCAGCGATGTAGATGTCAATTCCATTTTCAATGTGTATACTTACAAATCTTAAACCGTTTGCTGGCACAAATACTTAAACGTACGAGCAGCTGATTAAACAGAATAGCAACTCGACATCATTAGACTTCGCGATCAGACGGTTCTGACATTTCGGGGTGCAGCTAACGAGCTTAACATTCAAAAGCTGTAAGTGATTTGGGGGGGGGGGGGCCTGCAGTAGTTCATTAAGCGATAGCAGAAAGCACACAAAACTGAAATTGAGAGAGTCACTTAGAAAAAAAAAAAATTGTAGAAAGTCGTTAGATCACCTCTCGTTGGTTTCAATGCTTTGAATCTACATATTGTTTCTTGCTGGTGAGATGAAGTAATTAATGAAGCTCTGCTGTCAAAGGCCACATTCTTAGCATTATTCAAGTTAATATGGTGTTTAGAGTTTCAAAACAAATATTTATTGATACATGAAAAGTACACTTCTTAATAAACCATTAATCATAAAATAGCACATTTTATCTTTCAAAAAATGTTATAGAGAAGCAAAGAAACAGAAAATTTGCGCCACGAATGTTTATATCAGTGCAACTTGGGTTGCGCATACGATTATACCCTTCTCGCCTAACAGATAGATTTAGCGTCCGATTTTAACACGCACACACACACATATTTATATTTATATACAATGCACGCAAATATATATAAATTTATACACAATACACACATACATACATGTATATATATATATATATATATATATATATATATATATATATATATACAGTGGAATCTCGATCGATCGTTTTCGGATCCATCGTTTTTCCGTATGTGTCGTTCCTTTTATCCAGTCCCAACGATCATATTGCTTTGTTATGTTTCCGCATCTATCGTTTTCCCGCATTTATCGTTCATTTCAATCAGTCCCTTGAAAAACGATAGATCGAGATTCCACTGTATATATATATATACATATATATATGTATATATATATATATATATATATATATATATATATATATATATATATATATATATATATATATATATATATATATATATATATATATATATATATATACAGTGGAATCTCGATCGATCGTTTTCGGATCCATCGTTTTTCCGTATGTGTCGTTCCTTTTATCCAGTCCCAACGATCATATTGCTTTGTTATGTTTCCGCATCTATCGTTTTCCCGCATTTATCGTTCATTTCAATCAGTCCCTTGAAAAACGATAGATCGAGATTCCACTGTATATATATATATACATATATATATATGTATATATATATATATATATATACATATATATATATATATATATATATATATATATATATATATATATATATATATATATATATATATATAAGTGTGCCTGTGTGTACATTAAATAATTCATTTTAGCTTCACTTTAATTAATTTAATATCATCTTTGATTTGTAAATTACATATTTAGTTAGCACATTTTCCGCTAGAGTCATATGCTTGAAACATCCTAACATTCCATCTTTTCTTGTGGTGATATTGTAATCCGTGTGTCTTCCTTTGTTCTATAAAACGAGAATCTCAGCATTTCTTATCCTGTCCCAAATGAGCACTGGGCTGTCTATCTTTAGACCCATGATTTTCTTCTTTTTATGTCTAGCCCCAGTTCCGATCCTGCGCCTCCCATGAGCCTAAAAAACGCAAATAACCCTAGAAAAATATAATCTATACATATTTTTGCTAACCATTCGCGCCTCCTCTGAATATCATTCACCCTCCCTAGGGGTAAGGGAGGAAGCGCCCTCTTCTGGGGAGAATCACTGCTTTAGATCATGAATTTTCCTTACTAAAAGAAGCCAGTTTCGTTTCTTTTCGTTATCAAGCCATTTTTACAGAAATCTACTTCACCACGAACTTTTTATTCATTATTATGCTGATCGTACAACAATACTTTTAAAAGAGTCACCAGGGGCGTCAACAGTTTGCCTTGAGATTCCCGACGCAGTCTGGAACCTCAAGGCTAATCTCTCTCTCTCTCTCTCTCTCTCTCTATATATATATATATATATATATATATATATATATATATATACATACACACACACACACACTGCTGGCGTGTACAAATTACGACATTCAATCTGCGACACCATGAAGGAGGGAATATGAAAATGATCAGAATTCAAGCGCAATTGAATGACGCAGGAGGGAGAAGCGGCATATCAAACTTTGTATAAAAGGAAAGTTACGCATCGGGTTTCTTAATCGGTAATCGCATTTGAATTTTGATTGTTTGTGAGAAGATCGTGTTATGCGTCGTATGAGAAGGAGAAACGGCTACCAGCGCGTGTCGAAATTCGATATAGTGGAAGGATCGGGGCCTATCGAAAGTGCAGTTTATCGTTCCGCGATATTGCTACTCGCATTGGTCGGAATCCAACCACTGTCATGCGTATATGGAATCCATGGGTTCAGGAGGGTCCTACTGAACTCCATGCAGGATCTCAACGGCCTCCCGCCACTAACCCCAGCGAGGACAGACATGTTGTCAGGTCGACTTGCAGGATCGTACAACCACATCACGTACCTTGAGTCAGGAGATGGGCTTGTTTGCAGCACGCCAAGCATCTGCACGGACAGTGCGATGACGTCTGGAGCAGCACGGACTGTCTGCACGGCGACCATTATTGCGGCTTCCATTGACACTGCAGCATAGAGACGCGCGGCGACAGTGGTGCGTCCAACGACAAAACTGGATACAAGAGTGGCATCACGTCGCCTTTTCAAACGAGTCCCGGTTCTGCGTGCAGTATCATGATGGACGTATCTGTCTCTGGAGGCACCGAGGAGAACGCACGTGGCCTGCTTGCATTCGATATCGTCATACGGGCCCTGCACCCGGTGTGATGGTGTATGGACAGCCATTGGGTACACGACACGAACACTTCTTGTTCGCTTCGTTGGCAATCTGAACAGCCAGCGTTGCATTTCTCAGATCTTAAGACCGGTGGCTGTGCCTTAACTTCGAGGCCTCGGAGACGTCATCTTTCAACAAGATACGGCAAGACAGCATGTTGCCCTTTCGTGTCCTGACCTACCTCGGTACAGAGGGTGTTCGACTGTTGCCCTGGCCAGCACGTTCTCCAGATCTCTCACCCATTGAAAACACCTGGTCATGGGTTGCTGAGAGACTGGGCCTCCACCGATATCCAGCCACTACGATTGATGAAGTGTGACATAGACTTGAAGCAGAATGGAATGACTTGCCCGTATCTGTCATCCAAGCCCAGTTCGACTCTATGCCTAACCGGGTTAGAGCCGTTTTAGCTACCAGAGGCGGCAACTGTCTGTACTAATTTCGGACCCTATATATGCCCAAATTGTTTACAAATTTAATCATGTTTTCCCTCTGTTATGCTGTATACGTACAATAAGTAAAGTTTTGTTATTTGCTTTCCTTCCTGGAGTTACCAGTTTAATGACAGGGGCGGCTCCAGTCTAGAGTGTTTTTTTTTTTTAGGGGGGGGTGGCAACGTCGGCTCGTAGGGATATATATATATATATATATATATATATATATATATATATATATATATATATATATATAGTATATAAGAAATAAATATCGTCTCATTTTAAATATAAACTCATTTAGTATTAGGTCTACGATTATATAATTTTAGGCTATGAAAAAAAAGTACGCCGGGCTTTTTTGGGAGGGGCAATTACCCCTACTGTCCCCCCCCCCCTTGGAGCCTCCAATTTTTAATGGCCAGTTGTATATATTTATACAGAGGGAGAGATATAGTTAGTTTACTGAAAACCAAACCATGTCGGCAAACCAAAACAAAAGCCTGTTTGTCAACAGTGACGACATTATGGCTAAAAGAAAGGATTGTTTCTGAAAGTTGTGATCGTTAAGATTTACACAATTTGGCACCTTTCAATGACGGAAAAAATAGAACCCAAAGAATAGATGAAACAAGCTGTAAGCTTTCCCAATCAACCGGAACAATACGCGTGGTTTCAGTTGAAAAGTCAAGCGAAAGCGATGAAACAGGGAGTACAAAGCAAATGTTTCATCAATATTGCTTAGATAAACAGCCATTTAAAATCAGCAGCCAAAAAAATCAAAATACATACGAACGAAACACTGGAAAAAATTTAGAGTATAATACGTAATTTAAGTTTATAGTAATATTTTTCATTAAGAAAGTTTATAATACCTTATGGTTTTTAATTTTCACTAATATATTTAAAAGCTTTGTAATTGAAGTTTTGTCTTTATTTGACATGAAATAACGAATAGCTTAAAATTATTTCTTACTTTACTAGGTAAATTTAAAAAAAAATATTTCCTTAGTAAAATTGTATTTCTATTTAGTTACCATCTATTAGTTTATCTGTTGAACTCAAATGTAAGATTTCTAAAAACAAATAAATGGAACTAACTATCGAAAAAATCATAGATTATTTTAATTGCGGTAGTGCTGAAATTTCTGGTTAAGTAGTAGGTTTTACATTTCAGTCACTTTTCTTCTGACTGAGATTTTGGTAAGTTGGAATTTTCTGTTTTTGTGTTTATAATACTGTGTTTTGATTTCGACTTATCTATGCTTATGCCCTCCTGATTTCAATGTGGGGATCTCGGGGCTTGGGATGTTTTTTAAGCTTGGCCTGCATCCTATCAGAAACATTCCCTTTGGGGTGAGCGACTCGGTCAGGCTTCCTGAACAGACTAGTCGATCGCCTCTTTCCTTTTTGTTTTTTTAACTGTTTTTTTTAATTTTTGTTTTAATTTATCTATTGAACTAACTTTACATAGAAAAAACTATTTGTAACGTTAATAACGACCTGTAGTTTAATTACTAATTTTATTGCAATGAGAACAGTATTAGTCTGTAAATCTAAAGTCTGGCATTTATGTTGCTGATAAAATTATTAGAAGAGTTCTTAAGCATTATTTTTATACCTTCAATGTATTGAATCCTATTATCTTCTATATAGCCTATTTGTTCGTATGAGCTGATGAATATTAATGTGTTTAAATACTTCTTTAGGATAGCAGATGCTGAAGTATTGAAATATAACAATTTCAAAGCTATTATCGTACCTTTAATGATATAAATCGAATACAGTCGGACCTCTATTTAAGGAGCCTCTATTTTGCGAATTTCTCTATTTTGCGAACTTTTCCTCGGAACCAAGAAAATCTTGCGAATTTCTTCGTAAAGTAACCTCCAAATAACGAAGTGCATTCTCTATTTAACGAACTTTTTCTTGTGATCCAATATTTTTTTCATCCATATTTCTCAAAATATTTCTGGACATTTCAAACTTATTCTTTCTTTTAACACATTTTATGGTGATAAATGACCTTGAACTGGTTTTACCAGTCGACTAACTCACCGAGAGCAGTAAATTAATTGGCTGCCATTCTTTGCATTTCATCTAGGAAGTGCAACCTTTATCCCCCCTCCCCCACTGTCCACTTTATTAAAATAACTTTCAATATCCCTCTTTCACCCTTAATGGAGCTGTCCGTGTCCTTGAACTAGTCTCCCGTCTCCTAGATTGTTGATCAGAGTGGTGCTGGTAATTTCGGTTCTGGAAATTGAAAATACAATGTATTCCCGGACAATGTTTTGTCTTATTCTTGTTTTCTTGCAGATTTCTTTTTGATGGGTAAGATATATAAAACAAATAGATATTAATTTACAAAATAAAGGTGTGATTAATTACTTTTTTAATAATATTTAGTGTTTATGAATTTTAAATATCTTTTGTGTGAGTTTTAAGTATTTTAAAAGGTGTATTAATGGAGAAGATTTAACGAATTCTTCATATAATGAACTTTTTTTCGACATTTAGCGACTTCGTTAAATAGAGGTCCGACTGTATAAGCATTTGTTAAGCTTCTATACTAACATTTCGATCTAAGAAATGTAGAAATGTTCTTTAAGAGCAATATTACCGTCAGGGAGAAGTTCTAAAGATAGTACTTAAAAAAAACTAATAAAATAACATAAAATCAGTGATGTTAACTGTAAAAGGAAATAGATTAAAGAATAAAATATTGTTATCTGAGAGCAATGATAAGCAAAATAAAGTTTAACAGCCAAGTGCAAACAAATCTTACTATCAAAATGATGAAATCTAGATTGCAACATTTTTCCCCTTGTTTGGAACATATGAAGGAACAAAAACCAATCGGTTATCGCGATAGATCTTTATTCTAGTTATTTCGAGTTTTCAACTTATATGAGAAAAAGATATCACTTTGAAATATAACAGAGTTTCATTCCCTTCCAACAAAATGAAAGTGTTTTTTCACTGTTTCTGTGTATCGTCTACATGCCTGCGTAAATCATTAAAATGTTATGCTTTCGAGTAGAACCTGTGATAAATTTTGAGGAAAATGACTAGAAACTTGATTCTTTAGGAAAAATGATTTCCCATATCTGTAAAATATTTGTATAATGTTCTGGAAAATGGTTCTATGAAACTGATTTTTTTATATTAATATCTGCTGTTTTTGATAAATTTATTTATAATCTTCTGAATATTGCGTGTAGATACATGATATCTTTTATGGGTAACTTCTCTGGTCATCACTATATATTTCTAAGCTATTAAACTAGACATCTAAAGCTTTTAATCCTGAAATATTCTGTTTTTCGAACATTTTCACGGTATTTTCCTGAAAAGAAAATAGACAAATACTACTCTCCAGGTTTGATAATTACTCGTATATAAAAGAATTTTTACGCTTAAAAATTCTTTTTGGCAAGTTGTTAAAAAAAAAAAAATAAAATCAATGATATTAACTGTAACCGAAAATAGATTAAAGCATAAAATATTGTTATCCAAGAGCAATGATAAACAAAAGTTTGATACCCAATTACAAATCTTACTATCAAAATGAAGTTGTTGTTGTTGTTTCTAAAGCCGCCTGTCCGAAATTTATTCCGCACTACGTCCATATAGGCAAGTGGACTGAGGGGTGTGGCTTCACTTTATAATGGCACTACAAGGGTCGGGATCCGATTTAGTTAGATGCCACAGCAGTCTTTGCCGTGCAACCCCAGTGGCGGAATCTGGGGGAGGGATCGTACCTTACCCCATCCTCTCTGACCGCATAGAGGGACATTCCGGTCTACTGATTTAACGTGGCCATATCCGGCCTAGACACGGAGGTATTTAATGACGCTTTTCCAAGCACCCTCAGCACAGAAAGTCGAAGAGCGGCCACTAGACTACCTCGAGCCAAAATGATGAAATCTATACAACTAACCAAACTTATTACAAATATTAATCTGGTCGAGGAGCATTAGGTGTGATTTTCCTTAGAAATAAGGATTATTCGAAACAAGTGCCACTTTGAATTTTTACAGTGGACTTTTGGCTGCTGGGTAGCATCTAATTTGGATTCGCTCAGCTCAGTGTTAATCCATGGGGAACATTTTCCCAAGGATTAACAACTTGGATTGAAAGATTTAAAAAAAAAATTACACCATAATAGAGAAAGAAGTTTTTTTACTCTGGTGTCTTCTTCATTCTTCAAAAGAAAGATTAAAAAAAATTCACTATAATAGAGAAGAAATGATTTTACTCGGGTTCTTTTTCATTCGCTAAAAGAGAGATTTAAAAAAAATTACACCATAATAGAGAAAGAAGTTTTTTTACTCTGGTGTCTTCTTCATTCTTCAAAAGAAAGGTTTAAAAAAATTCACTATAATAGAGAAGAAATGATTTTACTCGGGTTCTTTTTCATTCGCTAAAAGAGAGATTTAAAAAAAATTACACCATAATAGAGAAAGAAATTTTTTTACAGGGGTGTCTTCTTCATTCTTTAAAAGAAAGACTTAAAAAAATTACACCATAAGAGAGAAAATTTTTTTTTACTCTGGTGTCTTCTTCATTCTTTAAAAGAAAGATTTAAAACAATGATACCATAATAGAGAATTTTTTTTTTCGGGTGTCTTCTTTATTCTTAAAAAAAAGATTAAAACAATTACACCATAATAGAGAAAGAGATATTTTTTACTCGGGTGTTTTCTTCTTTCTTTAAAAGAAAGATTTAAAAAAATTACACCATGATAGAGAAAGAAATATTTTTACTGGGGTTTCTTCTTCATTCTTTAAAAGAAAGACTTTAAAAAAATTTACACCATAATAGAGAAAGAATTTTTTTTACTCTGCTGTATTCTTCATTCTTTAAAAAAAGATTAAAATAATTACACCATAATAGAGAAAGAAATTTTTTACTCGGGTGTCTTCTTCATTCTTTAAAAGAAAGATTTTTTTAAATACACCATAATAGAGAAAGAAATTTTCTTACTCGGGTGTCTTCTTCATTCTTTAAAAAAAAGATTAAAAAAATTACACCATAATAGAGAAAGAAATTTTTTTACTCGGGTGTCTTCTTCATTCTTTAAAAGAAACACTAATAATATTTTAAGGGGGATAGTACACCTTTGACTTGCGAAAAATGTTAAAAATTGACTAAGATTTCGTAATTTTGAAATAATTGACCAATAAAGCGAATTTAAAGAAAATTTCTGGACTGTTAGATTAAACATAACTTGTGGTAAGAAAAATATCAGATTAATGTAAATTATTTAAATTAATTAGCAAAAATTAATTAACATAATGTTTTCCTATTTTCACAATTCCCATTCGTCACTGCACGCATAACTGATGTTAATTTTAATTTATTAACAACCAAAATTCTTTTAATTACCTTCATTTTTAATATTTATAATTAAAAATTAGTTAAATTTTTTTTTTGTAAAAAATTTCTCATAAAACCTTTTGTAAAATTTTTATGACCTAAGCTAAGTTTTAGGTCATTTTATATAGAAATTTAACATTAATGTGTGTAGAAAATTTCAAGCATTTTTCTCGAATAGTTTTTACCATATAATGCGCGCAGTCAAAAACTCATGTTTTGAGATAAATGCATTTAAAGTTGAAATTTTGTATAAAAAATCACTGTTTGGATGTTCAGAATTATTTTAATATCTCATGATGTAATTTTGATATCACAAAAAAGAGTGGTACCAAATTGTTCATATTAAATCCGGGTTCCAATTAATATAAAAAACAAAAAAATTTTTTTTTACCATTTTAAAGGTGTACTGTGCTCTTAAAATTTTAATTTTTCTTTGAAAAAATGTGGTATACTCATGAAAAGCATGTTTCTTTTGGTGGACGAAATTTTTAAAGTGACGAAATTTTTCACCTCAATGTTAACCTATGGAGAAAATTTGTCCACGGATTGCCGACTTGGATTCAAAGATTTTTTAAAAAAAATTTAACTCCGTCATAGAGAAAGAAATTTTACAATTGAATACATTTTTCGTTTTTTTAAATGCAATTAATATTTTAAAATTTAAATTATTCGGGGGAAAAATCTGGTATAGTGTGTTTTAAACGCTCATAAATTCCTTCGGCGGACGAAATTTATAAAATGAATCCTGTAGCGCTTTGCAGAAAAGTTCGGGCTCTCTGACAATACCAATTTTATTTGATTATCAGCATTTATGTACCTGTAAATAGTTGACAAAATTATATTTTAAATAAAAAATTTGGGGGCAGCGCTTAACCTCCCTATAGAGAGAGAGCCATTACAATCCCTCAAAATGTGAATCCTCAGGGGGGTGGAATTCTCGAATTGTCAACTGGACTCCTCCCACCAGAAGAGTCTGCAAGAACAGGAAAAGGGAAATACGATTTTTTTTCTTAGTACATAGCAGCTATAAATCTGGAAAATGTTAGCTGATAAAACGATTATACAAAAGTTGCAACGACCACTTTCAGGGAGTGGGTATCGCCCCAAAACATGCCATTCAGTAATCTTTGTCGCTGGTTGAGAGCTAGTTTACAAAATAACTATATTAAATCTTCCCTGTTCGGCTGCTCTAAGAATTTAGTTATCTATCTGTCTAAGCCAGTGGTTCTTAACCGGGGGTCCGGGAGAAGGTTCTAAATTTTTAATGAAAATTGCCGCCTAACCGCTTATGAGAAACCATTCTCTTCTCCCCCACTCCTACGGCTGAACAACGTCAGACTCCTACGGCAGACAAACGCTACCTCTAATTTCTCCTTACCGTGTTGTAATGCAGGAATATTTGTACGCGCATGCGTTAGTGTACTTGAGTGTAAATGAGATAATTATGAACAAACAACAACACCGTAGCCATTAACAATGTAGGTATTCTTTTATACGTAACTAGCTGAAAACCCGCGCTTCGCTACGGAGTACATTCAAATTAAATACAACGGTCAACGTATGCAATTTATGCCAAAAGTAAATATATATATTTATAATAAATGCGATGATCAATGTATACAATTGATGTAAAATATATATCTATCTATGTATATATATATTTATAAAAAAATCGTAAGGGATATGCATTTTTTTGGATAATATCCAATCGTCTGCTGCATTAGAAAGAGAAAATTTTTTTTTTGTCTATTTAGTTGTTACGCACGTGACGATAAATTTATTGAAAGTACCAGAAAAAGAAATCACGTGATGAGCATTTAATAAATTAAATTCTAAAAATTAATTTTTAAAAATTCACCAAAAATCAGAAAATGGAGGTAAGGATTCGAAAAAGATTTCATTTTGAAGGAAGTTTTATGATCTTTCTCGTGATATAAATTTTATAACCCTCAAATCATTATTTTCAATGCAAACTTAAAAAAAGTTACTAATACAGCTTAAAAATTTAATTTAAAAAAATCTAAGAAGAATTTTTGAAAAATCTTTCTTAGTGCACCCCTACACTATTAGAAGAATCGTCATGCAAAATTTCAGCCCTTTAGGTCCAGCGGTTTGGTCTGTGCGTTGTATGTCAGTTAGTCAGTCAGTCAGTGAATGAATTAGTCAGTTACGGAACTGCTTTATATATATAGATAATATAGTATATACTATTTTAAATGTATCAGTTTTTTATGCAATAAATAAATTATCTTGAAATAAATGTCTTTTCTTAAATAAAAATAGAAACGCATTTTTCAAGGGGGTGCGAGAGCTTATTTTCAGATTCAAGGGGGTGTTGACTATTACGAAGGTAAAGAAACACTGGTCTAAGCTTATACGTTGCATACATGAATGCCAAAGTACAATTCAAAGGAAAATGTTCTCCAAGCAAACTATTTTTGCGTAGTATACTTTAATAGAGTAGAGGTACAGTTAGAATATGAGGCTAGAACAGCTGATGATTTTAAATTTCTCTTTTAACCCTTCAGCGGGCGCGCCAATTTTTAGAACACCAGAAGGCGCGCGTGGCACAAAGTGCAACGTCTCTGTCAACCTTGATTATTCCTTTTGTAATAAACTTTTTTTTTCAAATTGAAAATAATAATTCTGCGTTTTATGGTAAGATATAAAATGTTGATAATATTGAGATATATTTATAATTTAAATGCCAAAGAATGCAGATACAATCGCCTTATTTCAAAACTCTCCGGTTTATTGGACCTAAGGACAACTTACGAATCATTCCTATTATGTCCAAAAACCTAAAAAACAATGTGAGAGTCCATCTTCGTGATATGGGGGATACCGTGTAATAGTTGCAGATTTGATCGACTACATCAACTCCTTCTTTTGTCGTATTGTAATCCAGTATAATCGCTGGTTTACCACGGTTAAATCACGACTAACAATGAATGGAAAGAAATAGAGGGGGTCAGAACACCAGACCTGCATTAGAAAGGGTGTAGCCATAAATAGAAACTTCTTGGAACATTCAAACCTTACATGCAAAAACAAACCATTCAAAATTACGAAAATGTTGCACTTTGTACACGGGCGCGCCCGTTGAAGGGTTAAACGAGATTTTTAAAAACGCGATGGAATACATTTCATTTTACCAAAAAAAAAAAAAAAAAAAAAAAAAAAAAGAGGGTCGTTTAAGAAAGGAGTCTAAACGTTGCCGCCAGCATCAGATAAGAACATGATATCACTGAGCGACAATGGGGAACAAAATGCCGGATGCGTCAGTTCGGATATCCAGAGCTTTAGCATCTGCATTTTCTTATCTGTTCATCAGCTACTAATTTATGCCATTGCTTCTTAGCAGGATGTATTACGATGTGGCGCGTTACCCCGTTCTGAAAATTTCTGTGTATTCAAGACAATGGTATATCACGTATCGACTGCAAAAGATAAATAAAATATAACAAAAATTTAAAAAATAACAAAAAAGAACGTTTAAGGGAACAAGGGACCATCAAATTCGAATTTTTCAATTTACAATATTTAACTCGATATACAAAATGAGAATAATTCATTTTCTTTTTTACTACATTGAAAACACTTAAAATTCAAAATAAGGAATTTTTGGCAGAATGATGCCTGATTTTCAAAAAAATTTCAAAAATCCTAACGTTTTTCAAAATGCCCTATGCGCATTCTGTATTAATTAGAATCCTTAAATTTTGTATTATACATTTACCACGTGTATATAAATATAAATGTGCATGTTTTTTGTATGAATCTAAAAGTCTTAAATATTTTTTCCGTTCTGTCTGCTATTTTTATGTTTTTTTAATGTTTTTACTTTATTTTATGGTCTATAAATTTGAAAAATATTTGTGATTTCAAAGAATTATGCATAGTTTTGTGACAAACACTTCAATTAACAATTCTGAGAAATTTGGAAGATATCATCGGAAAATGAATACGCATGGAGCCTTTTGAAAAGTTCTAGAATTTTTGAAGAATTTTTTGATAAACAGGTCTTATTCCTCCATAAAATACTTATTTGTGGATTCTAAGCATCTTCAATGTAGTAGAAAATAATACTTATTATACTCATGGTGTATATAGAGTAAAATATTGAAAATTAAAGAAGAACGAGATTGAAGGTCCCTTGTTCCCTTAAATAACAAAATAAAATGATATTTTTCCAAAAGAATAGTTTAATTTTTCTTTATACTGACTTTTTTACGAGTATGGTTTAATTCAAAACAAAACTGCTTTGAATAAATTTTCTGTGTGTATAAAAATATTCAATCACAGTTAGTATCGAAATGCACTTAATTTCAGGCAGCTTAACGCCATTGATGACATTTTACGCTAAAGAGGCTGTGTACTAACCCTATTGGATTCGCTCATCTCAGTGTTAACCTACGGAGAAAATGTGTCTACTATTTACAGCTACATAAATGCTGATAATCCAATAAGAATGGTATTTTCAGATAGCCTGAACGTTTCTGCACCTTGCAACAGGATTCATTTGATAAATTTCGTCCAAAGGAATTTATGAGCGTTTAAAACACACTGTACCAGATTTTCACCCGAATAATTTAAATTTTAAAATATTATTTGCATTCTTTTTAAAAACGAAAAATGCCCCAAGGTGTAAAATTTCTTTCTCAATTACGTAGTACAATTAAGAATTAAAAAAATCCAAATCGGCAATCCTTGGACAAATTTTCTCCATAGGTTAATATTGAGGTGAGCGAATTCGATAGGGTTAATACATAGCAGCCTTAAACGATTAACTGAACATCTCGCCAAAACAAAGTTGGTGGTTTTTGAGGTCATCTTCTGCAGCGATGTGTAAACTCAGGGGGTTTAAAGTCTAATCAGAATGACAGCAATTACCCATGTCAGCACGAGTCTCAAACCTTCGACTTTGCACCAAAGGCTCATACATTTGAAGGAACACACCAAAGGTTTTTACTCCTTTGCTGTACGTCCGGTACGGAAGTCAGATTTTAGATGCCTCCGGAACTTGGCTTAACGATCTTGGACCCTTAACACTAGGAAGACGGGAATTTTTTTTTTACTAAAACGACTGAACGTCGTCATTTTGACGGTTAAAAATAAAATCAAGAATTTAAAATATTTCATGTTTTTTTTAAAAAAATGGTGAAATGCTTTAAATTTTGAACTATTTCATACCAATATATAATAAATTTGTATATATTTAGATATATTTTTATGCAGGTATACCGAGCTGACAACCTGATATAGTTTATCCGTAAAAATATATGCATGTTTTGCGCAGTCCTTATTTTTCGACACCAATATTTCCGAAGAGCCAATATACTATCTGTTATTTGCAAAAGGGGGAAGAGACGAAAAGTAACTAACATTTTTTCCGGTATTATTTTAACGATTTCTGCCTCTTTTCTATATTGCCGTCAAATCGACGGCTTTCAGTCTTAGTAGGTATACAACACATTTTCTCACCCTCTTTACTATCGAATATAATTTTGTAAAAGTGTGTGCATATTTCGCTTAAAATTAGAAAAAGTCATAAAATTTCAGAAGCCCGAGGACATAAATACAGACATGGCACTCAGTAGTTATGTCCGAAACAGTCAAAATGACGGCAGCCGTCTTTCTAGTGTAGTTGTTCTTGTTGTTTCTAATGCCTCCAGGCCAGAAGTATTCCAGACAATGTCCATATAGTCTATCGGGCTGAGGGATGTGTGACGGATGTCGAGTTGAAAATCCCCTTTATTTTTCAAACTAGAACCAGCTCTTTTTTAAAACATACCGTTTATTATGAGACAGAGCACAGCACGGACAAGTACAGGAGACGATATATATAACAGGTAGAAGAACAATATTTACAGGAACAAATTATTAACGTAACCTCAACGCTCTAAAGCAAATACCAGCTACGTTCGGAGTCTACAATCACCTCCGTCGTTCTCCGTGACAGCTTATCAGATACGTCTGGAGTCTGCAATCACCCCCAGCGTTCTGCGTAGTACCCCTTCCCCTACGATAGGGGGCGTTATTCCTTGTTATAGTGACTCGCCTGTCTCTACAGGGTGCGGCTCCGGTTTAGAATGGCACCACTAGGGTCGAGTCCGATTTGGCCACGTGCTACCTCAATTTTGACCGAGCACCCCCCAAGGGGCGACGTCTGCGGGATCGTACCCTCTCCCACCCTTTCTGACCTCATAGAGGGACGTTCCCTCATAGAGGGATTAAACGTGTCCATATCCGGCCTTGACACGGACCCTTAAAGTACATCAACTGACTCCTAAAATAAACTTATCAAACAAAATTTTGCATTGTGTCTTTAACGCTTGTTTTACTGATCTTCAACGTGGTTTAACATACGTCTACATATGCCGACGTACAAATAATAATAATAAAAACGATACAGTGGCGTAGCAAAGGGGGGGGCAAGGGGGTCTATCATGCCCTGGGCGCCACTCGCAGATGGGCGCCAATGTAAGATCCATATATTATATTATTATATGTTTTCGAGGTGGATGCCAATATAAGGTCTATATATTATATTACTATATGTTTTTAAGGGGAGGGCCCCAATATAAGGTCTATATATTATATTACTATATGTTTTTCGGGGAGGGCGCCAATATAAGGTATATATATTATATTACTATATTATTTTGTAGGGGGCGCCAATATAAGGTCTTTATATTATATTACTATATGTTTTTAGGGGAGGGCACCAACATAAGGTCTATATATTATGTTACTATATGCTTTTCGGGGGGGGGGGAGTGCCAATATAAGGTCTATATATTATGTTATTATATGTTTATCGAGGGCGCCAATATAGGGTCTATATATTATATTACTATATGTTTTTCAGGGGGTCGGGGCGCCACAAAGGTATCGTGCCCCGGGCGCCAGTTATGCTCGCTACGCCACTGAAAGGATAACAATAACAACAACAGCAACAAAACGACAATAACAGCAATGGGTTGAAGCACAGAGTATATAATGCAAAACAATAATGGTAAATATTATTATGACATTTTTTTTTACATTCAGTTACACAATTTTCTTCGCACTCACATTAACATGCAATAAGATGCTGTTAAAAAAAAAAAAACCCAATTTCGCTCTTTTCTCAGTCAAATACTCTCAGAAATGTTTCTTTATTTTTTTAACGTAAATGTGCTAGAATTTCAGGTGAAACACATGCCCAGACTTTCTCTAACAAAAACTACCATCCTTAGAAAAAAGAAAAAAGATCTCGAAATATGTGGACCATCCCTTGAGAGTCACAGCTTCTTTTAACTACCCCATTTGGTTGTATATACGATCTTTGATACCACTACTTTCGATGTACGTGCGTCATTTCGCCTAATCTCTCCCTTTACAGCCATTTTAACAGGATCAGGAGAAGGAACTCGGTTCGGAAACGTTTTTTTTTCCACATCGTAAAATTACATGATTACTTCCAGAGTATTTTTTAAAATCATTTTAGGAAATTTAAACTGTTTATTTAACTGTCCGTCTGTAGAATAGTTATCAAAGTATATAATAATAGTGTTTTGTTCTATTTTTCAGCAGCCAAGCAATTTGAAATAGACATTGGATAATATCAAAACTAGTACGAAAGATGTTAGGTATGAAAAAGTACTGCGTTTGAATAGAACATTCGTTCATGTTTGAAAAATTATTTTTCGTGATAAATCTGCCTATTTTTTACTTACACTTCTCTTTTGTTTCACATAATTTAGTTATTTAGATCCATTTTTATTACTTTGTTCTCATTTTTACCATATTTTTATTAACTCGTTTTCTTGCTTGTTTGTGTGTTTGTCCAGTACAAATCTTGCAATCGATTTTTAACTAACTTCTTGACTAGCTAGACATTTTAAACTTTTAGAAAAGCTCAGAACACGATGACAATGCATTCTTTTAATACTTTTAGCCATCTTTAAGCAGATTTGAATCCATTTTCAGTTAATTTTGTTTTGTAGACTGGTGCAGCCCTCTATCGGCCGGGACGGGAACGAAAATTTAAACGCAAGTTAACTTCCAATTAACTTCATTTTCTTTCAAATTGATGGGATAATTCATCAAACAATTTTAAAAAAGTATTTATTAATACATAGAATTGTCAAGTTTATATGATTCAACAGAAATTTAAAAACATGGTATATTAAAAGTTCTTTTTATCTTGTAATTAAAAAAGTATTTTATCTTGTATTTAAAGTAATTATTACCTCTTGTATTAACATTTCAGCGGGCACGCCCGTGTATAAAGTGCAACGTTTTCGTAATTTTGAAACTTTGATTTTACAACTGAGGTTTGAATGTTCTAAGCAGTTTCTATTTATAGCTACACCCTTTCTAATGCAGGTCTGATTTTCCGACACTTGTATTCCTTTCCATTCATTGTTAGTCGTGATTCAACCGTGGTAAACAAACAATTATACTGGATTGCAATACGACAAAATTATGAGTTGATGTAGTAGATTAAATGTGCAGCTATTACACGGTATTCCGCATATAACGAAGATGGACAATCTCATTCTTTTTTAGGTTTTTGGACATAATAGTAATCGATTCACAAGTTGTTCTCAAATGCATTAAAACAGGCAGTTTTGAAATAAGGCTAATGTATCTGCATTCTATGGATTTAATTTTACATATATCTCAATATCATCAACATTTTATATCTTACCATAAAACGCAGAATTATTATTTTCAATTTGAAAAAAAAAAAAGTTTATTACAAAAGGAATAACCACGGTTGAAAGAGACGTTGCACTTTATGCAACGCGCGCCTGTTGGTGTTCCAAAAATTGGCGCTCCCGCTGAAGGGCTAAAATAAATAAGTATTTATTTCATGAAGTTTTTTATTACATTTTATTCATTTATTTTTCTTTTACCTCAATCATGGCTTTTACTGCATTTATTTATTTATTTTTCTTTCATTCACATATTTTTGTTTGATTTCACGCATTTATTACATTCTGTTTCATACGTGATTCGTTAATTTAGTTATATTATCCTATTCAACTTATTTAATATTAATTTAACATTTAGGGTTTGAATGGTGGTTCTAGACCACCGTTCAAAATTTGTGCTTCTTAGGCCTTATGGTTCCAGAAATACAGAGGCTGTTCGCACATTTTTTAGACGAGTTTGGTAAGCGGTAATAAAAAATCGTTTGCTGCAAAAGAAATAAATGCAATTGTACTATGTTTTTAAAAGTCAAAATTATAGTCTGCGGCTTGAAAGTTTTGTTTTTATTCAAAATGGCGTTTTTAACAAAACAGTGGTTCGAAGGCTACATTTATGCTCTTTCCGAAGAGAAATATGCATACTCCGTTATCCAAAAACGATGTGAGAGTCATAGTTTTGTGATATCTAAAGCGTCGATAGGTAATACCGTCAACAAGAAAGGAAAAAAACGTCAAATTGGAGCCTCAAGTGGGACAAAAATTCCAAACAAGTATCCAAGGAAAAAACGGACATCTTCGACTATTGCAAAGGTACGTTGTTTAATGTTAAAAGAAAATCCCCCTAGTCAAAGGACAGTTGCAAAATCATTAAAATGCTACACTGTAAACAAAATGATAAACGTTGATTTAAATCTTAAGAAAGCGAAAAAACGCAATGTGCATCGTCTTCTTCCAAATCATATCGCTGAACGCAGGACACGCTGCACAATTCTTTATGAGAAACACTTATCCAAAGAAAAATGGAAAACAATTGTCACAATAGATGAATCATGAGTGTATTTGAATGATTGCAATAAAAAAAGAGCCATTTATTATCATAAAAGGGGAGAAAATCATTTAAGTACATGGTTCAAAGAATCGAAAGAAAGTTTTCTAAGAGATTCATGATTGTTGCTGGTTTTTCTTATAATGGCAAGTTAAAAATAAAGAGAGTGGAAAAAAATGTCAAGATTAACTCCAAATACTATCAGGAACATATTTTATCGCCAATTTTTCTGAATGAAATAACATCGCTTTACCCACAGTGCCATCAATCTGTGAGACTCCATCAGGACAAAGCTAGCAGTCACACATCAAAATCCACTGTAAATTTCCTAAAAGAAATGGAACAAAAAACTGGTATCAAAGCCATACCCTTCACTGATATCCCTACTAAATCTCCCGATGTATCACCTATGGATTTTTGGGCTTTCGGACTTTTAAAATCTGCATTATCCAAACGTCGTCCCAAAACCCTTACAGGACTCTGGAAAGCTGTTCAGGAGGAATGGGATAGAATACCTCTTCTGACACTTCAAAAGGCATTATTATCCTGGAAATTGTGGTGTCGAAAGATAGTTCAGAATAAGGGATGTCAAATAGAACATTTAAAACACAAGAATTTTATGTAATTTAGTTTTGTGAATACAATATACATCGTCTAAAAAATGTGTGAACAGCCTCTGTACAATGAAATTTTTTTGTGGGGGGCAGGGGAGGGGGTTAAGCCCCTTTTAACACTTCAAAATTTGTATTTAAATAAAAAAAGGATTTCTTAGTTCTCACCCAGGGCTTAACAGGAATCACCATTCAAAATTTCAGCTTCTTACGCCTTATGGTTCCAGAAATACAGTGGGATTTTTAGAAAGGGTTTAAGCCCTTTTAAATCCTTAAAATTTGTATTAAAAAAATTGCTTCGTGTATACTTAGGGCTTAAGAAGAACCACTATTCAAAATTACAGCTTTCTAGGCCTCATGGCCCTAGAGATACAATGTGTGTGTTTTGGGGGTATTAGGCCTCGATTAACACTTTTAAAATTCAAATTTTTAAAAAATGTGTCTCCTAAAAATAGAGCTCCTAATGCCTATTAGGAACAACCGTACAAAATTTCAGCTTCCTAGGACATAAGGTTCCGGAGATTCAGTGATCAATCAGTCAGTGAGTGTGTGAGTGGTATTTTCAATATATATATATATATATATATATATATATATATATATATAAATTTAACATTTCGGCAACCGGCTAAACATTATATTCAGCCTCCTTTTACAGTTTGAATGTAATAGGAAATTCTGGAGAAATTTTAAATTTTAGATTCCAAATTTGTGATTCGGCTTCTTTCGGAGTTTATGGGATGTTAAAAGAGTTACGTGATGAAAAATTTTTCACATTACGTTCAGAACCACATCAAAGTCAGTGGCTCAAAAGATCGTGTCTCGTTTATTTTTTCACGTATTGGCAGCAAACCCTTACTGTTTCCTCACACCGGAAGTAAATAAAAACAATCAGTAAAAGCAATTCCACTTCTGACTCATTAGCTATAAAAATTTAGGTGTCGAATTTCGTATGTTTTATGATTCCCCAGGAAGGCATTATTTTTATCGTATAACTTTTAAGAGCATTATACACATACACATAATATACATACAAACATACAGACATATATATACAGAGGCTGTTCACACATTTTTTAGACGATGTATATTGTATTCACAAAACTAAACTACATAAAATTCTTGTGTTTTAAATGTTCTATTTGACATCCCTTATTCTGAACTATCTTTCGACACCGCAATTTCCAGGATAATAATGTCTTTTGAAGTGTCAGAAGAGATATTCTATCCCATTCCTCCTGAACAGCTTTCCAGAGTGCTGTAAGGGTTTTGGGACGACGTTTGGATAATGCAGATTTTAAAAGTCCGAAAGCAAAAAATCCATAGGTGATACATCGGGAGATTTAGTAGGGATATCAGTGAAGGGTATGGCCTTGATACCAGTTTTTTGTTCCATTTCTTTTAGGAAATTTACAGTGGATTTTGATGTGTGACTGCTAGCTTTGTCCTGATGGAGTCTTACAGATTGATGGCACTGTGGGTAAAGCGATGTTATTTCATTCAGAAAAATTGGCGATAAAATATGTTCCTGATAGTATTTGGAGTTAATCTTGACATTTTTTTCCACTCTCTTTATTTTTAACTTGCCATTGTAAGAAAAACCAGCAACAATCATGAATCACCTAGAAAAACTTTCTTTCGATTCATTGAACCATGTACTTAAATTTTTTTCTCCCCTTTTATGATAATAAATGGCTCTTTTTTTGTTGCAATCATTCAAATACACCCATGATTCATCTATTGTGACAATTGTTTTCCATTTTTCTTTGGATAAGTGTTTCTCATAAAGAATTGTGCAGCGTGTCCTGCGTTCAGCGATATGATTTGGAAGAAGACGATGCACATTGCGTTTTTTCGCTTTCTTAAGATTTAAATCAACGTTTATCATTTTGTTTACAGTGTAGCATTTTAATGATTTTGCAACTGCCCTTTGACTAGGGGGATTTTCTTTTAACATTAAACAACGTACCTTTGCAATAGTCGAAGATGTCCGTTTTTTCCTTGGATACTTGTTTGGAATTTTTGTCCCACTTGAGGCTCCAATTTGACGTTTTTTTCCTTTCTTGTTGACGATATTACCTATCGACGCTTAAAACCATGACTCTCACATCGTTTTTGGATAACGGAGTATGCATATTTCTCTTCGGAAAGAGCATAAATGTAGCCTTCGAACCACTGCTTTGTTAAAAACGCCATTTTGAATAAAAACAAAACTTTCAAGCCTTAGACGATAATTTTGACTTTTAAAAACATAGTACAATTGCAATTATTTCTTTTGCAGCAAACGATTTTTTATTACCGCTTACCAAAATCGTCTAAAAAATGTGCGAACAGCCTCTGTATATATATATATATATATATATATATATATATATATATATATATATATATATAAATTAATTTAACATTTCGGCAAGCGGCTAAACCTTATATTCAGCCTCCTTTTACAGTTTGAATGTAATAGGAAATTCTGGAGAAATTTTAAATTTTAGATTCCAAGTGTGATTCGGCTTCTTTCGGAGTTTATGGGATGTTAAAAGAGTTACGTGATGAAAAATTTTTCACATTACGTTCAGAACCACATCAAAGTCAGTGGCTCAAAAGATCGTGTCTCGTTTATTTTTTCACGTATTGGCAGCAAACCCTTACTGTTTCCTCACACCGGAAGTAAATAAAAACAAACAGTAAAAGCAATTCCACTTCTGACTCATTAGCTATAAAAATTTAAGTGTCGAATTTCGTATGTTTTATGATTCCCCAGGAAGGCATTATTTTTATCGTATAACTTTTAAGAGCATTATACACATACACATAATATACATACAAACATACATACATACATATATATATATATATGTATACACTGCTCAAAAAAATTAGGGGAGCAAGCAAAGAAGTTAAGAAAACCGTCTGAGACAGCCACGTATTGGCATAAAATGGATAGTACACGCGTATCAATGCGCAATAAAGATAAAAAGACGTAAAAAAATTTGTAATTAAGCTTTAATTCTTTGAAAATATGGAAAAAACATGAAAAGATGATTTAGGGCAACAATTTGGTTACATGTAAACGAAATAAAAAAGTATTGTTTAGAAATTATGCAAGATTTTTAATATGGCGTGTGGTCTCCTCGAACAGCTAAGACTGCTGCACACCTGTTTTCCATGGATGCGATTATTTTATCGATAAGACTTTGGGGAATACTGTTCCACTCCTCAAGAAGTGCAATCTCGATCTTCAGCAGCCCATCTTCTTCGGGCCGCACAGTGGCGTGAGGTCAACGGAATGCAGACCATTGGTCTACGTGCGTAGAGACCTCCCTGATGAAGCCTATTACGTACTGTTTGGCTGGACACCCTGCGTCCTGTTGCCAAGAGCAGCTGTCTTTGCAGTTGAGTAGCATTGTCTGTTCTGTTTCGACGAGCTGTTAACAGTATATACCGGTCATCAGTTGCTGTAGTGGCGCGTGGCCGACCTTACCCTGGTCGACGTCTAACATTCCCTGTTTCTTGGAATCAATTCCACAGCCTTGCAACGACACTTCTGGCGACTCCAACAGCGTCCACGGCACTACGTTGTGTTTGCCTGGATTCAAGTCTGTCTATAATACGCCATGCCATGGATTCCGGTAAATCACGTTGTTGAGACATTTTCAAGTCACCTTTTCTCAAAAAGAATAACTGAGCAATCGAATTTCACAGTTAAGGCAGTGAAACAGACGTTTCTGCAACATCCCGATTTCTGTATTTATTTTCTTTTTCTGGTTTTTGACGTCATGGACTTCGATTTGCATATGAAGTTTTCTTCTTCTGTTTCCTGCTAGGCTTTAAATTATGGATGATTTATTTTATGTTACTTATCAGTGTAAGTATTTGCGTAATTTCGTTAAACCCATGTGCTCCCCTAATTGTTTTGAGCAGTGTATATACACTCATGGACAAAAAAATTAGCGCACCAAGAAATAATTGCGGGATCGTAACGAAACTTGCAATGATGGTACATGTCGGGGAGATATGCAAATGATTAGAAATGCAGCGTGATTGCGCATTACGTATAGCCGGTAGAGGGCGCTGAACATCGTACTCTGTGGAGTATAAAACAGGTAACCAAAGCTTGTTTGAGTGTGCTGAATCATTTACAAAGAAAGAGCTGAGATAGACATGCCATTACGCCATGTTCGAAGACAATATAAGCAGTTGTCGCAGTTTGAGAGGGGGAGAATCGTCGGGATGATGGAAACTGGGTGGTCAGCTAGGCGAGTAGCTCGTCAATTTGGCCGCTCTGATTGTGTTGTGAGGAGGTGTTGGGACCAGTGGACCCGAGAGATGTCATGTATACGAAGACCAGGCTCAGAACGCCCTCGACAGACCAGTCGTCGAGAAGACCGCCACATCGTAAGAAATGCACGCGTACAGCCAACTGCTTCATCGGCCGCCATCCAGGCACAGGTAGCACCTTCAGTAGGGGCCTCTGTGTCTTCTCGAACCATACGAAGGCGCCTGGCTGAAGGACGGTTGGTATCGCGGCGCCCATTACGTGTGCTGCCCTTGACGCCCACCCATCGACGCCACCGTTTGGAGTTTTGCCGCGCACGAGGAAACTGGACTGCAGCGGAATGGAACCAGGTCGTCTTTAGCGACGAATCCAGATTCAATCCCAGCAGTGATGACAATCGTGTTCGTGTGTGGAGAGCCCGTGGTGAACGTTTCAATACTGCCTTTGCTGTACAGCGACACATCGCTCCCACAGCTGGTGTGATGGTATGGGGTGCCATTGCCTACAATACACGGTCACCCCTAGTATTGTTCCGTGGCACCATGACAGCCCAGCGGTATGTTCATGAAATCCTGCAACCACATGTGTTGCCACTCATGCAACGCGTCCCAGGAGCCATTTTTAAACAAGACAATGCTTGGCCTCATACGGCAAGGGTGTCACAAGACTGTCTCCGCACTGTTACTACCCTTCCTTGGCCTGCCCGATCCCCAGATTTGTCTCCAATCGAGCATATCTGGGATCATTTGGGACGACGAGTTGGGCATCCCACAAGTTTGAACGAACTAGAGGCAAGGTTACAGCAAATATGGAACGAAATGTTTCAAGACATCATACAGAACTTATATGACTCAATGCCCGATCGTATCGCATCGTGCATTCGCGCTAGAGGGGGTCCAAAGGAGTATTAACTCCTCCGTTCTTTTGCCTTTTTCTCTGAAATAAATTATCCTTTTTCTTTGATTTTCTTATCATTTACTTTTATCAAAGTAGTCATTACGTATGTAAAATTTCGTTTCATTTTGACGACTCCGTCTTGGTGCGCTAATTTTTTTGTCCATGAGTGTATATATATATATATATATATATATATATATATATATATATATATACACAGTGCGTCAAATAAGTTTTAAGACTCGTCCCAGAGCGCAGGTTGTAAAGGCGCTATGAGTGTAAATCCGCATGCGTCATAACGTCCATCGTCTGCTGGCACACTGCTGACAAGTTGTGCGCATTTCGTTAAGTAGTTGAAAGAAGGCGAGCGTTTATTGCAGAAGTGAATATTTTCATGTTGATTTTTTAAGATGGAGCAAAGAGCTTTAATTAAATTTAACGCAAAACTTGGTAAAAGTACTTCGGAAACATACCAACTTATGAAACAAGTTTACGGTGACTGTTGTTTAAGTAGATGAAATGTTTTTGTGTGGCACAAACGTTTTTTGGACGGAAGAGATACGGTAGAAGATGATCAGCGTAGTGGAAGACCAATTTCATCTAGGAGACCTGAAGTTATTGAGAAAGTACGAAATTTCGTAACAATTGATCGCTGTGCATCACTGAGAATGATGGAAGACTCTTTAAACATCAACAAAGATACAATTCGAACCATCCTGCATGAAGATTTGGCAAAACAAAAGTGTGTGCGTGCTGAATTTGTTCCACACACTTTAACCCCTGAACAAAAAGCAATGAGAAGTGCACATTGCGGAGACATTATTTTAGCCGCTGAAAACGATCCAAACTTCTTGAAGTCCATTGTTACAGGCGATGAAACCTGGTATTTCCAATATGATCCCGAAACAAAACGAAAAAGTGCGGAATGGAAGTCATCAAATTCACCACAAGCACAGAGAAAAAAAAGCCGGTCAGTTTTCGAAAGTTCCAGGTTTCCAGACACACTTCATGTGGGTTGAAATAAAATGGGTCAACTGACCTATCTAATGTGTTCACCGCCTCACCCCAAAGCGAGCTGAATATCTTGTTTGCGGGTTGATGAGATTTTCCCGTTTTCCTGGCTAGCGCTGCGGGAGATTTTCTTCGGAATAGGGTCGGAAGCGGGTCGAAAGCTGTACTTTGAAGCAATTAGTAGCTTTTTGGCTGGGGAAATAGGAAAAATGGCGCTTGTCGACGAAACGGAGTGTCCACATGTTATAGTGCATGTAAGTACATTTTTAATCTTTTGAACATTAAAATATATGCAAAATCCTTCATGTAAATCCGAATTATAGAGCATACTTCAACACAATAGAAATGTGAGGACTTGTAACGGAAGATTTGCTATTTGTTTAAATTTGAAATTGTTGTGTAAGGCTAAAGTTGCGACAATCGCGTAAGCTATTGCATGTTTAACATATAACTCATATATGAATTATAGCTGTATATGGTTGAGCATATCATGATATTAGGTTTTTCTTGTCGCAAATCTTCCATGTGCTTGTGTGTGTGTGTGTGTGTGTGTGTGTGTGTGTGCATACATGTATGTAATATCTAAACATTATGTATTAAAATTATTTTTACATGACATAAAAATCTCATCATAGAAAACTCTTAATTGAATGCAATTTTAATGAATAAATAGATTTTTATGATTTAAAAAAAACAAGAATACGATTTCTAAAAGTAATTTTTGACATCTACTGATATAACAGGAACACACAGCTTCTAAATATCCACTATAAAAAATAAGGTTGACAACTTATTTTACAGATGTTAATGAGCTGTGTGTTCCTGTTATGCGCTTCGTACAAATTTTATTAATAACTCATCAATATTTTAAAAAAGCTTAGAACCACTGAAAAAAAAAGTAAAAGCATGCAGTTTTTTTCATGCAATGCTACGAGTAGTATAAGTATGTATATCTATTTGTGTGTACATATAAGTTGTGTTTGAAAGTCCAAGTTCATTCTAAAATCCAAATCTACAGATGATACCATCTGGCGATAACATTTAATTATAAACTCATTTGACATGGTCGAATTTAGAAAAATGGATAAACTAGAGGGTGAAATCAGGTTTTTAAAATTCATCTATACATTGCATTTATGTGTGGAAGTGTGTGTTTGTGAATAAGTAAATAAGAGAGTAGGAAATAAAAGAAATATCTTGTAACAGATGATGATCTATCTAGATAACTAATTCAAAATTCTACGAATTCTTTTCCTTTTATACTAATAATTGTCAGTTTATAAACTAATTTATTCTCCTAAAGATTTGATACATTTTAGCTTTATATAAACACCTTAAAACAGAAGGAATTCTGTAATGATAATAAGGTAGCTGGAAAATTCAAATTGAATTAATATTCATTCAGAATAGGGAGGGGGAGGGGAGATTGTTTTTGAAAATTTTCATGGCATGTATAAAGTAAAGTGGCAATTTTTCTTATCTAATATTAAAAACATAATTTGAAGTTTATTTATTTTACAAACTAATGTTATTGTTCTGAGTTGTCATTTTAGCTGTATAAAATTTAAATGATTATCTAATTTGGGTAACAAAATTTCATTTAAAAAATTCGATGCAAACACTTTCAGACTAGGCCTTTTGGAAAATTCTTTTAAACATGAAGGCTAATGTACTGCAAAAGTTAAAGATAAAAATAATTTTTTTTAAAGTGTAAGTATTTATTACTAGTTGTGAAGTATGCTTTATAACTTTTAATGATAATATTTTTAATGTTCAATAGATTAAAGAAGTGCTAATTTGATTCATTTTAATTCAACGCAAACAATGTCATCTTTATATAATTTATAGTTCCCAGGATGGCAAGTATCAAATAAAGGTGTCTGGAATAAAATTATAAATCACTTGCTTCAAACTGAGATACATAATGCAGTAACTAGGAATTATTACCAAAGCTTTAAATGATCTGTGTCTTATAATATTAAAAAAATAATTAAATGTGTGTATATATATATATATTAAAAATTATATATATATATATATATATATATATATATATATATATATATATAGGCTCAATACACAACTCGCTTTAATTAACTCATTCAAAGAGTTTTTAAACTCACAAAGGCAGGTAAATGTACCCGTTTTCGAAAGTGGGTTGTAGGACCCACTTTCCAATGTGGGTTGTTCGACTCACCAAAAGCGAGTTCCACTGTGCAGTGGATTTCAACCCAGCAAAGTGAGTTCACCGACCAACTTTTTTTTCTCTGTGAGCCAAAAAAAACAAGAAAAGTTCCATCCAAAATCAAAACAATGCTCATTACATTCTTCGATAGTAAAGGTATTATCCACAAAGAATTTGTTCCAACTGGACAAACAATTACAGGTCAATACTACTTAGCTGTTTTAAAGCGTTTGATGACCAGAAGTCGTAGCATTCGTCCAGACTATAGGACTGGAAGCAGTTGGTGTTTGTTACACGACAATGCACCCAGTCACATCTGCCTTATTGTTAGTCGATTTTTGGCAAAAAATAATGTCTGTGCGTTGAACCATCCACCGAATTCACCTGATTTAGCAACCTGTGACTACTCCTTATTCCTAAAACTTAAAATGAAGTTAAAAGGGTGGTATTTTGAGGATATTTCGGCCATACAAGAAGCTTCGACGCGTGCTTTGCAGGCCATTCCACAAAGTGATTTACAACAGGCTTTCGATTCATTATTAAATCGTTGTAAAAAGTGCATTGAAGCCGGAGGGTCCTATTTTGAATAAAAAACCAAAACAGGTATTAATTTCTTGTTTCCATTTCTTTTTACAGACCCAGTCTTAAAACTTATTTGACGCACTGTGTATACTGAAGAACTGAAAAAAATTGGTACACTTGCTTAATATTTTTAGGGCCCCCCAGAGCATGCAGAAGTGCTGCAACACGACTTAGCATGGACTCGACTAATGTTTGAAGGTATCCTGGAGGCAATTAACACCATGAATCCTGCAGGGCATAGAGAAAATCCACAAATCCATAGGAGTGAGAGGGGGTGGAGATCTCTTCTGAACAGTACATTGCAAGGCATTCCAGATATGCTCAATAATATTCCTTTTTGGGGATTTTGGTGGCCAATGGAAGTGTCTAAAGTTAGAAGAGCGATCCTGGAGCCACTAGGTAGCAACTCTCGACGCGAGGGATGTCGCATTGCCCTGCTGGAATTGTCCAAGTCCGTCAGAACGCACAATGGACATGAATGGGTGTAGTTGATCGGAGAAGATGCTTATATACACATCAGAGTCGTCTCCAGACGTATCAGGGGTCCCATATCACGCCAACTGCACACGTCCCATGCCATCACAGGGGCTCCACCAGCTTTAACAGTCCCCTGTTGACATGTACAGTCCATTTATTCATGAGTTTGTCTCCATTCCAGTACACGTGAAAGAATATACTTTAGAAATTCGAATTGAGCTTAATTTCCTGTTATTTCTTGTAAATATATCAATGTTTTTGTATTCTCCTAATGGTTCTGTTGCTCAGTAACTTGGAGACAGAAAAAAAAATTTGAAAGTATGCATATAATTTACACTTACTGGTATAATGTCTTTCTCTGAAATTAAATGCAAAGAAATGTAAATAAAGATATTATAAAGTGATCAGGCATTCTTTACTGGTACTGTTAAAAATCAAAAAGAAATATCTTACTTCAAAATTTGAAAAGAAATTGAAGGTAGTTTGAAATATTCTTCTTTTACCACATTCCTGTTATCTCTTTCCACTACCTCTCCTAATTACAGATACGGGGTACGGAGAGAATATACAAATGGGGGTTGATATTAATGAAGAAAAAAGCTTAAAACATTGAATGAAGATAAAGTAACCAACGCTCACCTTTGTACTCAGAATCCAAAATATAATTATGTAGATTGCTTTCCTTTTTTTTATCACCGTTATGCCTTTCGACAGTTTTAGCGATTGCATTTAAAACGAAATCGATCGGGAAGATTACAGTCGACTCGTTATCGACCGTGGAGCCTATAATAAACATTGGAAAATCTGGAATATATTTCCCCTTCCCTTGCATTCCTATAATAAAAACTACGTTATACTGCACTTTCAAAGAAGTAAAACGATAAAGAGGGCAAGACTGTTTGTAATACCTACCTCCGTGATTGTGATTCATCTCCAGCCGAATAATCAATGAAAGATCCGTTCAATAACGCAGCTCTAGTTTCAATGTATATCCTGATGTGAAATTATTCTTCAAAAGAGAGGGAGGGGGGGGGGGGTACTTTTTGCAAAACACTTTTCTTATATTATTACTTTTGCAAGCACATGTTTGAAGATAAATAAAAAAAATATTTTGAAAGAATTCGAAGGGTGTAATATCTACTGCTCTTCCCGCTAGCGCTAGAGCACGTAAACGCGTCCAAAGAAGTTTATGTTTTCGACCATTACGGGGATTGCTTTGATGTGTGAGATGGCATTCAAGGATTGATCGTTTGTACTCAATATTTCATTTTATATCGGGTTTTGAGTAAGAGAGGCATAAAATAGAGCTTTGGGGAACTAAAAATTCTAGGGTGCATATTTCGTTTTTAAATTCGCGGCCCCGCAAAAGAAATGATTTCAGAAAAAGGTTGAAATAGAGGTTGCTGTTTTAACTTCTTGAAGAAATCAGATAAAGTTGACATTGAAAAAAATTATATGCATATATACCGTAAAATCTCGACTATAATACTCACCCGAGTATAATACGCATGCTTGATTTTGCGCGAAATTTTCGGAAAAAATTAAAATTCGACTATAATACGCACCTATAACTTTTCAATATTTTTTTTAAAAATTGCACAAATATTTAATAAAATTTGTAGTAAAAAGAAACGGAAACGTCAAATTCGGTAGAAAAAACTTAAATTGTTAATTCAAAACAAACAATGCTGTCAAATTATCATTCTTAATCACTTTCACTACTATACAGCTCATCTATTGTTGTTGCGTCCATGTCATAATTATTGTTGCCGTCGTAATATATATATTGCCATCATCATCCTCACTTGGCGATACGAACTATGAGCTCCGTTTGTTTAAAAGGAATACCTGCTTAGTAAAATGGTGGATGAATCACGGAGTGCAGATACGCACGCACCCGTGTTGCGACAATGTCTTACAGCTACTGTACGTTTTTTTCTTTTTGTACGTGAGTATAATACGCACATTCATTTTTGCGGACTAAAATGTGAAAAAAAGTGTGTATTATACTCGAGATTTTACGGTATATATATATATATATATATATATATATATATATATATATATATATATATATATATATATATGTATGTATATATATATATATATATATATATACAGTCGAACCTCCATATATCGAACTCTTAGCAAATCTCCATGTTCATTACATAGAAAAACTGTTTCTATATATCGAAAAAATCTCTATACATCGAAATTTTTTTCACGACATATTGGGAGATTTTACTCCACTTTAGAATAAAATCTCCCAATTTTTAGCGTTTGCTACAATGCTTCGTGGACCCCTGAGGAAGTTTTTAATGGACTGAATAAATGCGAGCATTTCTTTGATGAACGTTCCGCAAAACTGGCTGTTCTGCAAGATATTCGTAGTTTTTTTTTAAAAGAATGTGACTGTGGTCACTGTAACCACTGTCTGGATTATTGTTTTTTTTAAAGGTATATAGTACTCAATAAATCTGTCACTTTAATTCATTTTTTAGTTATTAACTTTCATTTAATGTGATTCGCATATAAATTGGAAATGGAGTTTCGTATACGAAAATTAGCTTTAATTTTAACGTTTTAGGAGAATTATGATAAAACTAAGATCAATTCTATATATCGAAATTTCTATATATCGAATTTTTTTCCGGCATTTTGCTACTTCGATATATGGAGGTTCGACTGTATATATATATATATATATATATATATGATTTATTCTGGCATTTGAAACAAATTTAATTGCAACGCTTTAAAGATATCTAACTCGAAATTTTTAGTTTAATTTATCTTCCTTTTGGAAATACAACTCGAGGTCGATATGCGTTGGTTTGAGACATTTTGACCATTCTCAGAATGGGTTTAATACAGGATAACTTCATAACAACGGAGTATCTTGGGTCCAAGAGTTGGGATATCTCACCAAACCCTCATACCCAGTAGCACTTTACAAAAATTATAAAGTTTATTTTTTAATTGTAAAGAGAAAGAGATTTTTTACTCATATTTTAGGTACACCTTTTTACACCCCCCCCCCCCAAAAAAAAAAAAAAAAAAACCATTAAGAGAACTAGGATTTAGGGTAGGTGGGGGCAAAGGTTTGCAGTTTTGAGTTTTTGGTTTCTTACGGGCCTCCGTTAGATCCTATCGCCCCAAAAAGTCACTTGTATTGTAGTTGGGTATCCCCTCTACCTTCTATAAAATAATGAATTTTTTCCCGAAATATTTAGTCACCGAATTTTTAATTTTACCAAAAGACCTGTTTGCGAACCTTCGCACTGCAAACCTTTACCCCACTCGTTGGTTTTTACTGGATAGACATAGAAAATCACAAAAAGAGTTGTCTAAATAATTTTATTTCACATTTTGTAATCATTTTAAAGGTGTTTCATATATAGAAAATCATAAATTGAACAGGTTAATCTCAATAGTTTTCTCTTAAACTAAATAACTTCAAAATGAAATATCAACTATTAACACAAAAAGTTGAATCTAACAAAGAAATTCACAAAATGTAAAGGGGTTAATCTCAATAATTTTTTTCTTAAACTAAAGAACTTCCAATTAAAATATCAACTATTAACACTATCGTTATATCATATCATAGGCTTTACTCATTCTTTTAAAACCCGTAAAAATTAAGCAAATTAAGGGGATGGGGGGACATTACAAAGCAATTTTTGAAATTTTTACCTCAGAGATATGAAATTGGGCATAAATATTCATTAAAGTAAAACTATTTCAAACACCTTATAAAATTTTATAAATATTTAAAATTTTATTTTTTATATTTAAAAAATTGAAACTTTTATTATGTTTTTTAAAGTGCTCCTTGCGATCCAATTTTTAACCTTATCCTTAATTTTGCATTTAGATTGCTTAAACATTTTGATCAGGGTTATGTTTTGATTTGTGCTTTCGTTGAATAATTAATTTTTAGGAAATATTTTTATGCTTGTACTCTGAATTCTCGTGAAATTTTTGTACTTTTCCACGCTTAAGTTAAACTTTGATAATCTGAATTATGTCGAAACCTGAAATGGATACATAACTTTATTTTAATGTATAAGAGGAGTCTTTGTAATAAATTTTATAAAATTTCGTCAAAAATTGTGACGCAAGGAGCATTTCAAAGACTTGCAAATCTGGAAATTACTCATTTAGAGCTTTTTTCCATAACCAGACCTTCGAAGCTTATAATGTCTTGTAACAACATTTAATTCTTTTATCTTGTAAAATAGGTCTTTGTTCAGAGTTATTTTATTTTTGTGTTGTACTAATTTATTTTATTTTTAATTTATGGATTTTCAAGCATTTTACAAAAAATTTTCTGATTAAAAACAGGCAGTTTTTATCAAAAACCATAATATTTTTTCAAATTACAAAAATGTGAATTCCCATTAATAATAAAAGACGTTGTTAATAAGGATTCCTAATGAAAAGAGGACATGAAATAAATGTTAATAGTTAGAGGGGCAAAGGTTTGCAGATGGGGCAAAGGTTTGCACTGCGAACCTTTACCCCATGACTCCCGCAAACCTTTACCCCATTTCGTGCTGGTTCTGTTTCTGCAGAATGGACGCCACTGTATTTGAGTTAACCCAAAACTTAAGGTAGGATTTGAAAGGTTATTTACCACCCTAACATGCAAAAATAAGCCCAAAACAGTTCGTGAGTTTGAGTGATGCTCAAAATTACTCAAAAGTTGCAAAAAATTACATTAAAAGAGACGAAAATAAACTTACCTCATTTTCTCAGCAAGAGGGGGTCTAAACTCCAACATTTTTTACGAGGCAACTGACTGGAAGTAGAGGAATGCACTGCCTACCCTATTCTTCCTATAACTCTTCCCGGTCATTTTAAAATGTATGTGCGAACCTTTGCCCCATGCGAACCTTTGCCCCCACCTACCCTATTACTTTATGTCTATTTATCTGTGAGTGAGCTTCACTTCTCTGTCTTTTGGTAAGAACTTCAGTGTTCCGCTTCTGTAAAAAAATTTCTGACTCGTACTCTTTCATATATAGAAGACTTTTAGATATGAAATAAACTGAAAGTTTCTCTGTTGATTTCTGTATTGACAAAACAGCCAAGTAGCTCAGACGTATTTGCCTTTGTGTGGCTCTAAAGCCGTGAAGCACTCATGTGACGGAGAGATTTTTCATGTTTAACACAAATCGTAACTAAATAATTTAAACTTCTAATACTACCAAGATATGTTTAATTTCAGGATAATTGTTCATAAACTATCTTCCGTTTATGGCTTGATCATTTAGCTTTATTTTTTCAGGTCATACGTGGATTTTTTTTTTTTTATTTCAGATTTTTTACAAATAATACTTCAAAAGTCAGTAATGCCCTTTCAGAAAATATAAAAAAAAACATATTTTGAATTTGAAAGACCAAAGTGATATTGAATGGAATGTTTAACTCCTATGTATCTCTTAAAAATACAAAATCTTATGCAAAGGGGAGTATTTTTGGTTTTTTTCTTTATGCGAACGAAGACTGTATGATGTAAAAATTATGTAACCCACAATCGATTAAGTCGACTATGGGAATCGATGTTAGTCTGTATGCATAAGCAAAAAAAAAAACGTGCACTGTTGCTTCGTCTACTGACTCTTATCACACACAAACGGAATGAAAAAAAAATAATAAAGAAATCTGAGTCAGCTGCTTTTGTTTTCCCAGTTGTGGCGAAAAGGAGGGTGCTGATGAGACCGATTGGAAACACCTGTTTCTTCTACGGCTAGCCACGTATGCCATGGAAAAGAATCGAACGTATTCTATACTGTGTGAATATAAAACGGAGCCATTTTAAATAAATGAATTTTTGTTACCATGGTTTTTGAATCTTCAAGTAGTTTCTTGCAGTTCCTAAATGGGAAATAATTTCACATATGTTTATCGAGTACAGTCTCTGACAGTTTTTCGTGAGTGTGTAAGTGTGCTAATGGCTGGTTCTATAGGTAATGAGGCAAGGCAATCGCCTCAGGCGCCGAACTGAAATAGATGCAAAAACGAGCCATAGTAAAAAATAAGAAATTTTTTAAGGAATCTGAGACAGTAAATTATAACGATGCAATCAAGTAATTTACAACAATAAAGGCACTAAGAAGGATTACGTCATTATTTTTTTACATAACGAATTATATTCGAATTTATTTGCTTTTTTCTGCTTTTCGTAAAATATTCAATTTAAATTTTTTTTATTTTTTCTTCAAAGGGAGCACAGTACCTTTAAACTTGTCGAAACTGCTGATAACATAGTAATGTTCAAACTAATCAAACTTTAATAAAATTACAAAAAGAAATGTCGTTTTCAATTGCTATTTGATTAATACATTTCGAATTATATACTCTGCAAAAATGAAAGGTTTTCTTTGAAAATTAATATTTTTATTACATGTTTAGAAAATGGATATGAGTCTAAGATACGAAATGTCTTCAATGACTGTGCGCACCATAAAAATTAAAAATATACACACAGGAATAAAATGGTCACTGAAGTATATTTACAATACACCTATCATTAATTTAAAATCAAAATACTCGTAAAAAGTATTAATTCAATTTTTTTTTTTTTTTTTTTTTTTTTTTTTTTTTTTTTTTTTTTTGGCCAATGCGGAGGCACTTGTAATGAAACATTGGCCTATACTACACCGCAATTTTACTGCCCATTTTATTATGGGGGCACCATATAGGCGGACAGCATTACCCCCTATGAAGGGACGACACGAACGGAAGCATTTTTCGTGGCGCCACGCCGGGATTCGATCTGAGAACCCTCAGCACCGTAACCCAGCGCGCTGTACCACAGGGCCGCCACAAGCCCTAATTCAATTTTTAAATACTCATAAATTGTAAAAATTTCATAATAGAAAATATTTTTTTCATAAGTTTTTTCCTTGAAAAACAAATTAATTGTTTGAAAAATTCTAATTTTTTGGTTTTAAGTTATAGATTTTTACAACATATACATATGGTTAAAATTTTTATCAATATTGCATTAATAGTTTGGTAATAACAGTGCGTACAATATTTAAATTTGCTGCTTTGAGAAAACTCAATTCAAAGTTTCAGTATCACTTTTACCTTTTATTTATTGGACTGAAATACCTCAAAAGGCTCCCGATGCATAAACAGAACCTTCTTTTAGAAGATTATTTTCATTTACTTTCTTTTCCATCCTCCTTTTAGCTATTCGAGCGTCTAATGTCACTCCTATTTACCACTCCTTAAAGGTCGTGTGCCGCCTTAAAAGCTTTTTTTTATAAGTGTAATGCATATTTTCCTCAAAATTTCCATTTTTCTGTTAAGTAGACTATTTCCAATAGTGATGCATTTATAAGATTATAAGTTATAAATGCACCACTATTAGAGTCTTTCCAAAAAATTGAAAAGGAGCCATGTTTTTAAACTGCATCAGGTGCCACAGTTGATAGGTCCGGCCCCGAGTATACTGTCTTCAAAAATAAATAAATAAAAATAAAAATAAATATCAGCATCAGCCACAACATGAACGCACACCGATCGTATGATAATCAAGTAATATAAGTTTCATCCCCAAATTTTCGACTGTACTGAAAAAGAATCTTTCTATTCATTCGTAATGAATGGGAAATAGTTAAAAAATATATATATTTCAGGTAGTCTCCTCTAACGAAACTACCGCGGGTTATTAACGTAGGATTACTTATCTTTGCTTAGCTCTTTTTTTTTTCTTCTTTATTTTGATGTATTTTGGTACTTTTCTGTTTAACTGTTTACTGCTACTGGGTTTGGCACTCTGCCAAAATTATAACTCGCGACGAAGGACAATTTTTTTCTCTCCGAAGGTCCGTTATTGAGGAACGTAATCCTACGTTAAAAGAAAAGGATGTTGAGCATCTATATTTCCTAGATGTCAGACTTTGCAATCGGGTTATTGCAAATCTACCGTTGCATAGCCAATTATTACAACCTCCGTTTCGCCAAATCTCCAACTAAAGTACATCAGCTCAGAAACACGCACAGAGTGTAGAGTCAGTCAGTTTTGCGTGCTTCAAGAGCTGGGTGGTCGACTCTACACCTTGCACCTAAAGCAGCGGTGTCCAACCTTTTAGCTTCCTTGTGCCACAATGAAAGAAAACGAATGGTTTTGGGCCGCACAAAAATATACCTAACGTTAAAAATAATTGATAAGTAAAAAAAAAATATAATATATAGTTATCATATTTATTTCATTATAAATTTTATTAAAGATAACTACAGGAGTCATAAAATTAATGTGATATTTGGCATTGAATTTTAGAAACTAATGCTGCAATATTGGGTCAATTGAATTTGTCGCAATTCTCAGGGAGTTCTCAAGATGTTCATCCGAAATTTTGGTTCTAATTTGACTCTCAGTGTGCTTCACTGTTGTGCATACTAATCTTATTAATAAAAGCAAGTGTTTGCGTGTGTGCGTGTGTGTATGCGGCCTCCAGGCGAATCTGTGAAACTTACAGCCGTGAAATTTGGCACACGGGTAGTGCAGACTATGGGAAGGTGCACCTCGAAGCTCGAATTTTAAATTTTATTTTTAGGAAATTTTTTATTTTATGTTTTGTGTGATATTTTATGTTTTTTTAACTTCAGATTACGATATCTCGGCAAAAAATGATTGTAGAATTTTGATCTTTTTACAATCTAAGACTACAGACATTTCTCCTTCAATTTCTGTTTAAACTTTCCTTTCTATTTTACCACCATGTTTTGTTTTGCTATTATTGAAGTGTGTAAAATATTTTTCATTGCTTACTACGATTTCAAATTTTTTTTTGTATTATTGGCCTGAGCATATCTGCCCGCAACCTGTACTTTTTATTCATACTGTGTTATTTATACTGTTATTTTTTTCTACGTTATTTATACTGTATTTAGTTTTTAAATTGATTTGGTATTGTTTACTTTTCAGCTTTTCCCGAATGATTTTCCGAATCTTTACCCCGGAAAGAGAAGCGAGACTGGAAGAAATCAGACAACAACAGCAAAGAATAGTTGGACAAAAACCACAGGATCGTCATGATTTGTCAGCAAGAGTGTTTCATGAAAAACAAAAATCACTTATGAGTCTCATCACAAAGGCAAAGATTTTTGGAGAAGTTAGGTGTCATATGTACACCATAATTGCAGTTTTGGCTGATTTAAACTCTGTATTCTCACATTTTGATGCCCCTGTAGCAGTAATGGATTACATGGTTAACTGGAGTTTCTCATTTTGTTCCATTTTAAAGGAATTAGGCTGTGGTTCATATGGGAATGGCGTTTAGAAACATACGGCATATGAGGCAGATATTACGGATTAAATAATAGCCAAAGATGACACCACTTCAGTCAGTTGTCCGACATAATTGCAATTTTTGGCTGATTTAAACTCTGTATTCTCCCATTTTGATGCCCCTGTAGCAGTAGTGGATTACATGGTTAACTGGAGTTACTCATTTTGTTCCAAAAGGAATTAGGCTTTTAATTTAGGTTTAGAAACATACGGCGTATGAAGCAGATATTACAGATCAAATAATAGCCAAAGATGACACCACTTCAGTCAGTTGTCACAAAACAATTGTCTCCGTCGACATGTTGCAGAAGCCTCCTCTACACGATTTCTTCATTCGGGAATGGCGTTTAGAAACATACGGCATATGAGGCAGATATTACGGATCAAATAATAGCCAAAAATAGCAAGTGTCTATAGACAATGCGTGAATTGTCCCGTATTGCCCTCTACTAATCACAAGTTTCAATGCCCATATAAACGTAGAGTACTGTAATTCAGTTTTATAGTGTTGCGTGTGAGTGGAACACTGGTGTGTGGTTTTCAAATGATTTTAGCTTTTACTAGAAATTAGCAGAACATTAGCTTTCAAAACAGTAATCGTTTGGAAAGTTTTTATTTATATACACAACTCACTACCATAATACTCTTAAAATTTATATTTTAACACATTTCGGTTACTGCTGTTGTTTGTAAACACACGATCTTCATTGTTATGCTCATTTCAGAAATTTCTCATTGAGACGATGCTCATTTAATGCGTGTTTTCAAAAGTGAAATATAACATGTTCTGTAAATGCCCCGAAAATATTTCTATACTGGAGATGTAGACAGATTAAAGAATTTAAGTAAACTTTTGTGAAATTTATGCATTTGTGTGTGTTTAATTATTTAAATTAATAGATTTATGTTTTTTAAACGTTTTATTCTTGCATTCTTTTAGGGGTTTATAGTGTTGCGTGTGAGTGGAACACTGGTGTTTGGTTTTCAAATGATTTTAGCTTTTACTGGAAATTAGCAGAACATTAGCTTCCAAAACAGAAATCGTTTGGAAAGTTTTGAATTTAATTTATTAAATGCTGATCACGAGTGTTGTGATGATAATTAATAGTTTTGGAAGTGATTAAAGTTAATATTAATATCGGGTATGCAGATAAATAAATTAGTAAAGTAAGTAAATTTTAGTAACGATTGTGCTTTGTTTAATCAATTTATTAAGCCTCTGCTAAATATATGTAAGGGTTATACTTGTGGTGATCAGATATTAATTGATTTGATTAATGTCATCGCATTTGGAGAAGGTGCGCAAGTTTCTCTAAATGTTTTGACATTGAGAAGAATTAAGTTTGAAATAGATCATCACAGGTTATACCTTATTATTGTTAATATTGATAAATTAATAAGTTTTATTTATGAACCTTGTGAATGGTTGGCATATTGTTTTTTTTTATTGTTTTTTGGCTGGCGTTTTGTAATTTAAACGGCAAAGGTCTTAGAAATATTCTTTGCTTTTCTTCTATCCTTAAAAAAATGACCCAGCGCCTAGCAACAGTTTTGAAAGCCTCCCCCACTATCGGTAACCCAATACGTCCGCTAAAGCCCTTTTTCGAACGGGGAGAAATGTTGGAAGGTCAGATGCAAGGCGCGCAGGGATACATCGCCGGGTGGATGACCAGGCCGCCATGAAATTAAATTAACCAACAAGAACGAGATGAGGGGTGGAAAAAAATTAATTGTATAAACAATTGCAGAGTGCAAGAGTGCCACCTGTAGCCTTCCCCCCTCATTTAGGCCATTACAATTCTCGGAGCATCAAGGAACTATTTGGTGTGGAGGATGGTTTCACCGGACTGATGTGGTGGTGACAAGGTGCGGACTCGGAGCGCGGGATTTTGAAAACAAGGAGAAGATTTCTGGATCCTGGACGTGGAGGCGAGGGCGAAAGACCGAGGGGTCGGGGCTGGAAGCTCTGGCCTCGATACAACGCTAAGATCCCGACGATGAAGTGACGCGACGGGTGAATTTCTTTTCCTTCCTTTACTTCTATAAATTCTATCCATAACCTCTCTACCTTTGATTAAAGCTGCAGCAACATCATTAAGATTAGATTTAAATGTATAATTGAAATTAAGATGAGCAATTGCATATAGAATAATTCAGGTTTTTTTTTATATTCGCCAGCCATTTCATTTTGAAGTGTCATTGTATATATTTTATTGTGTTGCGAGGATATAGAAGTTGGTTTTTATAGCAATTGTATTATTGATGATTTAATATTGGTATCCCAAAAAATGTTTAATAGAACTGATTACCAGATTGGTGGTAATATTGTTAATGTAATCGGAAGGAATAAATTTGTTATGTTAAAGTATATCTTTGTCATGTCGGTCCTTGCCTTTTTAGTAAAATTTCTGATTTTCAGCTTTAGGTTTTATTTTTATTTCAGCAGATATGAAGCTTTTTCCTTTAGGTGAGATAATTTTATTTCTAGGTGTTCTCCAAGGTTAAGTAATTTTATTAGATTTAATTTAATTTTTCTTTTGGCTCATTATTCACCACAGTGAAGCATTCAGTTCGAACCAGTGTTAATTATAATTATTAATTGTTTATGGGTTATTGCATTTAAAAATAACACAACGCAACTTACCATCTATCTTAAAATGTACTAACCACTACTGGCCAAATGGCAAATATTGTTGTATTTAAATTTAACTGAAACCCACCTTAATTAGTAGGATTCATTCCTACCTTCATTAATTAATTTATTAATTAGCAATATAATATTAATAAGTTTAAAATTAAAATAAACCCCCTAACACAAAAGATCGTTGCTACAAATGGCAACTCTTGAAGTAAATTGACTTTAAAGTATGTAAAGACCTATCATAACTTTAATTAATAAGTTAATATAATATATAAGCTTTTAAATACACCCCAATACAAAACTTCAACGCCACAAATGGCGCCTGTGTCCTATCCACGCTGTGCCATTTTTTTTTCTTCAAATGGTACAAGTCGTGAAGACTGTTTGCAAATGAGCCATTTTTTTTTTTCCCATTATCTTTTCTTTCGGTGAGACGGCATGACATATTAAATTTTGTATAGTGGAGGCTTAATCTTATTTTGGCACAAATTTTTTTGGTTCATATTATTTTTATGTGTTTATGGTTATTATTATTTCTGATATTTTAAGTTGAAATTTTTCTTACATTCCTATATTTTGTGCATTTATTTTGAATATTGAGTTTTTACATTTTGAATTATTGAACGATATAAATGTTTTATTGGGTAGTTTACCTAGAGTATTGCTCTGTTAGTGCGTTTAAGGATACAGTTTTGATTTGAAAGTTATTTTTACATTCCTATATATTTTGCTTTTATATTGAATATTGAATATTTTTTTAACATATTTAAATATTGATAGATATTTGGAACTAATATTTTAATTGGTATTTTGTTGTTCTAGCGTTTTCTATTGCTATGCTAGTGGTTTTGAGTATAATATTTGATTTGAGGTGCTAAATTGTGTATGTTTTACAAGGTCTTCCATAGTATATTTGCATGCTAAGTATTGATAAATTTTTAATTGCAATTCTACATGTCAGATAATTTTTTTTGGTTATTTTGGGCTTCATATCACGAGTTTTTTTTTGTCTTGCCAGGTGCTAAGTTTTTTCTGCCTTCCTCTTGCCATTTAGAGCTGGTCTCATGGTAAAACGGCAAGTAGAATTGGTTGGATTCTTGGACAGATTGAAAATTACATTAAATTTTTTTCATATAATAGTTAATGATATTGTTTTTCACACGAAATTAGTTACAATTGGGTTTAAGATTCAAACTTCAATGTCACAGGCTGGGAAATTTGAATGCTGCGGTCATTTCAGTACCTAATAAATTCAATTTCTCATGTCGGGTATGTGTTTGGACTTAATACCAGTTGGGTTTGTTTAGAAATTTAATTAAAATTGGGGTTAATATTCAACTTCAATGTCACAGGCTGGGAAATTTGAATGCTGCGGTCATTTCAGTACCTAATAAGTTCAGTTGCTCATGTCAGAGATTTGTTGGATTTAATACTAGTTTAGTTTTTTTGCAGAGTTTTAGCTTAATTTAATATTGATTAATTTCTTTTGTAAGGCATACTAAGGCGTCCGAAAATTTTGGTTATGTGTAGGGCTAATGTTAAATTTTTTTTTGGTGCTCTTGTCTACAATGTTTTATGTGCATATTCTGTTTTGAACGGATCAGCATGACTTTTGGGGATCGACTGTGATTCGATTCGACCGGTTTTTGTTTATTTAAGTAGGGCATACGGTTTTTTGAATAAGTTTGATTATGTTATTTTAGTTGGTATGCTTGCGTTGGTCTGTTCAGTTCGGTTTATGCAATTAAACGTTAGACAGGGCTTCTTGTGTTAATCATTATTTTTACTAAGCATATTAGAATTTCATTGCCGCGAGGGACGAAGAGTCTATCTTCGCAGGCTGGAATTAAAATTGGTTTGGTAGGAGTAAATGGTGTAGTTAACGAGAGGTCTCAAATTTCTATCAATTACCTAGTTTTGTAGTGTATACTAGGGTGTACGGGAGGTTAAAATTTTTTTTTGTTATATGTACGGCTAAAGTTGTAAATTTTGTACACCTGTCTCACATGTTTCATATACATTTTTTGAGGTTGAACAGTAAACATGTTAATTTTGATTGAACAGTGATAATGAATTTCGTAAGAGAGAATTTTGTATTGAGTTTTGTTCGAAGAGGTTTTGTTTATTTGTGTTAAGCATACGTTGTTTTTTTTAAATTTGTTTCGGATTGTATGCTAGGGTCGCACTGTCAATTTCAAATTATAGAAGTAAACTGTGGACAGGATGTAATGTTTTTGAACTGATTGTTTTAACCGAGGATGATTATTTTACTATGCAGTTTTTTTAGTGTATATTGTTTAATTGTAAGTTGAGCATACAGTTGTGGTAATGAATTGTTTTAGATATATGTTAGGTGTTCAATGTTTCATTTTTGATTGTTTATATACATGGGGTTTATATATATGTTATATACATGGGGTTTATATATATGTTATATATATTTTGCTTGTTTATATATATGTGGTAATGAAAATTTTTTTTCGGGTAGTATGCTACATGTTCCATGGTTTATATTTTTGTTTATAAGTAATCGCTCATGTATATGTGTTTTGTTATGTTGACCCGGGTCGAATGGGAACAATATATCACATTGTGTAATGTAATTTTATACTTTAGTCAATTCTTTTAATTCGTGAAATTTTTCCACGGTGATCTGTGTTTTTTTTATTAAAAAAAAATTTGTGCCAAATTTTTTTTTCTCGCGGAAAAGGAGGTATTTGTTGTGATGATAATTAATAGTTTTGGAAGTGATTAAAGTTAATATTAATATCGGGTATTCAGATAAATAAATTAGTAAAGTAAGTAAATTTTAGTAACGATTGTGCTTTGTTTTAATCAATTTATTAAGCCTCTGCTAAATATATGTAAGGGTTATACTTGTGGTGATCAGATATTAATTGATTTGATTAATGTCATCGCATTTGGAGAAGGTGCGCAAGTTTCTCTAAATGTTTTGACATTGAGAAGAATTAAGTTTGAAATAGATCATCACAGGTTATACCTTATTATTGTTAATATTGATAAATTAATAAGTTTTATTTATGAACCTTGTGAATGGTTGGCATATTGTTTTTTTTTATTGTTTTTTGGCTGGCGTTTTGTAATTTAAACGGCAAAGGTCTTAGAAATATTCTTTGCTTTTCTTCTATCCTTAAAAAAATGACCCAGCGCCTAGCAACAGTTTTGAAAGCCTCCCCCACTATCGGTAACCCAATACGTCCGCTAAAGCCCTTTTTCGAACGGGGAGAAATGTTGGAAGGTCAGATGCAAGGCGCGCAGGGATACATCGCCGGGTGGATGACCAGGCCGCCATGAAATTAAATTAACCAACAAGAACGAGATGAGGGGTGGAAAAAATTAATTGTATAAACAATTGCAGAGTGCAAGAGTGCCACCTGTAGCCTTCCCCCCTCATTTAGGCCATTACAATTCTCGGAGCATCAAGGAACTATTTGGTGTGGAGGATGGTTTCACCGGACTGATGTGGTGGTGACAAGGTGCGGACTCGGAGCGCGGGATTTTGAAAACAAGGAGAAGATTTCTGGATCCTGGACGTGGAGGCGAGGGCGAAAGACCGAGGGGTCGGGGCTGGAAGCTCTGGCCTCGATACAACGCTAAGATCCCGACGATGAAGTGACGCGACGGGTGAATTTCTTTTCCTTCCTTTACTTCTATAAATTCTATCCATAACCTCTCTACCTTTGATTAAAGCTGCAGCAACATCATTAAGATTAGATTTAAATGTATAATTGAAATTAAGATGAGCAATTGCATATAGAATAATTCAGGTTTTTTTTTTATATTCGCCAGCCATTTCATTTTGAAGTGTCATTGTATATATTTTATTGTGTTGCGAGGATATAGAAGTTGGTTTTTATAGCAATTGTATTATTGATGATTTAATATTGGTATCCCAAAAAATGTTTAATAGAACTGATTACCAGATTGGTGGTAATATTGTTAATGTAATCGGAAGGAATAAATTTGTTATGTTAAAGTATATCTTTGTCATGTCGGTCCTTGCCTTTTTAGTAAAATTTCTGATTTTCAGCTTTAGGTTTTATTTTTATTTCAGCAGATATGAAGCTTTTTCCTTTAGGTGAGATAATTTTATTTCTAGGTGTTCTCCAAGGTTAAGTAATTTTATTAGATTTAATTTAATTTTTCTTTTGGCTCATTATTCACCACAGTGAAGCATTCAGTTCGAACCAGTGTTAATTATAATTATTAATTGTTTATGGGTTATTGCATTTAAAAATAACACAACGCAACTTACCATCTATCTTAAAATGTACTAACCACTACTGGCCAAATGGCAAATATTGTTGTATTTAAATTTAACTGAAACCCACCTTAATTAGTAGGATTCATTCCTACCTTCATTAATTAATTTATTAATTAGCAATATAATATTAATAAGTTTAAAATTAAAATAAACCCCCTAACACAAAAGATCGTTGCTACAAATGGCAACTCTTGAAGTAAATTGACTTTAAAGTATGTAAAGACCTATCATAACTTTAATTAATAAGTTAATATAATATATAAGCTTTTAAATACACCCCAATACAAAATACAACGCCACACGAGATTTCTTTTCTTTTTGTGATACTTTAAATTAATTTTGCGTCACGTGCATAACAACGAAATTAATTGACAAAGAAAATATTAAAATACAGTAAAAGATAAAATTTAACCACTAGACTAATTGAGATGAAAATTTTAAAAAATTTAGTTCAAATTAGTATGTTTTATGGATATTAAATCAAATCTACAGAGACTGTTCACACATTTTATAGACGATGTATATTGTATTCACAAAACTAAATTACATAAAATTCTTGTGTTTTAAATGTGTATTTGACATCCCTTATTCTGAACTATCTTTCGACACCTCAATTTCCAGGATAATAATGCCTTTTGAAGTGTCAGAAGAGGTATTCTTTCCCATTTCTCCTGAACAGCTTTCCAGAGTCCTGTAAGGGTTTTGGGACGACGTTTGGATAATGCAGATTTTAAAAGTCCGAAAGCACAAAAATCCATAGGTGATACATCGGGGGATTTAGTAGGGATATCAGTGAAGGGTATGGCCTTGATACCAGTTTTTTGTTCCATTTCTTTTAGGAAATTTACAGTGGATTTTGATGTGTGACTGCTAGCTTTGTCCTGATGGAGTCTCACAGATTGATGGCACAAGCGATGTGGGCACAAGCGATGTGGGTAAAGCGATGGTATTTCATTCAGAAAAATTGGCGATAAAATATGTTCCTGATAGTATTTGGAGTTAATCTTGATATTTTTTCCCACTCTCTTTATTTTTAACTTGCCATTATAAGAAAAACCAGCAACAATCATGAATCCCATAGAAAAATTTTCTTTCGATTCTTTGAACCATATACTTAAATTTTTTTTCTCCCCTTTTATGATAATAAATGGCTCTTTTTTTGTTGCAATCATTTAAATACACCCATGATTCATCTATTGTGACAATTGTTTTCCATTTTTCTTTGGATAAGTGTTTCTCATATAGAATTCTGCAGCGTGTCCTGCGTTCAGCGATATGATTTGGAAGAATACGATGCACATTGCGGTTTTTCTCTTTCTTAAGATTTAAATCAACGTTTATCATTTTGTTTACAGTGGACACAGAGCATTTTAATGATTTTGCAACTGTCCGTTGACTAGGGGGATTTTCTTTTAACATTAAACAACGTACCTTTGCAATAGTCGAAGATGTCCGTTTTTTCCTTGGATACTTGTTTGGAATTTTTGTCCCACTTGAGGCTCCAATTTGACGTTTTTTTCCTTTCTTGTTGACGATATTACCTATCGACGCTTTAGATATCACAAAACCATGACTCTCACACCGTTTTTGGATAACGAAGTATGCATATTTCTCTTCGGAAAGAGCATAAATGTAGCCTTCGAACCACTGCTTTGTTAAAAACGCCATTTTGAATAAAAACAAAACTTTCAAGCCGCAGACGATAATTTTGACTTTTAAAAACATAGTACAATTGCAATTATTTCTTTTGCAGCAAGCGATTTTTTATTACCGCTTACCAAAATCGTCTAAAAAACGTGCGAACAGCCTCTGTATATATAAAACTGTAATTTCTTCTCAAAATATGCTTCTCCATGACGATAAATAAGTCCCAAGGCCAAACTTTAAAATATGCTGGCGTACATTTACGAGAAAATTGTTTCTCCCACAGTCAGTTTTACGTAGCTTGCTCACGCGAAGTTCGCGGACGAGCCTGGTAATATTAGTTCCGCTCACTGAAGAAACAATATATATTTTTTATAATAAAATCCTCTAAAAAGCAATTTCATTACTTTTTCATTGTAATTATCCTAAAATGTGCCCCGTAGCGAAGCACGGGTATTCAGCTAGTTTTAATATAATTACAAATATGAAATATTACATCTGTAAAATCTTCACATTTTATTTTTGTAAGGAAATTAATATACAGAAATTACATACGGAATTTTGTATAGAATTAAAGATATTTCAAATGTAGCATTGTCGCTTTGTTGAATGAACAAAGCGGGATCTGTAATGGCCACCTGCCATCATCATCGAGACGGGCTATTGATAATTTTTTCGCTGTGAGCTCTCTTTCTGGGCCGCACTAATACTTGCTTTTGGCCGCATGTGGACCGCGGACCGAGGGGTTGGACACCCCTGACCTAAAGGTTTCTCCGCAGTGAATGAAAAATAATTAAAAACGTGTCCATCGAGTAGAAAGTCCGACACTTTTCGCGTAAATGAAGTTGAGGTACGATCTATGAAAAATTGTTGCTATCCGAGGCAAAAAATAACAAATGCGCAGACCTTGTGGGTAATTGTGGAGAAATAAATTTCTCTTTTCTGATTTATGTCTGTACAACAAAAAAAAAAAAAACTTTCGGTTCCATCGTAACAAATGGGAAATATTTACACGAAAGTATATAAAGTACAGCGGTCTAACTGTCGCGGATATAAATTTTTATGGTCACAGTTTTTTTACTACTCTACAAGATTAATGCGGTTCATTCGCGATGAATTGCAGGTAGTTTTATATATATATATATATATATATATCGAGGGCAGTTTCAGACAGTTTCGCTTAAGTGTCAGTGGAGTACTATCTTTAATAGACCATTGTCATCCCCGGCAATGACTCGAATGCTGGTTGTTTGGGTAATTGTCACAGAAATAAATTTTTCTAGCTATTGCCTTTTATTGTACAACAAGATTCTTGAGGTTACTTCGTACTGAAACGGAGTTATTATCTCTCGTTTTACGAGAGTAAATTACGTCGGAGAGGATAAAACATATTTCATCCGTAATCTTAATATTTATTCCCATATATTTCTTAAAGAGGTAAAAATATACGTACGGTGAATGATATATATATATATATATATATATATATATATAGGCGTAGCGTCGGGGGGGGGGACACGTGCCTCCCCAACTTAACTTGAAATAAATTAAAACGTCGACAAAAGTTCAGTTAAAATCGGAAAATTGTAGAAAACTTTTAAGAAAGTTGGTTTTTTCCCGCTTTTTCAAATTGTGGAACTGAAGATTCCGATTATATCTTTATCCTTAACATAGTTTTTAACAATGATATAATCCATAACAAAAATTCGAGGCTAAATTTTTTTTCTTATTTTATTTATATTATATTTATTTTTCTCTTTGTATAACTTTTGAATAGTACTCAAACATCAATTCTATTATTACTCAATTTAAAAAAAAATCATTATATTTTATATTTTAAGGACCGTCCGACAGTCAGTGCGCTGAGGAGGACCCTAACTGAATTCAATTCGTGCCCCCCAAAAGTTAGAGGCACGCTACGCCTATGTGTATGTATATATATATATATATATATATATATATATATATATATATATATATATATATATATATATATATATATATATATATATATATATAATATTTTCTTTAAGTGTTTCTTTGTTTAAGACTGTTTTGTTGCAAAATTTTGCACGTATATAATCAAAAATGCTAATGCGGCCATATGCTGACTGCATCAATGCTCGCTAATGCGGTCATAGAAATCGCATGATATACGAATGCAGGCATTCAAAAATATGCACTTTTGTCTACTGATTATCACAGCGAAACATTACAGAAAAAAAAAAACAAAAATATGATTCAGCTGTTGCTTTCTTCTCAGATTGGACTACATAATGCAGGGCATAAGAGAGATTGAAAACACCTGCTTGCTATGCGGTCAATGCCACATGTCATGGGAAGAAATCGAAAACAATCAACGTTCTGTGATTTTCGGCAGAGCCGCTTTTCTTTTGTGTTAATACTAATAAATGGGTCTTAGGAGTACAAGAGTAAAAACGTATAGAATGTGGCTAAAAAATAATTTAGCCCCATTATCTATTAACATGAATAATAAATGGATAATAATAAAATAATTCCAATTGTTGGGGATTCATATTTTAGTTTCTTAGTCGCCCTCATCATTTTTCTCATTTTGTTATGCCTCACTAGATGGCAGCACAAATATGATTTTTTTACCAATAATATCTTCATTAATTTTGCTGTTTTCATTTTTTTGGACAGCAATTTCACAGCATTGTTTTCATTTGAAATTTTGCTGCAGCTCATTGTTTGGCTAAATATTTGTTTCATGTAATATCTCGTTAATAAAAACATTATAGCAGTTATATATCAGAGTTTATTTAACAACAAGTACGATTGCCAGTAAACTATTTCTTCCCATCAAATATTTATGTATGAAAAATTTAATAATGAGTGGAGCACAGGCGTAGCGTGCTTCTAACTTTTTTTTTTTTTTTTTTTTTGGGGGGGGGGGGGCACGAATCGAATTCAGCTAGGGCCCTCCTCAGCGCATTGACTACCGGACGGTCCTTAAAATATGAAATATTATGATTTTTTAAAATTGAATAACAATAGAATTGATGTTTGAGTAGTATTCAAAAGTTTTACAAAGAGATTAATAAATATAATATAAATAAAATGAGGGAAAAAAATACAACATCGAATTTTTTTTATGGATCATATCATTGTTAAAAACTATATTAAGGCTAAAGACATAATCGGAATGTTCAGTTTCACGGTTTGAAAAAGCGGACAAAAACCAACTTTCTTAAAAGATTTCTACAATTTTCTGATTTGAACTGAACTTCTATTAAAATTGTAATTTATTTCAAGTTAAGTTGGGGGGGGGGCACGTGCCCCCCCGACGCTACGCTTATGGAGTGGAGTACCCTCGCTAAAAAATTAAATTTGTCAAAATGAAATTCACAAGTCTTTGTGGGCAAAATAGCTGGTTTTTTTTTCTCCATTCATTTATTCAGAAATTTCTGTGTTTTATGGAATACGAATTTAACTTTACAGCGACTTAAAGTCTCCCGAGTCTACTTCGAGACAAGATAACTTTTACATCCGTCGATGTTATTATCATTTTATGCTGAAATTGCCGTGTAGCTGAAAGGGAGTGTGGTAGGGGAGCGGTTATCGGATTTTGTCTCAGTGCTTGGTCCCAAGAGGAATAGATGAGCCAATCCGGAAGCGATTTCCGACTAGTCCAGTTTAGTCAATCGTTCTATTATGTCGACTGACCGATGGAAATGAATCCCGGGGGACAGCCGTATGTATACGTCATAAACCTGATGGGAAGCCATTGAGGCTTCCCAAAAATATACGAGAAAATTGTATCAGAAGAAAAAAAGGATCAGAGGTAGCAATAGTGTGGACAGAGACTTGCCATCAGATTTCCCCATAATGTAGGGAAAGCCTATCATGAAGATGCGATATCCAGGTTCAATCCCCGACAGTGGCGTAGCGAGGGGTGGGCAAGGGGGTCTATCATGCCCCGGGCGCCACTCGCAGAGGGGCGCCAAATGGTCCTTTTTACTAATTCTATATATTATATTACTATATGTTTGTTGGAAAGGGGGGGGGGCAGCCAAAAAAGTATCGTGCCCCGGGCGCTAGTTATGCACGCTACGTCACTGATCCCCGATTTTGTTAAAAAAGTTCGTTACGATTGTTTCACTGATGTCAAAATTGGAAAAGTGATAACAAGTAGTTGCAGTAGCGGTTTTTTAATATCCACAATAAAAAATGAAAAGGTGGCAACTACTTTCGAACTAATCAATAGTGTTTCACCAGCAGTATGTGGGATTGCCTGTGCGGACAATTAGCAAAATGTGAATTCACGTGACAGTGTCCTCATATGCAAACAACAGACAGCAATGTGGACAAGACACAGCTTTTGTGAATTGTCCATACGGACAGTCCCACCTGCTGCGTCTCGACCTAATAAACCACTGTATATCAGTTACAAACTTTGTTTTTTGTTTGCAGATACTAAACAGCGTTTCTGTTGTTCAAGTTTCAAGTAACTTACAAGGAGTGGAAGTGGAGTTCGCTGAGGTTTAGGTGACTTTAGTCATCTTCAAGAAAAACATTTTTTACCATGTTTCTATTAAATCTTTTTTTGTTTTTTTTGTTTTTTGTTTTTGTTTTTTGTGTGGTGTGTGTGTGTTTGTTTGTTTGTCCGGTAGAAATCTTGCAATCGATTTTTAACTAACTTCCCGGCTAGCTAGACATTTAAAACTTTTAGAATAGCTCAGAACACGATGACAATGCATTATTTTAATACTTTTAGCCATCTTTAAGCAGATTTTAATTCGTTTTCAGTTAATTTGGTTTTGTAGACTGGTGCTGCGATCTATCGGCCGGGACGGGAACGAAAAGCCAAACGCAAGTTAACCTCCAATTAACTTCATTTTCTTTGAAGTTGATGGGATAATTTATAAAAAAATTTTTAAAACGTATTTATTAATACATAGAATTGTCAAGTTTATATGATTCAACAGAAATTTAAAAACATGGTATATTAAAAGTTATTTTTATCTTGTAATTATTTCTTATTATGAAATTAGAAAATAATTATTTACATATCGCTAAATATATTATTTTGTCGATAAATATATCACCTTTCATTATTTCAAAATAGAATTGTGAAGTATCAGTTCTAAAGAAATATTACCTTTGGAATGGGAATTATATTTATATATCGTGTAAACTACAGACGTTTCTGCGAATACTTAAAATAACAATTTTTTTTGTGAGTAGTTCCGACTGAAATGCACAGGGAGTTCCATGTAATATAATTATAGATTTATTGAACAGTTTCTGTAATTTACAGAATATAAATATTTGACAACAATTTGTGTTCGGTCCCTGTAACCGTGACCTATCTTGCGATGTAGATTACCATTTTATTGAATTTATATTTGCATATATCTGTTCTGCGCAACCGAGAACACTTTGAAATTTGACTTAAGTGTTGGACGCACATTCTGTGTATGCTTTTTGCTAGATGGGTATGATCACGCATTTTCGGCTAACTTTTGATTTGTTACTCTAAATAAAGCATATTGCTTGTAATGTCAAACTTTATCATTAATTAAACTCGAACGACTATGTTTCTGGGTTTCTTCATAATTTGATACAGTCCACCGAAATAAGATCGTAAGTTAACACAGTGGCGTACCCAGGATTTTTTCTTGGGGGGGGCGAGCGAGATGAACGGATAAAAATATTTATAATGCAAAATCAATATTCATAATGCAATTTCTATTTCTTTGGGGGGGGGGGCAAGGGGCCTTGCCCCCCCTCCCCCTGGGTGCTTCTTCTTTAACGAGTTCCTTCTAACGAAATATTTTAAACATTGAATATGGATGACATCTTATAAAGCTCATTTTTTTCTTTACTTATTTAACTGAAGAACGTATTAAATATGAATTATAATATGATATATTTTAAGAATATGAAATAATTTTATACAACATATGCCTTGATTTTAAATTTTAGCATACTTTTCAAATAAATGCAGTGCATGCAAACTTCTTTTATTTTATTTCGAATAAGAAATGAATTTATGATCTGCATTGACTTTAAATAAAGATTTTCATTGAATAAATTTCAAATGTTAGAAAAATTTAATGAAATAAATCATGACACTAAGAACGACTTTGTATAGGAAATACTTCGTACACGAAAGTAATAAAGGACATATAAGCCTTATTATCTATTGTTCAATTAGTTGAAGAAAATACACAACTACAGTAACATAAAATTGGGAGCTGAACAGTTTCTAACCTCATTAAGAATTTTTGGTTTTATTGACGTTGGAGTTATGACAGTTGTCAGAGCGCAACACGGATATCGTATTTTTAAAACTGTTTGTTTATACAAAATGACCTTTGAATGCACTCTCCCGCTAAACTTGCCCTATAGTTTACGGTAAATAAACATAAAAACTTGGTTGAACATAAAACAGATGAGTCACGTGATTGATGTCATGAATACGATCTGGCAGGTGTTGGCGCTATGCGTGCAGCTGTATTGTTCAGGAGAAGAATGGTTCCATTTTTCCATACCTCGCTCAGTCGTCTGATTAATAGCTTTTTTTGTAACTGTTTCCTATTTCTACTGTCATTAGTATACTGAGCCGGTAGTCATTTGTAAGGATTTGTTAAGTTCCTTTATGGCATTTGCCAGCTTATTGAACTTAAAAGTTGTCTGGAACTGTCTATAATCTTTTACCTTTTACAGACTCCCTCTTAATATTTTGCGAGACTCGTACACGCATGCGCGATACATATCAATCTATCCCGCAAACGTCACCAACATACCGCACCGCTGTAAATCAAAACACCAACCAGATTATTTATAGTTTCCAGTGATTTCAATAATATAATTACAAGATAAAAAGAACTTTTTATATGCCATGCTTGTAAATTTTCTGTTGAATCATATAAACTTGACAATTCTATGTATTAATAAATACTTATTTAATTTTTTTTTATGAAATATCCCATCAACTTGAAAGAAAATGAAGTTAATTGGAAGTTAACTTGCGCTTAACTTTTCGTTCCCGTCCCGGTCGATAGATGGCCGCACCAGTCTACAAAACAAAATTAACTGAAAATTATTAAATTCTGCTTAAAGATGGCTAAAAAGTATTAAAAGAATACATTGTCATCGTGTTCTGAGTTATTCTAAAAGTTTCAAATATCTAGCTAGTCTGGAAGTTAGTTAAAATCGATTGCAAGATTGTACGGGACAAACACACACACAAACAAACATGAGAGCGAGTTAATAAAAACATGGTAATGAAAAATATATAAGAAATTTTATGAAAACCTCTTATTTTCATATGTAAGTCATATTACCAAAGAAAACGTCAAACGTGAATATTCCATGTACGAGAAATGCCTGTTTATGCATTCTATTCCCTGATTTTAACGCATTAGTATAATTATCTAAAAAAGTGTAGTGTACGCAATTCTTCCTTTAGTTTATCTCAATCTATGTCTACAAATTATTTTGTAACGTGCATTGAGTTTTATTGACGATTTCGAGCAGAAAAATTTAGATTCAGAAAGTGAGATTAAGAAAGTGAGATTAAGTTACTTTGAGGAAGTGAGGTACTGAATAGGGAGGTCATGATGGATATTTAACTTTTAAGGACCGGTGGTGATTCAGTTCATATTACAGATTTTCGATCCTTATTTAAAGTATACGGAATTTTCATCTTGGTATTTTTCCAAACACTGATTAGCAAAAACCTATTCTTTTAAGTCTGCGCTGTGTTTTCGAAGGTAGACGTTTATATAAAGAGCGCATACGTTTTCCAAATATTTCAGCACGGTATTTTTTACAGAGAAATAAATTATTCGTGTCTATCACTGTGTAATTAAATTTTTTTTTTGAAAATGATAAGTAAAAACAGAAACATTTAAGCAGAACCTTAAAAACATTGAAAAGAAAATGTATTAAAAGTGGATATTTAATGAATGAGATTTGATTGTTATAGAATACAAATTATTCGTGTCTATCACTGTGTAATTAATATTATTTTTTTGAAAATACTAATTGAAAACAGAAACATTTAAGCAGAACATTAAAAACAAAACGTATCAAAATGTATCAAAATGTATCAAAGCGAATAAAAACAAAATGTATCATTAGCGAATATTTAATGAATGAGATATAATTGTTATACAATACAAATTATTCGTGTCTATCGCTGTGTAAAGAGCATGCAGTATTTTAAATTTGAAATATTTCGGTACGAAACTTTCCCCAGAGAATTAAATTATTGATGTCTATCGTTGCTTTCAAAAATTCTTTTTATGGAAAATACTAATTTAAAAACAGACACATTTCTGAAAAATTGCGCGTTGCATTCAAAGGTCGATTTTCAAACGCAGAAAACATAATTCGAAGGTATACATTTGCTAATCCGTGGTCAGAAAAATACCTCGTCACCGTCAATCAAGTTCTCCATAACTTAATTGGCGATCTTCAATTTATATCTCGAAATTTTCAATTCCCTTTTAAAGTATAAGGATTTTCTTTTAATAGTCGCAGATTAGCAAATACATATTTTTTAAATTCTACTTTCTGCATATGAAGGTAGGCGTTTAAATAAAGAACGTGCAGTTTTTTTTTTAAATTTGAAATATTTCAGTACGGAACTTTTTCCGGAAAATTAAATTATTAATGTCTATCGATGCTTTTAAAAGTTTTTTTTTCCAAAAAAAAATACTAATTAAAAACAAAGACATTTCTGAAAAACAGCGCATCAAAGATCGATTTTCAAACGCCAAAAACACAATTCGTAGGTATACATTTGCTAATCTGTGGTTAGAAAAATACCCCGTCGTCGTCAATCAAATTCTCCATAACTTGATTGACGATCTTCAGTGGATATCGCAAATTTTCAATTCCCATTTAAAGAGCGTGCATTATTTTAAATTTGAAATATTTCGGTACGGAACTTTTCCCAGAGAATTAAATTATCGATGTCTATCGATGCTTTTAATTTTTTTTTGAAAAATACTAATTAAAAACAGAGACATTTCTCGAAAAAATAGCGCATCAAACATCAATTTTCAAACGCAGGAATCAGAATTCGAAGGTATACATTTGCTAATCCGTGGTTAGAAAAATACCTCGTTATCGTCAATCAAGTTCTCCATAACTTGATTGACGATCTTCAGTGGATATCGTAAATTTTCAATTCCCATTTAAAGTATAAGGAAATTACCTTCTTTTTAATAGTCACAGATTAGCAAATGCATATTTTTAAAATTCTTCTTTCTGCATATGAAGGTAGACGTTTAATTAAAGAGCGTGCTGTTCTTTAAAATTGAAACATTTCGGTACGGAACTTTTCCCAGAGAATTAAATTATTGATGTCTATCGATGTTTAAAATTTTTTTTTGAAAAATACTGATTAAAAGCAGATACCTTTCTGAAAAATGGCACATCAAAGATCTATTTTCAAACGCAGAAAACAGAATTCGAAGGTATACATTTACTAATCTGTGATTAGAAAATTACCTCGTCGTCGTCAATCAAGTTCTCCATAACTTGGTTGACGATCTTCAATGGATATCGCAAATTTTCAATTCCCATTTAAAGTATAAGGAAATTACCTTTTTATTTTAATAGTTGCAGATTAGCAAATGCATATTTTTAATATTCTGCTTTCTGCATACGAAGGTAGGCGTTTAAATAAAGAGCGTGCAGTTTTTTAAATTTGAAATATTTCAGTACGGAACTTTTACCAGAGAATTAAATTATTAATGTCTATCGATGCTTTTAAAAGTTGTTTTTTTTCAAAAAAAAAATACTAATTTAAAGCAAAGACATTTCTGAAAAACAGCGCATCAAAGATCGATTTTCAAACCTCAGAAAACACAATTCGTAGGTATACATTTGCTAATCCGTGACTAGAAAAATACATCGTCGTCGTCAATCAAGTTCTCCACAATTTGATTGACGATCTCCTTGACTCGAAATCAAAAATTGACTGTGTTCTCCGTTCACTAGCTTCCGGTCCTTTCTAGGAGCTACAAGAAACCGCCACGGTCACATCCGGGTAAGTTTTTCTAACACGTCTCTTTCAGTTCATTACTGACTCACATTGATTCGAGTTCATTACTTCCAGATTTCTTATTTCAGCCCCCCTACACCTCCACAAACGCCGGTGTGGATGTGGAGAAAGTTAGGATTTCCTCCGTTGTGTGCATCATCTGCTAGGCGCAGACAGTTTTTCATCGATTTTTCGCTCTCTCAGTAAGAGAAATATGATTGCTTCCAACTGCGAGGGATTATCGTCTTTATACGTACAAAGATTAGATTTCACGAAGAACATGATTGTGAGAGAATTTTTGGCCGAGGGAACGAGGGTACGCCGAAAGGATGAGGATTAATACAGCTTTGTTTATTTTTCATCTGTCGGATAAACTGATAGATATTCAATGTAGTGTAATCAAAGCTTCAGTAGTCCCACGTGTTTAGATTAACATGTCCTTCGGGAGTGGGATGAATCGCATCACAGATCGTCTTTGTTAAATCGTGGGAGAATATTAACCTAAGTCAAATTTTAGTGACACAAAGACTAATGCATATTTTAAAATTCCGTTTTTTGCGTATTAAAAAAAGACTATTTTTAAAAGAAAACTTAGTTTATCTAATTTGTATATTTTTCTGTGGTTAATTTTCTGCAGGACTTTAAGGGTGTCCGAGGCTTATATTTAAAAGAAACCCTTTTTTTCTTGTGTTTCTTTTAAGATACTCATTTTCAATATTTTTTTGTGGGTATTTCCGTTTTGTAATTACAGCGCAATTTTTAATTAGATCTAAAAGTATTTATAATCGAAATATCGTTATTCATCTGCCGATTTAAAATTTTTTTTTAACTATGCCATGCGATTTCTGCATGTTTGTATTTTTTTAACATGCTGTTGCACAAAATGTTATTTGCAACTTGAGGTTAGAAAATAAGTTGCCACCTTGAAATTAGGCTTTGGCAAGCTGATAGTGCGCCAAGTTTCAGTTATAATACGTCATTATCATTTTTTCTTAGCTTAAAATTCACTTGATATTTTCATTTAGTACGATAACAATGTATGTTTGTATTTATGTATGTATGTATGTATAAATGTATGTATGTATGTATGTATGTATCTATGAATGTATGAGTGTATGTATGTATGTATGTATGTATGTATGTATGCATGTCTGAGTGTATGTATGTATGTATGTATGCATGTATGTATGTATGTATGTATGTATGTATGCATGTATGTATGTATGTATGTATGAATGTATGTTTGAATGTATGTATGTATGTATGTATGTATGCATGTATGAGAGTATGAATGTATGTATGTATGCATGTATGTATGTATGAATGCATTTATGTATGTATGTATATATGCATGTATGCATGCATGCATACATGCACGCTTGGTAATCAATTACGGATGTATTTTAGAGAATGAAAATCCTTCTCAGTAGATGACAAGTTTGGTGAATAAAGTACTAAAATTATACATAGAGTTTTAATACTATGTTTGGCTACGCTTTTTGCCCTTAAGTTATTTGTTTGGTTGGTTGGCTGAAAGCACTGCGGCCATCGTTTTAAACATAAGGAGCTATCAGGCCAGAACCTGCAGTTTTAGGCCTATTCCAAACGGCTACAAACGTCTATCCTTTCGATGGTACTTGAGCCCGCAGACTCAGACATGGAATGGTAGTTCCCAAGCCACTCGGCCATTGTCGGGCCTTAATTTAAATTCAGTGGCGCACCCAGGATTTTTTCTTCGGGGGGGGGGGGCGAGATGAACGGATAAAATATTTATAATGCAAAATCAATATTCATAATGCAATTTCTATTTCTTTGGGGGGGGGGAGGAGGGCCTCTTGCCCCCCCCTGGGTGCGGCACTGTTTAAATTCGTGTAGTTATACGTACATTTACATGTGTATTCGTGTGCAATATGTTAATATTTGATTTCCGCATTTCCGCAAAAGCTGAAGTTCTAGGTACAATAGAATCCGAATCTAGGCAGTTAGAGTTAATCAGTCATCCGGATAGATAAAATATTCAAGCAAGCAAAAGTTTTAATTTCTCAGTTAAATTTAACACTCAACAAAATAATCTCTTAAAATTATCGCTAGCGTAATTTAGCGTAAAATGTTATACATGTGTTGTTTATGCGAACAGTAAAAAACTTCCCCACTGAATGCGTAAGCTTTTGATGGAGAGATAGTCCTAAATACTCAAACGAGTGAAGTCAAAATAAATGAAATAAATCCTCGTGTTTACAGAATTTTAATGCGCCCTCATTTGCGCGAAAATTTCTCTCTCTGCTAGTGAGTGCAGGATACATGTATGGTAAAACTAATTGCAGACATTTTCATTGAGCATTCCCCATTTAGATGGAAAATGATTCAAGGAGACTAAATACGGTTTTCTCGTTAATGGACTGAGAACGCTTTGATAAAAATACGTGCCATTAAATAAATACACTTGTTGTGTGAGTTCCATTCAGGAGGATGATTTAAATCCTTTTATAATTTGTCTCTTTCTCGCATTAATTGTTGGGCAGTATATTAATATTCTATGATTAATCCGAAGATTGCAAATTTGTTAGCGTAAAGAGTACATGGTTACTTTCCAACCACATATGTTAGTTGTGATGAGATATTTAGTTCATTTTAAGGGGACAAGGGACCTTCAATTTCTTTTGTTTTACGTTTTCAATAATTTACTATTTATACTAAACTAGCTGAAAACCCGCGCTTCGCTACGGAGTACATTCAAATTAAATACAACGGTCAACGTATGCAATTTATGCCAAAAAATAAATATATATATTTATAATAAATGCGATGATCAATGTATACAATTGATGTAAAATATATATCTATCTATATATATATATATATTTATAAAAAAATCGTAAGGTATATGCATTTTTTTTTTGATAATACCCAATCGTCTGCTGCATTAGAAAGAGAAAAAAATATTTTTTTTGTCTATTTAGTTGTTACTCACGTGACGATAAATTTATTGAAAGTACCAGAAAAAGAAATCACGTGATCGGCATTTAATAAATTAAATTCTAAAAATTAATCTTTAAAAATTCACCAAAAATAAGGAAATGGAGGTAAAAATTCGAAAAAAATTTCATTTTGAAGGAATTTTTATGATCTTTCTCGTGATATAAATTTTATAACCCTCAATGTATTATTTTGAATGCAAACGTAAAAAAAGTTTAAAAAACAGCTTAAAAATTTAATTAAAAAAAATCTAAGAAGAATTTTTGAAAAATCTTTCTTAGTGCACCCCTACACTATTAGAAGAATCGCCATGCAAAATTTCAGCCCTTTAGGTCCAGCGGTTTGGTCTGTGCGTTGTATGTCAGTCAGTCAGTGAATGAATGAATGAATGAATGAATGAATCAGTTACGGAACTGTTTTATATATATAGATGAGAATAATTAATATTATTTTTTACTTTATTGAAGACAATTAGAATTAACAAATAAGTATTTTGTTTAAGAATAAGACCTGTTTATCAAAAAAGTTTTCAAAAATGATAGCATTTTTCAAAATGCTCCATGCGCATTACTTTTCGTTTGATTTCTTTCAAATTTTCCAGGATTGTCAATTGAAGTGTTTTCCACAAATCTGTGCATAATTCTTTGAAACCACAAATATATTTCAAATTTGTAGACCATGAAATAAAGCAAAAACGCAAAAAAACATAAAAAACAACAACAGCCAAATTTAAAAAAAAATAATTCTTACGGCTTTAGATTTCTACAAAAAAAAAATTCATAGCACAATTATATTAATATATGTACTGTAAACTTATGTTAAAAAATCTAAGGTTTTTAAATGATCTGGAATGCGCATGGAGCATTTTGAAAAATGCTAGTATTTTTGAAAAAAATTTTGAAAAAAGGCACCTTTCCTCCAAAAATCCTTATTTTGGATTCTACGGGTTTTAAATATAGTAAAAAAAAATACAAATTATTATCCTTTTGTATATAGAGTTAAAAATTATAAATAAAAAAAATCGAAGCTGAAGGTCCCTTTTGCCCTTAAGAGAGATGAAATCAGTAATTCAGATAAAGTTATTTAGTACAAGTACTATTCATTTAATTTAAATATAAATTAAGACTGCTGTGTACTAACCCTATTGGATTCTCACACCTCAGTTTAACCTATGGAAAAAATTTGTCTAAGGATTGCCGACTTGGACTTAAAGATATTTAAAAAAAAATTCTACTGCGTAATAGAGAAAGAAATTTTACATCTTGAGGCATTTTTCATTTTTTCAAAAAAAAAAAATGCAAATAATATTTTAAAATTTAAATTATTCGGGGGAAAAATCTGGTATAGTGTGTTAGTCTGATATAGTGGTCCTAAATGCCTTTAGTGGAGGAAATTTATAAAATGAATCATGTTGCAAGGTGCTGAAAAGTTCAGGCTATCTGAAAATACCATTTTTATTGGATTATCAGCATTTATGTAGCTGTAAATAGTAGACACATTTTCTCCTTAACACTGAGGTGAGTGAATCCAATAGGGTTAGCACACAGCAGCCTTAACGGAATTAGCAATATGGGATTTTGAAACCAGTTTTAATTGTTATTTAACATCCTACCTGTGCAAACATTCAAGACTCAAAAAAAGACGTCGTTCAGGAGCCAGAAAACTACTTGTTGAAGGTTATATTATTATTTTTATCTCCTGAAGCAGGCCTTTTCAGAAATTTAAAAAATTCAATTTGAATGTTGATTGATTTGATAGGAAGCTTGATAGTTATACTCAATGATCGAAGTAGAATGAGTACTTCCAGGTGACAAAAGCGTAACCCAACTGTTAACCTTTAAGGTCGAGATCCGACAAATCATTATCATGTAGAAGTAATTATAACTGTAGAATCAACTCTTATTTACATCTGATTTATTAACACATTAAAATCTCGATTAAATAAGTCATTTACAAAGGTTCGTTTCGACGAACGTAAGATCCACCATGAGAGTAGGGCTCATTATTCAAAGTCCGTACGAGACCCTCTCTCCGTACGCGTGTTGACCCTTTCAACAGTCCAAGTCTATTCTCCCCCCTTCGTTACCGGTGTCCCTCTTTATCCATTCTTCTCAGCGCCATCTCGAACCATCCATGACGAATTTTCTTTCCTGCCGACTTTTCCAAGGTAAAAGTGCGCCGCGTCCATTTAACTATTGTCGCACTTCTCCAAAGGTGTATATCGTTCGACACCTGTTTGAGTTTCTTTTGGGCTCATTGAAGACGCTATTACTCACGTTCATCAATTCCACTTAGGAATGGGAGACGAGAGTCTGACACCAACAAAGTACTAAAAGTACTAAAACAATGATGAACAATGATCACCCCTCCCCCATGGGATAAATGCTGTAAAAGCTACTCTGTTCGACATGTCTTGACAATGAGCTGGAATATTCTGTTTATTTTTTTAAATGAGTTACGTTATTTAAAGAAATTTTGTTCTCTGGTTCTTAAGGAAACTCTAAACTGGCGATTGGTATGCTTTAAAAGCAGCTTCCTACCACTTATTTTTATGACATACGGCTGTATTCGCCATCGCACGCGATTAAATATTTTTTGATTTACAGCAAAATTACTAAACACGATACTGACATATGGTGAAGAAGACATTAGAAAAATACTTGAACATAATGAGCCACTGTACGGCAAACAGAGGATAGACTTTTCAGGCGTGTTTGACCGTCATAGAACTGGAATGTTGAAACTTACTGTTAACCTCATTGTAACCTTAGGTCAGGGCTTGGGAAGTATCTTCAGCTTGTCTGTGTGATGCTTAGATGCCGATACATAGTACTCGTACCTATCCACAGTTCTTTAAGATCTGATAGTAGATTCGCTACCATCAGATGTTTGAAGCTTTTTGGAATGAGCCCTCGTGTAGCAAAAAGTTGACAGCAGCGCTCCAAACCAAACCAAACCGAACCTTGAGGCTTTTAGACTTAACTTCTTAAAATAAAAGCACATTTGGATATAAAATTTTTTCTCCGATTTTTTTCTCTGAAAGTGGTACTCGAAAGACCAGGTATATCGTCAAAATCCAGAAACTGTAGATGAACTGGAACAATACATCTCTGCTGCTTGTCATAACATTCAAACTGAAATGTTTGCACGGGCGTCTGCGAATTTTGTCCTCAGACTGCTCCACGTTGTGCTGCAAACGGTGGTTATTTTGAAAACATTGTTTTCAAGATGTTGGATGGGTCAATGTCTTTAAAACAAGTGTATGCAACGTTGGAAAAAAAAATAAACCTTACTGTTCAGTCTCCATAAAAGACTTATTATTTTTATTTTTATGTGTTAATAATTCATTATAATATTTTTTTATTCACTTACTGTTTGCATTTCGTATATTAGTTAAGCTCCTGCTCACTAGATGGCGACACTGTTTATTTTTGTTGTTGATTCGACGCTAAGTAATGCCAAAAAAAAAATGGCTATTCGCTATGTTGGATGCGATTCCATTCCTATTCTTTTTGTAAAGGATTGACATTTTGAAGTCAATGATTAATGTGATACACTCTGCGTCGTAATATTTATTCTTGATGTCAAAAATTCAAGTTATGTGCAAAACCGAAGTCATTTATTAAATTTATCGTATGGATACATGCACTGAAGTCTTATTTTGTATTGATTTATTCAACTATTATTCAGATGATGATAAAAGGTAAGCCATACCAATATTATTTGTATTAAAAGAATTGAGAAGACTGATAAACTGCATCTTTAAAACAAGTCCATTAAATATTTTCTTTTGGTAATGGAAACTAATACAGTCCACTAAACTGTGAAATTATATTAATAACTTCACTGACCCTCCACTTACTTTATCTTTTTCTCATTTGTTACTAAACATATTCGTTTTAGAGAAACATATATTTCGTATTAAAAATACTGGCAGCAAACGTATAGACAGATCGAACTGGTATATATTTGAAGACTAACCCTTTAAATTTTCTTTGCGCCCATTAACGAGTATTCAAGTTTAACTTGTTTCTTAAAAGTTTTTTTAATTGCGATGTAGTTTGATATGTTAAAAATTTAAATTTTTAGTACTGAACCAGTTTTATGTCGAAAGTATCACTTTTATCAAAGTTTTAGATACAATTAGATGCAAATTAATGCCACTGGGTGCAAATAGACAATGGCCAAAATGACTACTTTGCTAGTCTTCGGAACCAGAGTTCAACTGTGGAAAAAGTCCTCAATATAGAGTGGTAAGACATATAGTTACCATAAATTAATTGACGTGAACCGAGTCGAATCCAGATCCGAACCGAATCGAATCCGAATATAGACCTAAAAGAATAGATTTCATAGGATTATAAAGCAATTTTACATTCACAAACATAACAGAACTTTTATTTTTTGTATGAAACGAATTCGCATAAATATTACATTCGCCAATTTATCACCAATTTATGTGACAACAGGAATATGAACTATCTTAGTGAATGAATTCAAATTTCCGCATGCAAAGTGTGTAAAAGTGCAAGTTTATGGATAACTGCGGAAAAAAAAAGAGACTGAAAAGATTTCTAATCAAGCTGATCAGAAAAAATGTACCAATTAGTTCCAAAACCATTTCCACTGAGAGCTAAATTTTTAATTTTCTTACTATATACTGGAATCGTTTATTGTTAAAATTAATTGGTGCTTCAGTGCTAAGGACATAAGTTTCGCAGGATATTTGAAATGAGTGAACCCTTTGACAGCTATTATAATTTTAAACAACGGTCACAATTTCTCTTTGAAAAGTCAGTTACTCCCCATTTCAGCGAAAGCAAGCACGGCACCAAAGAACAAAGACGACAGATAAGATAAATAATTGTCTAGCAAAATCCTGCAATACTTTACACCTCACTCAGACGCATTCAAAAATGTATGATTAAAGTTAAAGCTTCCGTTTACGACAGTGTATTTCGTCTTTAGAGAATGACTGCTGTAAAGACGAAGTAATGTAAAAACGAATGTTGGTTAGAAAGGAGATATAATAATTCTGAATTTCTTTCTGACAGAATGTATAAGTCAGGCAAGTATTTTGTATTCTTTAGAAATGATCCGTAAAAATAAAATTTTTAAGTAGACATTTATTCTGGATCTGGAATTAGTCGTGATGCCCCTTTCAACGTTTTCATACCTAAATCAGAAATTTGTGTTTAGTTCGTAGTGAGATCGTGACTAAAGTTTTTAACTAAAAATTACTTCTCTTTTGTCTTCATAATTATCATGAGAACATTGTACCGGAATAGCAGAGCTATTTCTTTCACCAATCACTGCAGCAAAGGAAGATTTCCAAGTATATTTGCAATTCGACAGCATTCGTCTACCACTATATAGCACTCTATTTAAAATCTAATGTTTGTATAAATTACTAATGTTTTAAAATCTTCTCCACATCTGTTGTCTAGACTTTAAAGGGCATTCAATTTATAGGTGAATTGATTGTGTAAGGTATACACAAGATTCGATTCACAAGAATCGAACTTTTGAGTGAATTAAAGAAGCTGCTTCAGATATGCTAATTTCGGCATACGCGCTTAGTATAAATACCACGCAGCGTCATTAATGAAAAAGGGGAGGTTGTTAAGGTTGAAAAGGTGTTATCCTGCGCTAGTGCTTAGCGGGCCAGAAGTTTACATGGCAGTACTACTGGTTTGACTTACTGTTCGTGAGTATAAAAATATATTGTTCTTGAAAGCTGTGTTTATACATTCCGTACAAGTAGTACGCATGCTTATTGCTGTAAAGCCAATTATATGTGCAACGAATTCAATAAACATTGTTTCATGAATAAACTGTGTGTGGTTCAAATTCAAATCGAGAGCCACTTCAAATTATATACACCCAGGTCTGGGTAGAAGTGAATATAGATTCTCTATAATTGTTAAATTCCCAGTTTTACAATGTTCTTTTCCTCTAACAAGCAAATTCGGCAGATGAATAGTTCTTATGGATTATAAAACAGTTTCATATTTTTATTTTTGCACCGCAGAAAAATTTAAAGTGAGCTGAAAATGTTGCCTCCATTAGGTTAGATTGAATATAAAAATTAATAAGACAGGAATCAAAAAAGAAATTAATTTAAAACCCATTTATTTTATTGCATCCTCTTATTGAATTCGAGCCTTGCTGCATTGTACATACGATTAACAAAAGGTGTTTTGACTTTTTGTTACCGTAGCAACAAAACATGCTAAATTAAATTTAAAAGAAATTCCATGTTTTTATATCGGATATAACCATATGCGATATTAGCGATTTTTTAAATTTTTACCATATCCGATATCTTTCGAATGTTTACAGGAACTTAATTGTTTTTTAAATTTTCCATATAAATAGCCGTCAAAATTTGAATTCCGACGTATTATTTTTAAATCTGTGAAATACTTGGGAAATGAGTTTTTGAAATTTATTCCAGAAATAACGTTGTGTATTAGCATAAAAATTAAAAACAAAAGTCTGCATTAAATTCGTATAAAGTTGAAACAAATAGAAGACGAAGACGACAATTTATGTGAAGAATTCACATCCAATTGTGAAACAGTTAAGAATGACAGGAAGAACTAAACTCATGCATTTCAAACGGGTCCAACGATAAACATGTAGAAATATCAACTGATAGCGGCAGTTTGAAGCAAGAATTTAACGTCTTTAAGAGAACTTCTAAGAAAACACAAAACATTGAATTGCTGTATCAGACACTGAAAACACGAAACTAACTTCAACACATTCGGAAAGAGCCTTTTCTGTTTTTAGAAATTTCTGTACAAAAATTCGATCAAGGCTTTCTTGTTCATCACAGAATGCATTAGTAATTTTGAAATACTGTTATTTAAAATTTAAAAAATGACTAAAAGTTAGTTTTTAAAATTTAAAAGCAATAAAACTAAAGTTTAGAAATACTTATTTTTAATCGGTTATCCGCGGAATAATTGTAAAATTACTCTTCGATAACCGAGTTTACAGAAAAACCGGATGTTTGGAAACCCTACATAGAAGATTATTTTTTAAAACCAATGCAAAGGATAGGTATAAATCTTCATCCCGTTAATGTTTTCCATTCATACAATTCCATTATAACGATAAAAGCAGGATTTTCCCATTTTATCAAAACTAGAGTATTAAATTTACTAAATGTTGTACCAAACAATTAAAAAATATATTTTATATTTTTCATCAAAACTATCTTTAAAATTATTAAATTAAAACTACGCTTTATTACAGTTATTATATTGACTTCCAAGTAAAAGTAAATATCTTTATTAAATAAAATTATTAGAATAAAAACCTTAAGATTGTTCTAGAAATTCATCTCCTAACCTAGATATATTATATGCAAGATAGGAATCTGTGAGATGCTATGTCCCGTACATTAATATTTGCAGCCGTTACGGCAACATGTTAACGGCAGTCGTAAAATATGTAAATTTTTTATATACATTATTTGGAAAAGCTTATAGATTTCCCAAATAATGGAGAATCTACAAATTCATGATAAGCAAACTGTAAGTTAAAATGCAGCCAACTGCAGACAGAAAGAAATTCTTCGTAAAGTTAAAGAATCCGAATCCACTGAGAACAAAGGATGGACGATTGTTCAAATTCAGGAATGCAAGTTTTGAGTTGAGATCTGAGAGGCTTTCCACCAGCGATACTTGGAGTAACTTGTCGTGAATGTCCCTTGCTGATTGGTCCACTTCATTCAACTTAGATGCGAAGAATGTGATGTTTGATATACAAACGAAGCTGTTCACCACTCTGAACAAGTTCATGTGGAGAGAAATGCTACCGTACCAGGATTTTCTGAAAATGACTAACAAGCTGTAGAATATACCCATGGCGTTGTTGACGAAAACAATAAAGATCGGAAGAGACATGACTTTCTCGAAACGCTTTAAAACTGAAAGAATGGATAGGTATCGTTCGAAACATTTTTTCACCTCCGATGCGTTGATAATAGGCTTCGAGGCCGACTTCATAGTGAACGAGACGTGTTTCATGAGCAGCGATTGAAGATGTCTGCAAAGCGAGATGTACAAGGCTATGAAGCATGCTGGAAAACCATCGAGGATACTCGAGTACAGAACAAAAAACGGACACGTAATGATGAAAGTGTAGGGTGATTCTAAAACAAGAGTATTAAATGACAACATTTTGCACCTTTGAAAATATCTACTCTCACTAAATGGATACAGAGCTGATAGAAAAGCTGTGATGTGTACTGTGACTAACCATGCGGCGCACTTAATCTGAAATGTACGGGTCGTAGATGCATTTAGAACCTTTCCCAAGTAAAGTATTTTGCTGATGACAGACATTATCCTGGACCTGTCTTTAAACACAAAATACCAGATAAACGCAGCATTCAACATCATGCAATTTCCTAAAATTCCTATTTTGTAATATTGATCCAAATCAGCAATTACAAAGTAAAGATTATTGAAAATTAAGAAAATCAAACTGCTAACAGCCAAAAAAGTAAATATGTTCCATAACCATGATATCTTATTGATGCAAGATGTCCTCTGTCCACGTATATCAATGCTGTACACTAAGAGAGGACCTGATATAAAACTCAGTGACTGGGAAAGGGATTCATTTTTATGAATATGCAGGGATGGAATATCTTCTTTTTTCCTATAAAAAGCCATACCTTCGCTAAAGTAATATAACTAGCTATATTAATATTATATTAACTGTGTGCAGCATACTGTCTAATGAAGGCAGACCAAATATATCATCATGGATACATTTTCAAATATATATATTCAACTCCAAAATATTTTAATGAAAACAGCTTTAAATTTAAGCATATTCCCTCAAAACCGTGATATTTTCTATTAGAAAGTTCTGTATGACAGACTGTGACGATTTGTGAAAGCAACTGATGTTACACAGAAACGAAATTTCAGTGATTATATAATGACAACATGCATACCGATTTTTCATGAGATTGAATCATCAATCTTAAAATTGTTCTTAAGTTTCCGTATACTCATTCAATTCTTTTTGTTTTGAGGTCACATCAATCGTTGTTTTTATTTTAATTTATAGCTTGAAAATTAAACAGTTGGCATTCTTACGGCCGAAATTAAGAGTACACATATTCATGATCATTTCTTAACATCACCATTATTTTGTATGAGGAAATGCAGGATGTAATAATCATGCTCTCTGTAGTCCTATTTTTAAATTAATATAACAAATTATTTTCTAAAATTTCGCAACTTCTAATGTAGATGCTTCATTTGTTGTTAAATTTAAATTTCTGTTAATTTTCCCTTAGAAACATTTTAAATGAAAGGAAAGGAATTGATTTTCAAATTCTCAAGTGTTTACTTCAAATATCATACACTCTCTCTTACACTTGTTATTACTTGTTGTTTCTTATCTTCAACTTGTTTGTATTCAGTTTCGATACGGTGTACAGTGTATGTCGCCTTCAATAGTACGTATTCTTTCATATATTTGAAACTACATTACACGTTATCTGTATGAAGACTTTCAACACTTCAAAAGTTGCACATATTTTACGAATTTTCTTGGCGTTTTCTGTCAATTATTTAAAACACAATGTACTGTTTTCATCCAGAATTTTTGCACTGGACACAACACTCCATAGAAACGGTTTCTTTCAGCTGTATGAAAATTCTTTAAACAGTTTGCTAAAATGCTATCATAAAATAATATTTATAATCAGAACTTCGAAGTTCTCTGCTCGTTTTCGGGACTCCAGTATTTAAAATAATTTGCTTTACTTATGGAAACTTTTGTTAAACTAAAACCGTCTCTAATTAGAGAAATTGATCGTATATTCAAGAGAGTAAAAATGGCTTTGGCAGCTAAAACCATTTGCATCCAAGTGCTTAAATGTGCTACAAGTTTCAATTTCTTGAGTGTTCCTATGGATACTATTATAACAAACAAACTTCTTTATTTTGACTCAAAACGGTTATAATAACTATCAATCCCTAATATTAATAATTGTTATGGAAACATTTTACAGTGAATTTAATAATGGTTCATTATCGACTTCCTTGCAGAAAAATTTTCTTTCTGTTCTATTTTTTTTTTGTATTTTTTTCTTTTTTTGTGTTTAGAATCTATGAAATGCATACAATTTAAAAATACATTTCACAAGTATCAAATGCATTATAATAAGTATCAGTCCCTAATATTTTTCAATCGTTATACAAATATATTACAGCGAATTTAACAATGGTTTTAACAATGGTTGTTGACTGCCTTGCAGAAAAAGTTTCTTTCTGTTCTATTAATGTTTTTGTATTTTGTGTTTTGTGTTTAGAATTAATGAAATGCATTCAATTTAAAAATGTATTTTATAAGTATCAAATGCATTATAATAAGTATCAGTCCCTAATATTTTTCAATAGTTATATAAGTGTATTACAGCGAATTTAACAATGGTTCGTTGTTGACTGCCTTGTAGAAAAAGTTTCTTTCTGTTCTATTAATGTTTTTGTATTTTTGTATTTAGAATCAATGACTGTTTAGAATCATTCAATTTAAAAATGCATTCTATAGGTATCAAACGCATTATAATCGGTATCAGTCCCTAACATTATTTGATAGTTATACAAATATATTACAGCGAATTAAACAATGGTTCGTTGCCGTTCCCGAAGAAAAACTTTCTTCTGTTCTATTAATGTTTTTGTAGTTTCTCCTTTATTTATTTTTAGAATCAATGAAATGAATTCAATTTAAAAATACATTTCATAAGTATCAAATGCATTATAATAAGTATCAGTCCCTAATATTTTTCAATCGTTATACAAATATATTACAGCGAATTTAACAATGGTTTTAACAATGGTTGTTGACTGCCTTGCAGAAAAAGTTTCTTTCTGTTCTATTAATGTTTTTGTATTTTGTGTTTTGTGTTTAGAATTAATGAAATGTATTCAATTTAAAAATGTATTTTATAAGTATCAAATGCATTATAATAAGTATCAGTCCCTAATATTTTTCAATAGTTATACAAATATATTAAAACGAATTTATCAATGGTTCGTTGTTGACTGGCTTGCAGAAAAAGTTTCTTTCTGTTCAATTAATGTTTTTGTATGTTGTGTTTAGAATCAATGAAATGCATTCAATTTAAAAATGCATTTCATAAGTATCAAATGCATTATAATAAGTATCAGTCCCTAATATTTTTCAATAGTTATACAAATATATTACAGCGAATTTAATAATGGTTCTTTGTTGACTGCCTTGCAGAAAAAGTTTCTTTCTGTTCTATTAATGTTTTTGTATTTTGTGTTTTGAATCAATGAAATGCATTCAATTTAAAAATGCATTTCCTAAGTATCAATCGTATTATAATAGGTATCAGTCACTTTTTTTTCAATAGTTATGCAAATATTTTACAGCGAATTTAGCAATGGTTCGTTATCGACTGCCTTGCAGAAAAAGTTTCTTCTCTTCTATTAATGTTTTTGTAGTTTCTCCTTTATTTATGTTTAGAATCAATGAAATGAATTCAATTTAAAAAGGCATTTTATAAGTATCAAATGCGTTATAATTAGTATCAGTTCCTAATAGTTTTCAATAGTTACTAGGAGCTTCGCCCCTAGGCTCGCTACGCTCGCTCCTCTGTTAGGGCTAATTAGCGAGATACATAGGGGTGATTCTCGGACAATGTAACAGCTTCTATCCATTTACTGTTGTCACCCTTATGCGAAGGGATTTTCATCACTGTTGAATTATCATCTTTAAAATTCAATTAAAATTCGAAATTTTAAGATAGAGATTTGAGATATAGACTTAAAATGAGATATAGACTTGAAGTGCGGTTTATATGAATAAGAAAGCTTTCAGCTTCCAGATGAAGCAAATATTTTCTTTGTAAAATAAAAACTCGAGAAGCATCGATATTACATCCACATATGGGACGATATTTCTTGAAAAACTGTGTTTCATTTTTTTGATGAAAATAATAGTCTGTTTTAAAATATTTTTAAACAAATGAGGTCTAGTTTCAAAGAGAAAGGTCTGTAGTCTTAGACTGTATAAGGATCAAAATTCTACAATCATTTTTTGGCGAGTTATCGTAATCTGAAGATGAAAAAGTCGATATTTTCCCACAAAACATAAAATTAAAAAAAAACTTAAAGTCCGACGAAGATGAGACATGTCTTACTTTGGTCCTCCCATTTTTCTGCATCCATTGGCATCGCTCTCGACCCCATATCCCCAGCGGTTTCGGAGGAGATAGCGTGACAAGCTTTTGACAGCGGCAGCGGGAGTTACTTTTTTTTAGAATAGAGAGATACAAATATATTACAGCGAATTTAACAATGGTTCTTTGTCAACTGCCTTGCAGAAAAAGTTTCTTTCTGTTCTATTAATGTTTTTGTATCGTGTGTTTTGTGTTTAGAATCAATGAAATGCATTCAATTTAAAAAAGCATACAATTGTTTTTTTTCTGTATTAATAATTTATATCTGTTAGACGCTGAATTATCGCAAAATAGGACCTTTCCAGACAATTGATTGAATGAAACACGTGATTTCTATATATTTATTTTAGCGCAGTAGGAAAATAAACTTTATTATTCTATTGTTAGATATTTCTTTTAAACGTTTTATGAAAATGATGGTATATATTGCTACCGTACAAATTTATTAGCTTAATTAAGAAAACAAATAATGGATTCGCAAAACAATGGCGCTGTTTTCATGTTTACTTTCATCCTCTTGATACACCTGAAAAACAAAAGAAATACCGGGTGGTTGTAACTAAACTTCCCCTGTAAACGACATCCTACAGCGCAAACGGGTGAACGGAATGCAACGAAATTTTGTATATGGGCTATACACGAGATGCGCTCACGGAATTTAGAAAAAAAAAAAAAAGTTTCAAAATGTCCACCAGAGGTCGCCTTTTCGGGAAAATCATGAAATTTAAACACAATAAACGACCAAAACGGAATACAGAAACAATATTAACATTTAGTGACTAGTTTCTGATCACCTTGTCATCGAACCCCATTAAGTAAAGGTAAGGGAGAAACAAAAACAGTTCAGTTTGCAGAAACAAGAACAGATTAGTACGGAATTGCGCAAGAGGAGCAGCTGTTAATCGATTCCAGGACGATGTAGGGAAAGCTGCTCCACGTGAACACCTCCATTCACCTGCAAAATTTCAAGTCGATAGACAGTGTGTTCAATAGCAGATCGTAACTGATCAGTTGTGAGTCTTCGCACATGAAGCGTTATGGAGTTCTTTAAGTCATTCAACGTCGCAACACCTCCACGATACACCAGACTTTTTAAATGGTCCCATAACCCTATACATCGTCCTGGACACGATTAGCAACTGCTCCTCTTGTGCAATTCCGTCCTAATCTGTTCTTGTTTCTGCAAACTGAACTGTTTTTGTTTCTCCCTTACCTTTACTTAATGGGGTTCGATGACAAGGTGATCAGAAACTAGTCAATAAATGTTAATATTGTTTCTGTATTCCGTTTTGGTCGTTTATTGTGTTAAATTTCATATTTTCCCCGAAAAGGCGCCCTCTGGTGGACATTTTGGAACTAAATTTTTTTTTAAATTCCGTGAGCGCATCTCGTGTATAACCCGTATACAAAATTTCGTTGCTTTCCGTTCACCCGTTTGCGTTGTAGGATGCCGTTAATAGGGGAAGTTTAATTATAACCACCCGGTATTTTGACAAAAATCATTTTGCGCGAAGTTTTCAAAAGAACCTATAACGCCATAATAAAATTTATGAACTACCAATCTGAAAATAAATCATATTTTTTATATAATTTTGTGATCGATAAATCGCAGCTATGAAATTTTGAAATAGGGCACAAGAAGAGATCCACGTGACCACTTCTTGTTATAAAAATTTTCCATTTTGTACATAACCACATCGAAGCACAAAATATTTTAACCTAGGATTACGTTTCTCCCTAACGGTCCTTCGGAAAGGAAAATTTCAAACGCTAAAATCGTCTGTCCGTCCGTCCTCGCGAGTTATAATTTTGACAGCGCGCCCAACCCAGTTTATCGCTTGGACATGTTAAACAGAAAAGTACCAAGATGCGTCAAAATTTTGACATACATATACGTATGTGTAGGTATACATACGTACATATATATAGATGCATATATACATACAAAAGAGGTAAGCAACGATAAGTAATCCTACGTTAATAAGGTCTTCATAGTCTCCTGGACATGTTTCATGAGTACCAATTGTAGATGTCTGTAAAGCGTGGAATACAGGGTGACGAAGTATGCTGGAAAATCATCCACAATACCCGAGCACAAAACCAAAAACGGAGAGGCAATTTTAAAAACGTAGGGTGATTCTAAAACAACAGCATTAAATGACAACTGTTTGCACAAATCAAATTATCTAGACTCCTTAAATGGATAGAATGCATAAAAAAGACGTGGTGTGAAGTGTGATTAACCATGACATGCATTTAATTTGAAGAGCTCGTGTCGTAGATGCATTACCCGGGTAAAGTATTTTGTCGATGGCAGACATTATGCTGGACTTAGCTTTAAACACAACATACCAAATAAATTTAACATTCAACAGCAATAAAACTTGCAAAATTTCCAACTTATAAGGTTCATCCGTTTTATATACGAAATCAGTAATTAGTATAAAAATATTGCTTAATGATAACAGTGTCAAACGGCTCACAGACACTAATGTAAATGTCTTGCATAGCCGTGATAGCTTCTTTACACAAGACGTTTTGTATCCGCCTATATCGATGTTGTGCATGAAGAGAGGACCTGATATAACACTCAGGGATAAGAAAGGTGATTCATTTTTATCAATATACAGGGATGTAATATTTTTGTTTTTCCTTTAAAAAGCCATACTTTAGCTAAAGTAATGACTAATTATAACAAAGTAATATAACGAGTTATATTGAAGTTATAACCTTGCTTATTAATCTGCGATCGAGAGTAAGAGTACATTTCCTGGGATCATCTACACTGAAGTGCCACTGAATTAGGGATAGAAAAGCCTATGCAAATTGTGTAGCGCTGCGCATCATGATGCGCAGCGCAAATGAGGGAGCTGTGGTAACTGCATATATAGCGCGTACTGTGGTTGTTCTGAATTAGTTGTTGGAATTGCCAGTATGGGTAAACTGCCTGATTTAGACGCCTTCGATCGCGGACAAATCGTAGGTGCGCGACGCATGGGCCATTCAATTTCCGAAATCGTCAGACAGCTAGGATTTTCAAGGTCGACAGTGTCAAGAGTATACCAAGAATACATGGATGGTGGAAAAAAAACTAGCGATCGGGCAAACTGCAAAGGACAATTAACCTTGACAGTGCGTGGTGAGAGACGGCTAAGGCGTATTGTACGTAGCCAGCGAAGCCAAACATTAGCTCAAATTACCACCCAGTTTAATGACAGTGCCAGTCGTACAGTCAGTAAACTGACTGTGCAACGCTCGCTTCACCGTATGGGTTTCGGGAGCCGTCGACCTACGAGAGTACCATTGCTCTATACTCGCCATCGGGCTGCACGTCTTGCCTGGGCAAGAGAACACAGAGACTGGAGTCTAGAGGACTGGAAACGAATAGCATGAAGTGATGAGTCTCGATTTCGACTACTTAACGCCGACGGGAGGCTGAGAATATGGCGTCAGGCTCATGAAGCCATGGATCCTGCATGCCTGGCTGGAACTGTACAAGGGCATGGTGGCTCAATCATGGTCTGGGGTGTTTTTTCGTGGCATAGTTTGGGATCTTTGGTGAGTGTACCAACTTCCCTCAATGCAATTCGGTACGTAGAGTTGCTGGGTGATCACCTCCATCCGTTTATGCTGTTCTGTTATCCGCACGGTAATGGAGTTTTCCAGCAAGACAACTGTACCTCTCACAAGTCCCAGTTGGCTACTGGCTGGTTGAATAAGCATTCCTCTGACTTCTCTGTCATGAATTGGCCACCTAGAAGCCCAGACTTAAATCCTATTGAGCATCTTTGGGATGTTTTGGAACAAGGCGTGAAAGGCCATCATACAGCACCAAAGAACCTTACTGAATTATGGACAGCTTTACCCAATATTTGGCAAGCCATTCCCGTGGAACGTTTCCAGAAACTTGTTGAATCTATGCCACGTCGTGTGGCAGCCGTTATCAAGGCCAGAGGAGGAACAACTCGTTACTAGGTAGGTATCCCTAATTCAGTGGCACTTCAGTGTATATTACATTCTTTTTGCTTGAGAATCTTCAGCATGTAATATTTCTTCACTGACTAGTTCTATTCACAAATAAATCTAACATATGATTGCAAACTATTTGCTACGTTTTGGAGAAATTTAAGTATCTGTGTTAAAGTATAAACCTTTTTATCCATTTAAAATCATAAAGGAGAGTGTCAAGTGATAAATAGATTTCTTTTTTTTTTATGTTCACAATTGCTTAGCTCAAATACAATGCTCATTCTCTTAAACTCTTTAATATATACTGCTCTTTCACTCCTTAAATTGTTAGTATTTAATTGCAATAGATTATATTTTTCCTTGAATAATTTATTTTTTAATTGCTTGCTTGATATTATATTAAAAAAATTCAGGTAGTCTCTATTAACGAAGCTACCGCGGGTTATTACAGAAGGATTACTTATCGTTGATTACCTCCTTTGTAAGTATATATGTATTAATACAGGGTGTAACGAAACTCTTGGGCAAAACTTTAAGGGGTGATAGTACACATCAAGACAAACAATATTATATAAGAAACTTAGGGTCCCAAACGTCTTCCAAAGGAGATAGACGCCATTAAAGTTTAGGTCCGAAATTTCAAATGATTATAAAAAACGGAAAAATGGGTCAATTCGTTAGCGGTTTTAGCTAAAATTATTCTTTTTGTCAGTTTTTTCTTGAAAAATAAATTTAAAGATAAAGTAAAAAAAAAAGTCGATAGAGGGCGCTTTAGACTTTGGAGTAACGAACAACTATTTTTTACCCTTATTATTTTTATCACATTAAATGCTTTCAAAAGCTTAGCCTTAAACTTAAATTTTGAGCTCAAAATCTGATTCGTTGGGGGTGGTTATGTCGCGAAAACTCAACAGTGTTCAGGAGGTGAAATTTGAACCCCCATCCTCCCCTGTACGCAGTTCAGTTATTCACGATTTTGGATGCTCGGTCGTAGACCAGGCAGCAACTATTACCCACTAAACGTAAAATAAACGAGAGAGGGATGACAAAAATGTGTGGGCCGGATTTATCCACGATCATTTGATCTGGCCATTTCTTCTGCCAAGGCGCCTGGACGGCGGAACGTACCTGGTATTTCTACAAGAGGTGCTTCCAGTTCTGCTGCAAAGTGTTCCAGCCAACATAAAGGCTCGTATATGGTTCCAACATGATGGAGCGCCTGCACATTTCAGAGCAAATGTGAGAAGTGCATTGGATACAGCATATCCAGGGCGATGGATTGGACGGGGTGGTCCGGTAAATTGGCCGGCACGCTCGCCTGATCTCTCCTGTCTAGACTTCTTCCTCTGGGGCCATATGAAGAGTCTTGTTTACGCAAGCCCTGTCGACTCCAACGAGGAACTGGTTGCGAGAATTGCCGTCGTAGCAGGCGATATCCGGGAGATGCCCAGGGTATTTGCTAATGTTCGAAAGTCCCTCCGCCGGCGGTGTGAGGCCTTCATCCTTGCTGGTGGGTGCTCTTTAGAGCAGTTTATGTGATTCCAAGAGGAAAATCATGCTTGTACCATCATTTTCTACGTGTCATCATTCATTCAACCTTCATTCATGCGCACGACGTGCGTACATCAAATTGTTTTTTTTATTTCGAGAGGAGAAATTGCTCATGTCTAGTATTATGAATAATTTTTTTAATTTTGTCATCCCTCTCTAGTTTATTTTACGTCTAGGAAGTAGTAGTTGCTGCCTGGTCTACGACACAAAGTCCTACGACACCAAGATCGGGAATAACTGAACTCTGTTCAGGAGGGAGGGAGTTTCAAATTTCAACTCCTGAACACTGTTGAGTTTTCGCGACATAACCACCCCCAAAGAATCAGATTTTGAGCTCAAAATTTAAGTTTAAGGCTAAGCTTTTGATAGCATTTAATGTGATAAAAAAAATAACGGTAAAAAATAGTTGTACGTTACTCCAAAGTCTAAAGTGCCCTCTATCGACATTTTTTTTACTTTATCTTTACATTTATTTTTCAAGAAAAAACTGACAAAAAGAATAATTTTAGCTAAAACCGCTAACGAATTGACCCATTTTTCCGTTTTTTATAATCATTTGAAATTTCGGACCCTAAACTTTAATGGCGTCTATCTCCTTTGGAAGACGTTTGGGATCCTAAGTTTCTTATATAATATTGTTTGTCTTGATGTGTACTATCACCCCTTAAAGTTTTGCCTAAGAGTTTCGTTACACCCTGTATATGTGTACATATGTATATACACTCTGTCACAAAAAATATATGCACCCACAAGGAAACGAGCTACTATCACGAAACTTAACATGTATGTAGTGTATGAGGAGATAAGCAAATGATTACAAATTCAGAAGAACAGACCGTTTTATTAAGAAGATATGGCATGAAAAATGTTTCAAATAAGTTAGTAAATCCACCTCTGGCAGCTATACAAGCCGAAACACGGCGTGGCATCGAATCAATGAGGTCACCCATGACCTTCTGCGGAAGACCATGCCATAAACTTTGCAACTGGACAGTTAATTCAACAGGATTCCGGGATGGTTGCAGTTGCCTTCCAAGCACGTCCCAGACATGCTCTATTGGCGAGAGGTCTGGTGACCTGGCAGGCCATGGGAGTACGTCATATCCTCGAAGGCATTGTTTGGAGAGTCGCGCAGTATGTGGACGAGCGTTGTCTTTCTGATAAATGGCACCTGGGCGACTTGATAGCATAGGCAGTAAAACTGGCGTTAAAATCTCGTCCACGTAACTGCGTGCCGTCAAAGTGCGTTGAAGGACGACTAGAGGTGATCGCGTGTCCCAACAAATTGCTCCCCACACTGTCACACCTTGTGTAATGGCCGTATGCTTCTCGACAACAAATGCCGGATCGGGTCGGTGGCCTGGCCGCCTCCACACGCGTATGCGCTGGTTCTCAGCATTGAGACTGAATCGGGATTCATTGCTGAAAATCACACGCCTCCAGTCGGTCACACTCAGCTTAAACGAGGTCGACAATAATCCAATCGACACTGCCTATGATGTGGGGTCAGTGGTAGGCGTCTTAATGGACGTCGGCTCCTTATACCTACGTCGGCCAGTCGTCTCCGAATGGTTTCCCTTCATACCACCGGATGTCTGGAAGGTGGTAAATGGCATCGAACCGATTCTAGCGACGTTGTTGTTGCGGACGTGGCCGCTCTTATGATTGCGCGATGCCCGCGCGCATTTGTATTACTGGGACGCCCTGACCCTCCGCGACGATAGACTATGCCTTCCGTGATCCATTGTTGCCAACACCGAGCAACTACCATATCGCTCCGACCGAGGTGGCGGCCGATACGCCTGTTCGACCAACCTGCTTCTCTGAGGCCTACTATACGCCCCCTCTCAAAGTCCAACAATTGTTCGTACTTTCACCGGTTACGTCTCAGAGGCATTTCTATTCACAATACCGTCCATCCAAGTCGACAGATTTGTTTGAATAACCCTATTGCACGAACAATCATACAGTGATTTCCGCTTATAAGAATCACGTTTGTTATTACTGATTTTGATTCTTATAAGCGGTTGATTCTTATAACCGAAATTTAGGTTTTTGGACAGGCACACACACCTATACACACATATATATGAGATAATTTGCCATAAAATACTCTTTAATTTACGTTAATTATCTTTTATTAAAATTATTTTTTATAATTTTAAAAATGCAACTTAATTTCTAGACCTATAAGTAGATGCACATGATTATAGTAAGAGAAGAAAAAAATCCAATATTTGTTACAACGTACCTGCTTAACAGTTTTAACATTTCAACTACAGCAAAGGAGCAAGAAAAAGTTTCCCATCTTATCAATCTTTCTTTTAAAAAAAAGAAGAAAGAACTTCGTGCTTTTTGAGGGTTTAAGTGGCTTTTTTTTTTAAAATGAAAGGAAAGCGAAGAGTGTAAACTGATTCTTATAACCGGTGGATTGATTCTTTAAAGCGAAAATTTTAACATGGAAATAATACATTTGTTTTTGTTTTCGCGATATTGATTCTTATAAACGGTTGATTCTTATAACCACTGATCACTATAAGCGGTGGTTACTGTACTTTTAAACTCTCCCAACTGCGCATCTCATATGCTCATAGCGCGCTTACCCTTGTCTCATTGGCGTCGAAATTTTAATCATTTGCACACCTTTTACCTGATTACATTCCTGCCAAGTTTCGTGATAGTATCTGATTTCTTCTGGGTGCATATATTTTTTGTGACAGAGTGTTTTTACATATATGTATGTCAAAATTTTTACGCATCTTGGTACTTTTCTGTTTAACTTGTCCAAGCCGTAGACTGGGTTTGGCGCGCTGTCAAAATTATAATTCGCGAGGATGGGTGGAAGAACGGTTTTACCGTATCAAATTGTCCTTTCCGGAGGACCGTTATGCAGGAACGTAATCCTAAGTTAAAATATCTTTATCAAGACTGAAATTTTCAAAAGTTGCACATAGTTGCAGATATTAGGATTAGATGCACAAATTCTTGCGTTTCCTTTTAACTACTATGTAAAGTGCACTATAATCGAATAATCCTCAATTTTGCATCGGACACAATAATCCAAAAATAAAAATTTCCTGCAGCTGAGTGAAAATTTCGTATAGTGCTATCTAAAAATAGTTTTCATGGTCAGAACTTTTAAGGAAATTGTTTCTCTTAGGAACAGCATAATTTAATTGTTGGGGCTTCTTATACAGAAGTTTGATTTGTGTTAAAATATATACTCTGTTTTTAATCCTTCAAGTCATTTATTGAAAATAAATTATAAAGATAATTGAGAATTTATTTTCCAGTTCCCAATAGTTTAATTCAAATATCAAACACTGTCTCTCTCTTAAACTTTTTATTACATATTGCTTTGTCATCCTTCAGTTGTTTTTATTTAATTCCTGTAGAGCGTGTGAAATCCCTGGATAATATATTTTTAATTATATATTTGAAACCATATTAGAAAATATGGGCGCAAGTCAGCAAAGGCGTCGAGCCGGTGATCTGCAAGTTGCTGTTTCGATACCCGATGCTGACAAAACCGCCGACGTGTACACTAATGGCAGCAGGTGCACGGAAAAAAATCTGTCGTATCTGCAATATCCTCCAAGTCCCCAAACATTAACTCTGGAAGTACGGGGTCAAGTGTTCCGGTCTCGTCACTTGACTCGGTTAAAAATTACAGGACCGGTGCGTTTCAGACGGATGTAGCGTGGACCCACCCCCTTTGATGCACCCGGGGCAACGCATGTAATGCAGCCACTAGCCATTGGAAAAAAATATTAGAAAATATCTGCATGAAAACTTTCAACATTTTAAAAGTTGCACATACCTTACGATTTTTCTTATCGTTTTCTTTCAATTATGTGAAGCATTCTGTGGTTGTTATTATCCCTAATTTAGCATCTGAAATAACAATCAATTAAAAAAAATCCTATGCAGCTGCTTAAAAATTTCCTAAAGTGCTATCTAAACGTAGTGTTCATGGTCAAAACTTTGAAGGAAATTCGTTCTCTTAAGAACACCTGAATTTAAATTTTGGTTCTTCTTATACAGACGTTTGATTTGTGTTAAACTATAAACTATGTTTTTAATCCTTCAAGTTATTGAATAAAAATAAATGATAAAGAAAATTGTGAATTTATTTTTAAGTTCACAATGGTTTAATTCAAATATCATAAAACTTCAAATATCATACTCTCTCTTCAGCTTTACATATTGCTGTCTAATTCTTCAGTTCTTTTTATTTAATTCCTGTAGTGTGTGTGAATCCCTTTCTAATATATTTTAAATTATAAATTCGAAACCAGATTAGAAAATATCTATATGAAGACTTTCAAGATTTCAGAAGTTGCATATATCTTACGATTTTGCGATTTTTCTTGGTGTTTTCTTTCAATCATGTGAAGCATATTGCGGTGTTATTATCCTGAATTTAGCATCGGAAACAACGATCCATAAAACAAACATTCCATGCAGCAGTGTGAAAATTTACTAAAGTGCAATTTAAAATTAGTTTTCACGATCAGAACTTTGAGGGAAATCTTTTAAGGACAAGATGATATAGTATGATTTGTTTTCCACTGGAAATTTTTTGTTTAACTTTAACCGTCTTTCCCAGCTCTAAGTGGGAAAGAATGGATTTTTGCAGCGAAAACCATTACCAATCAAGTGCGTTAGTTCGCTTTTAGTTTTCCTTACTGGAGTGCTGTTTCATAAATTTTAACAAAAGAGTCTTTCATCTTCATACAGAAAATGACAATTAAGGGTTTTTTACTCGGGAAAATTTTGGTACTGTTGTTTCATTCCCCCCCCCCCCAATGTGTATAATATGACAAAGAATTATTTTGCATCGGAATATGCAATCGTTTAATTGCATTTCTTTGCCATTATCTTGCAGACTAAGTTTATCTCTTCTTTATTAATATTAATGCATTTCTATCTTACAATATGAGAAATGCATTCAATTTAAAAAAGCATCAATTTTTTTATTTATTTCACATATTACTTTATTTCTGTTAGATGCAGAAGTTATTGAAAAATGTGACATAACCTACCAGACAATAGTCTGAATTGAACTCGTACTTTTTATCTAATCACATTAGCACTGTAGGATAATAAACTTTAATATTCTATTGGCAGATATTTCTTGCAAATGGCTTTTGATAATGGTGGTATATGGTACTTCCAAACAAGCCATTTCCCTAATTTAACGAAAGTGATAAATGCGTGAAAGAAGGTTTGCAATTATTATAGAAGATTATACGTTTTTCTCAGATAAGGTTTCCTTGCCAAAAGAAATACGATAAGCATGCATTAACATTAAATGATATGTTGATTGTGTTCGCGTTCAATTTCAATCTCGTGGTAATAAAAGAAATATTTGAAGAAAACCTGGTTATATGTATCTTTCAAATCCATGGTTCACATTCCTAAAATTCTGCTAGTAAAGATTGCATATTTTTATAACTGTATCCATAAGGAGCAGTATATATATATATATAGGTGGTTATCAAAATAATGGAAACACTTAGGAAAAACATGAAATTCTTTATTAATATGGCATAGGACCATCTATGACATTTAATGCCACCTGGATTCACTAAGGAAGTGAATTATGCAAGTCATGAATAGAGGTTAAGGGAATATTATACAATCCTTTACGGATAAATCATCCATGTTCCTGTAGAAATGCTATTGCTGGATATTGATTCCTGACTCTGTTCCCTAAAACAGACCACAGCAGTTCGATGATATTGAGGTTTAGGGACTGTGCGGGCCAGATAAGGTGTTTGAATTGGCCTTTATGTTCCTCAAACCACGACTCGACACGTCTAGCTGTAAGGATCGAAGCATTATCATCATGGAGAACGCCATCTCCTGCAGGAAACAATTTTTGCACCATAGGATGGATCTCGTCGGCTAAAAGTTCGACATAGTGCTTCCCAGTCAATCTCCCTTTCGGGGTGACAATAGATCCCTTTTGAAAACCATGAGATGGCAGCCGAAACCCTAAGAAACACTGTCCATGTTTGACAGATGGCATCAGACAGGCATGATAATACGATTGTGTAGGTGTTCTTCCGACATACGCACGTCCTGTTGCAGGGAACAAAATGAAAAATGATTCGTCTAACCAAATGTCATATTTCAACGTATCACTCGACCTGGATTTGTGCTCGTGGCACCACTGTAGAGGACGGTTTGTTTTCACATCTGTTACAAGTAACTTGGGAATTACTACTCTGCCGTAAGTGTTTTGTTTTTGAAGTTTTCTCTTACCTGTAATGACTGGTACAGGAGCCTGCAGATTCAGATAGAGCTCTACGGTCACTTTGGCTGCATTTGTCTTCTTTTTTGATGTCACAGTCCGCTTCAACACCCGTCAGTCTGTTTCACTTAGCTTTCCCTTTCGTCCCCTATTCGGTTTCACAGTTGATATCTTTCCGTGAACTCTGTTATGTCATCATGACTTCCGATATCATAGCTCCGTAAACACCCAAACCCATGGGGGCTGTTGTAACAAATTTTCCAATTAAACGCGCTTCAACAATTTGCCCTTCTGCACGGTCTACAAGCTTTGACATCTTACGCTATCCCCCAAAGAGCCTGATGCCCATAGTTTCATTACTGCTACTATATAGTAGAATAATGAATACACTATGTTCTATAAAAATATATTGGTCCCTAAACTTGTTTTTAAGGAATACGAGGCACTTCCATAAACACCACTAATACTGACGTGTTTCCATTATTTTGATAACCACCTGCATATGTATATATATATATATATATATATATATATATATATATATATATATATAAATAATCTGTTGCTTGGTACAAGAAGTGCCTAAGTCAGTTTTCTGCTAGATGACTTTGCTTGCTTATGTCTCTTTAAAAAATATTATTTTCAATGTAAGAAGTACCCAAGTCTGTCCGATGCTTTAAAAGTGTTTTCTAAACCATTGTACAGACTTGGGTACTTCTTACATTGAAAATAATATTTTTTAAAGAGACATAAGCAAACAAAGTTATCTTGGAGGAAACTGACTTAGGCACTTCTTGTACCAAGCCACAGATATATGTATATATATATATATATATATATTTATATATATATATATATATATATATATATATATATATATATATATATATATATATATATATATATATATATATATATATATATGCATGGTGAGAGTATGTTCGTGCTTCGGATCTCGTTTGACATTTTACTTTTCAGTAATAAGATTTTCGATTTCAAATTTTGATTCATTTCCAAATTTTCTCCATTACTTTCTATAAGTAACGTACGCAAGTAAGTAAAATGCTAGCCCACATTTTATTCGAAATGAATTATACCATTTTCCAATATCCACGTAAATTTTGAGAAAGCTCAGCATCCACGCAATTTATCTTCTTTAGATGCATCGGCTCACGATACGTCGATGTTCTAAAGTGTTTCCAATTTCGGATAATGCTCGGTGAATGCACCGTCATCGGAAAATTACACGTTTCGTCTCGGAAATGAATTCCTGATGGTATTTTACCTTCCTTTGTTTAAAATTTCCCTTTTTACGACTAGAGATTACTCTACACAGCTCGATGAGCAACGGTAAGATGCAATTTTAGATTGTTTTCAGATGTCTGTTATTTGTTTTAGATTCCCCCGAATGGGACGAAAAGGAAATAAATTAAGAATAATTTGTCATTTGGTCATTACTTAGGGCCTGACAGCTACGTTTAAAAAAAAAAACACAGTCTCCAGAGCATGAGTGTTGAATGCAATTAGAAGCAACCATTGAAACAGTTTAATTACCCCAGTTGAAGAAGAAACAATTGTAATGTACAAAGAAAAAAATTCTTTACTTAACTCTAATTCTCTTTTATCTACACTTGGCTCTTTTCCGGAAAATATTACATAAAATGAACGAAACCTAATGACAAAGGAATTTGTAAGATATAAACATTTTACAGTCATGCTAAATTGTACAAAGAAATCCATGAAGTGTGTTACTAAATTTGTCTTATTTTCTGGACCATGACAATATTGTTTATATTTACCACTTGTTTCTACTAAATATTATTAATCATCGTTTTTATTGTTTGCTTGTTTTTTCTAGCGGAGGCACTTGTCGTGTAAATATTCGCCTATAATTCACCGCAGTTGGCTGGTCATTTTATTATGGGGGTACCATATAGGTGGACCAGTATTACCCCCTATCAAGGGACGACACAAATGGAGGTATTTTAGTGGCGGGACAACGGGATTCGATCCCAGCACCCTCAGCACCGAACTGTACCACAGAGCCACCATAAGCCCTCGTTTTTATTTTTTATGCTCAATAAATTGATGGCTTATTTGCAATAGGATTTTTAACCCCAAAAGATAAATAATTGAGGAAAGAGTAAAAAAAAATTTAATTTAGTAGACAAGGCTCCTTTTTTAACATTTTGTACATAGTCTGTGTTACGGTATTAAATTGTTTACTCATAATTCTAGAGGAATTAATAATTCACAAATTAGTAATTCACTTCTTATCAGAATCAACTTAATATCAGATGTTATACGGAGTATTACCATTTAAGAGAATATTCGCAAACCAATTGGGTGCAGGATAACATGGCACCTCAAGGAAGTTTTTAATGTAGGATTACGTTCCTTCATAACGGTCCTCCAGAAAGCAAAATTTCAGATGTCCTGCATCGCGAATTTTAATTTTGACAGCGCGGCAAACCCAGTCTGTATCGCTTGGGGAAGCAGTAAACACTTAAACAGAAAAGTACCAAACTGCGCCAAACTTTTGACACACACACACACACACACACACACACACATATATATATATACATATATATATATATATATATATATATATATATATATATATATATATATATATATATATATACAAAAGAGGTAAGCAATAATAAGTAATCCTACCTTAATAAACCGAGGTAGTTTCGTTAGAAGACACAATCTGACATTTTATTTTGTACTCAACATTTACCTTTCGAAATGTAAAAAGGAGGACTATATAGATTACCCATTAACTAACCACAAAAAGTAATTTTTATAACTATTTTATCTCTTGGCTTCCCATTGAAAAATGCAATCATACCACATTATATTACGAATGTTAAATGATTCAATAGAGGACATGCTCTCTAGATTTTTCTTTCTACCACATATTACTAACTACAATACAGATTACTATGAGATATTGCCAAGAAATCTTGAAAGATTCAACAAAAATTTTGCACAAATTCAAGATTTATCATTTACCTATCGTAGACGACTAGATTTTAGAATGTTTGAAAACTCATCATGAATAAACAAAAAAAAAACTGAAATTTTCCAGATTTCTTCTCTCCCCAACTCTTACCAATAAATGATAGATAGAATGTTACGAGCTTATAATAGAAGTGTCAAAAAATTCAGAATGAATTTCGGTCCCACAGCGATATTTCCAGATTTACCTGTAATGAGCAACTTTGTACTGTTCCCTTTACTTGCTTGGTTGAGCTTAGGGCCTCTTCACATAGAATCCGTCAGAGTTAGCGCAAAAATTTTCAACCAATTGTAAAAGCGGAATGGTATAATTCCCCGCGGTGTATGGCCAAAAACAAATCTATTGTAAAGTCTGCAGATGCAGGGGTAAACAGGGGCTTGTACACCAAGAGGAAACAGAAGAATAGCTGTTGGTGTGGCCATTGATAGCGATCAAAAGTCTATAAATATTGCAAGATAGATGGTCGTTATTTTATGGCCCACAGTAAAACCTTCAGATGATAAGGGCCAAAGTGGTATTGCAAATGAAAATTATGGTGCTGAGGTACTTCGTAGACTATGGACAGGGGCAGTATAATAAGGAACCAATTGGGGCAGGAACTACTGAGAGAAAAACAGTCCACTGCCCAATAAAAAAAGGGCGGGCCAGAATGCCCCCCCGTAAGCGGACAACAGCCCCTCCAAGTAAGAAAGAAAATAGAGAGAAGGTCCAGATTTTGATCCTACTGTTTTCCTAGCGCTCAGACAATACAGAGTCTCGACTGCCTCGGAGTCTAGTAGTAGTGCCGGTAACCCGCAATGATGATCCGGTAAATGACGTGATTTGGGCCCCTGTCGTCGATGCCATCTTTCATCGCTGCATTCTTCTGCAGTAGTAAGTGCCTCCCCATAGACTCTAAAAATTATAACTTTGACCATTTAGTTTGCTTCTGCTTCTGATTTCTAGTGTGTAAAATGTTAATATGAAGGGGAATATTGTTCTATTAGCAATTACACTTTAAATGAATTTTGTGCTTTATTAAATAAATGTATGATAAAGGTCAATTCTCTGTCTTCCTTGCTTTCCCCAACACATGCATGCATCCATTGTTTTAAGGTTATTCAATAACTAATATCTGTATTTTTTGGGTAACTTATCTTTGTTCAAGAGTTACGTATCTTGTTTCTTGGGGATACAACGTTACTTTATTTATTAAGAAGCAATTAAAATTACTATTTGAATCCTCATGATTAATAGATAAATCTCTCAAGGACTTCGTATTTTCATCAGTGCATGCATCTTTGAATGTTACATAATTGTTATTATAGTCGACTACTGCATTGTATTGTTTTAGAAACGGATACCCTAATATTATATCATAATGTTTACTGACGTTATTCATGACAAAAAAAGATTGTTTGAATGGCCTTTTGTCAAATTTCGAAAGTATTTTTTTTTATATTTATATCATTTTCACCTAAATTTTTCCTTTATTTTCCAAATACTACTCGTCGCTAAACATCTATGGAATTTAATACGCCATGTCTACTTCCATATGTGCGAACCTACCTGAAAACATCTCATTCTTTGCTGTCTACTTAGGTATGCATTTTAATTTTTATTAATTGACTACGTGACCTTGTTAAATTATGTTTTATTTTGCTATCACTTTGCGTACACCCACATACTTTTTACGATCCTTACCTTTATGTTTATACCTTAAATATTGAATTAATTCTATTGTGTTTCATCTTTAATTATGTCTACGATTTTTATTTATTGACTGACCGATTTCTATCACTTTACTGTTTAAAATTTGCTTCCAATTATTCGCACCTATCGTATATTAATGTATTCTACTCGATGACTATTCAAACAATTATCCTCCGATAATATGCATGTTTTATTTTTTGTTTCAATTTTCGCATTTTACTTATCACTTACCTCACTGATAATTTCTATCTCAAATATTTGACTTATTCCTTTTATCTACATATTTTTATCCCCTTGACTTACTAATCACATGTGTTTTACAATTTGTGAGCTTTATTTATTTATTTATTTATTTTTATTTTTTAATTAATTATTTGTTTATTTATATTTATTTTTTATTTTTTATTTATTTATTTACTTATTTTTAGATTATTTATTTATTTATTCATTTTATTTGATTACTTCTTGGTCTAAGATTATAACTATGTTGTTCTTGAATTTTTGTGCTGCGCGAATCAATGTTTTCATCTTGCCTGTTGGGGTCTTCCTGTTGTGACGACGTATCTTTTCACGAATACGTCTCCTGTGAAATTATTTGTTTACCATTCTTATCATTCTTAATATTATAATAAATATTCTTATTATTAAGTTTGGCGATTAACATAATAGATCAACAATAAAATTTACTTCACAACCATATTCGTTATGACCATAATAGTGTAAAAATGTAATTTGAATTGATCATACCCTTATAATTTAATATCGTAATGCTTATTTATTGTTATGATTAAATTTTTTCATTAGTTTATACTATTCAGAATTATAATGTTGCTCACAAATAATATTCTAAGTATATTATCACTACAGTTGCTAGAATAAAAAAAAATACTTGATTCATTTCCTTAAAAAAACTTGAATATTCTAACAAAATACTATTTTAGTCTTAATTATTACCAAAGTCTCTTCCTTAATATCCACACACATTCCCAACCGCGTGGATCCTGGTCACGGCATCACATATTGGTCATTAAATAACCTTAAAACAATGGATGCATGCGTGTGTTGGGGCAAGCAAGGAAGACAAAGAATTGACCCTTATAATGCATTTATTTAATAAATCACAAAATTCATTTAAAGTGTAATTGCTAATAGAACAATATCTCCCTTCATATTAACATTTTACATACGAGAAATCAGAAGCAGAGGCAAACTAAATGGTCAAAGTAATAATTTTTAGAATCTACGGGGAGGCACTTACTACTGCAGAAGAATGCAGCGATGAAAGATGGCATCGACGACAGGGGTCCAAATCACGTCATATACCGGATCATCATGGCGGGTTACCGGCACTACTGCTAAACTCCGAGGCAGTCGAGACTCTGTATGGTCTGAGCGCTAGGAAAACAGTCGGAGCAAAATCTGGACCTTCTCTCCTTTTTCTTTCTAACCTATAGGCTGTTGTCCGTTTACGGGGGAAGGGAATTCTGGCCCGCCCATTTTTTTATTGGGCAGTGGGCTGTTTTTTTTCTCAGTAGTTCCTGCCCCAATTGGTTCCTTATTTTACTGCCCCTGTGCATAGTCTACGAAGTACCTCCCCACCACAATTTTCATTTGCAATACCACTTTAACCCTTATCATCTGAAAGGTTTTACTGTGGGCCATAAAATAACGACCATCTATCTTGCAATATTTATAGACTTTTGTTCGCTATCAATGGCCACACAGACAGCTATTCTTCTATTTCCTCCTGGTATACAAACCCCTATTTACCCCTGCCTCTGCAGCCTTTACAATAGATTTGTTCTTGGCCACACATCCCGGGGAATTATACCATTCCGCTTTTACAAAAGTCTTGAACAACTTCGTTTGTATATCAAACATCACTTTCTTCGCTTCTAAGGTGAATGAAGTGGATCAAACTGCAAGGGACATCATGCTAAAGTACTCCTGGTATCGCTGGCGGGGAGCCTCACAGATCTCAACGAAAAACTTGCTCTCTTGAATTTGAACAATCGCCCATCCTTTGCTCTGAGTGGATTTGGGTTCTTTAACTTTATAAACAATTTCTTCCTGTCCGACATTGGATGCATTTTAGCTTACAGTTTGCTTATATTGAGTATGTGAATTAAGTATTATTTGGGAAATCTGCTAAAATTTAAAAAAAAAACATATTTTAAGACTGCTGTATACCTGTCATGTTGTAACTGATCATCATTGGTTAAAGTATGGAACAAAGTATCATCCAAATTTCGAGCTTGTATAAGATTTTTAAATGGGTGTAATTCTAGAAAGTTGATACTGAATTTTTTATTTTGGAAAGTAATTAATTCTACTTGAAAATGTGGAAATAATCAGAAAGAAAAATTCAGGTAGTCTCTTCTAACGAAACTACCGGGGGTTATTAAAGTAGGATTACTTATCGTTGCTTACCTCTTTTGTATGTATATATGCATCTATATATATGTACGTATGTATATCTACACATACATATGTATGTCAAAATTTTGACGCATCTTGGTACTTTTCTGTTTAACTTGTCAAAGCGATAAACTGGGTTTGGCACGATTTTTGTCAAAATATTTCTTTCGTTTTCCAGGTGTATCAAGAGGATGGAATTAAACATGAAAACAGTACCATTGTTTTTCGAATCGATTATCTGTTTTCTTAAATAAGCTAATACATTTGTATGGCAGCAATATATACCATCATTCTCATAAAACGTTTAAAAGAAATATCTACCAATAGAATAATAAAGTTTATTTTCCTACTGCGCTAAAATAAATAGATAGAAATCACGAGTTTCACTCAAACAGTTACCTGGAAAGGTCCCATTTTGCGATAATTCAGCGTCTAACAGATATAAATTATTAATACAAAAAAAGCCAATTGTATGCATTTTTGAATTGAATGCATTTCATTGATTCTAAACACAAAACACAAAATACAAAAACATTAATAAAACAGAAACTTTTTCTGCAAGACACTCAACGACGAACCATTGTTAAATTCGCTGTAATATATTTGTATAACTATTGAAAAATCTGAGGGACTGATACTTAGTGTAACGCATTTGATACTTATGAAATTCATTTTTAAATTGAATTCATTTCATTGATTCTAAACACAAATAAAGGAGAAACTACAAAAACATTAATAAAACAGAAGAATTTTTTTCTGCAAGGCAGTCGATAACGAGCCATTGCTAAATTCGCGGTAAAATATTTCCATAACTATTGAAAAATATTAGGGATTGATACTCATTATAATTATTTTGAGTCAAAATAAAGAAATTTCTTTGTTGAAATAGTATCCATAGAAACACCTAAGAAATGAAAACTAGTAGCAAAATTAGACGCCAATGGTTTTCGTTGCCAGAACCATTTTTACACTCTTGAAGAGACGTTTCTCTCATAGATACGGTTTTAGTTTAACAAAAATTCCCAAAAGTAAAGCAAATTATGTTAAATCCTGGCGTTCCTAAAAGTAGCAAAATTACTTCGAAGTTCTGATTATAAATAATATTTTATGATAGAATTTTAGCGAACAGTCTAAAGAATTTTCATACAGCTGAAAGAGTGTTGTGTCCAGTGCAAAAAGTCTGGATAAAAACACTACATCGTGTTTTACATAATTGAAAGAAAACTCCAAGAAAAATCGTATAATATGTGCAACTTTTGAAGTGTTGAAAGTCTTAATTCAGATATTGTGTAAGGTAGTTTCAAATATATAAAAGAATATGTACTATTCAAGGCGTCATACAATGTATCGAAACTAAATACAAACAACTTGAAGATAAGAAAACAATATGTAGTAAAAAGTGTAAGAGAGAGTGAATGATATTTGAACTAAACTCTTGTGAATTTGAAAATCAATTCCTTTCCTTTCATTTAAAAAGTTTCTAAGGGAAAATAAACAGAAATTTAACTTTAACAACAAATGAAGCATCTTCATTAGAAGTTGCGAAATTTTAGCAAATAATTTGTTATATTAATTTATAAATAGGACTAGTGAGAAAATAATTTTTACACCCTGCAGTTCCTCATACAAAATAATGGTGATGTTACGAAATGATTATGAAAATGTGTACTCCTAATTTCGGTTGTAAAAGTGCCAACTATTTAATTTTCAAACGATAAATTAAAATTAAAACAACGATTCATGTGACCTAAAAACGGAAAGTATTGAATGAGTACACCAAAAACTTCAGAAAGTTTTTAAAATCACTCTCTAATGATAGTCTCATCAAAAACGGTATGTATAGTGTTCTTAGAAATTCACTGAATTTTGGTTTTTATATAACTCTAGTATCTTTCACAAATCGTTATGAAAAGTCTCTTATACATAGCTTTCTAAGAGAAAACACCACAATTTTAATTGAATATGCTGTTTCCATTGATAAATTTTTGGAGATGAATATTTATATATAAAAAAATTTATCCACGATGTTATATTTGGTCTGCCTTCATTAGCTAGCATGTTGCATATAGTTAATATTACATGAATATAACTAGTTATAATACTTCAGTGACAGTATGTCATATTTTAGGAAAAAAGAAGATATTCCATCCCTGCATATTCATAAAAATGAATCCCTTTTCCAATCACTTAGTTTTATATCAGGTTCTCTCTTAGTGTACAGCATTGATATAGGTGGACATCTTGCCTTAATAAGATATCATGGTTATGGAACACATTTACGTTTTTGAGTTTTAGCAGTTTGATTCTCTTACTTTCCAATAATATTAACTTACTAATTGTTGATTTCGATCATTATTATAAAATGAGAATTTTGGGGAATTTCCCGATGTTGAACGCTGCGTTTATTTGGTATTCTGTGTTTAAAGCCAGGTCCAGGATAATGTCTGTCGTCAGCAAAATACTTTACTTGGGTAAGGTACTAAATGTACCTACGACCCGAACATTTCAGATTAAATGCGCAGCATGGTTAGTCACAGTACACATCACAGCTTTTCTATCAGCTCTGTATCCATTTAGTGAGAGTAGATATTTTCGAAGGTGCAAACTGTTGTCATTTAATACTCTTGTTTTGAATCACCCTATACTTTCATCATTGCAGGTTCGTTTTTCACCCTGTGCGCTAGTATCATCTATGTTTTTCCTGCATGCTTCATCGCCTTGTACATCTCGCTTTGCAGATATCTACAATCGCTCTTCATGAGACGCGCAAGAATGACTATGAATACGTCCTTGAAGCCTATCATCAATCCATCAATGATCAAAAAATGTTTCGATAGATACCTATTTATTCTTTCGGTTTTACAGAGTTTAGAGAAAGTCATGTCTTTTCCGATCTTCTTTGTTTTCGCCAACAATTCCAGGGGTATATTTTACAGCTTGGTATTTATTTATAACCGAAAATCGTTAGGCAACGTACCTGTCTATCACCACGTGGTCAGAGTGGTTAGCAACTTCGTTTGTATATCAAACATAACATTTTTCGCATCTAAATTGAATGAAGTGGACTAAATTGCAAGGGACATTCACACCAAGTTACTTCAGGCATCGCTGGTGGAAAGCCTCTCAGATCTCAACGAAAAACTTGCATTTTTCAATTTGAACAATCGTTTGAACAATCCTTTGTTCTGAGTGGATTCGGATTCTTCAACTTTACGAAGAATTTCTGTCTGTCCACCGTTGGCTGCATTGTAACTTACACTTTGCTTATCTTGAGTTTGTGAATTCTCTTTATAGGAGAAATTTATTATAACCATATCAAATGTTAATGCATTTTAAGACTTCTGTGTACAAGCCATATTACCAAAATAAACCTTAAATTTAAATTCCGGGATAATACATCTCACAGAATCTGAGGTTGCATAATATAGTTCAAGGGAAGAAACTCTGGAACAATGTAATATACATTCTTCAATTTCAGGAAGGTGATTACGTGTACTTTGGAATCAGTATAACAACTGTTTTAAAATATCTTTTTATATAATTGTTTCGTTTTGAACAATTATTATAATTTTTTTTAAGTTTGATTTTGACTTGATTGTAAAACGTCAGTGCGACATGTTTCAGACTTCGACGATTCTGGGATATAATTAAGTGGTAAAGAACTCTAAATGCAAAAGGATCACCCCATACTATATATATTATATATATACAGGGTGAATTTGAAAAAGTGGGCAAATCATTACGGGGTGATAGAACGCTTCTACGCGAGCAATTTCGTCATAGAAAGTATGAGCGGAACGCAAACAGCGTGCCGCTAGGTGGCGTTGTAAATGGTGTAAAAGGGTCGGTTCTCGCATCCAACGGCAATACAGACAGCCATTGACTCCACCCCATCAGTGAATCAGCTCGAGGATCCTGGAGACATCCAATGAGAACCGTTCTTTTCACCCTCCAAAGTTCTGACCAAAAGACTCACTGCGTCACTTTATGTGTTGCATTTTCCTGAACTGTTGATGCTATTCTACGAACTTTCAATTCTCATTTCGGTGTTACTTCCACTCTCCAATGACATTCTTCTGAAATATCTGTGTTTGAAGGCGTTGGCCTAGGTAACACAGTTTGCCAATTGTTCCTATCGTCCCAACTGCAATCGCTCAACACGGTGATTCCAGCTGAAGTCATAGAACTTTCAGATCCTGAGCGCTCCAATCACTTTCTTTCTTTCTTTACTTCCTGTCCAATGATGGTTCCCCGCTACTTACTTTCTGAAAACCTGCACTTGAGGGCGTGGCCCAGGTAGTGCAGTTTGACCTATTTTTCCTATGGTGGTAGGGTCCCAACGCCAATCAACTTCGGCCATATCCCTCCGCCAACTCCTACCCACAATAGATGTAGTTCGCTTCCCAAAGCTAACTTAAATGCTCCCGGCACCATTAATCCTCTGATTACTGTTGCTACAAGTAAAATATAGCATCTTACAATTGTAAAAACAGAAAATTACAGGGAAGTTTTAGCCACTCTCGCTGGAAAAGGAGATCAAAGGAAATTCCATGCCAAATTGGACCCGAATTTATACGAATTGACCCAGCCACTGAAAAAGATCATTGGGAAATTACCAAATGCCTCATGGATAACAACATTAAAGGATTTATTCTCCCACTGGTAGTTAGTTCGCACAATAAAAATTGTAATTAGAGGTCTCCCTAAGGATTTCACCCCTGAAGAAATTAAAGATAAGTTAAATGAACTAGAATTCCTAGTTATGAATGTAGATCAATTACAACGCAAGGACATGACAAAACTCCCCCTATTTCAAGTGCAACTCACCCCCAATGAGAAGACTAAAACTATATTCGAATTAACTTCCCTATTTTACATCCGTATAAGCATAGAGTACTATAAATCCCCGTTGAAATCTAATCAGTGCTTTAAATGCCAGTACTTCCACCATCATAGCAAGATCTACTATATGGATCCCAGGTGCGTGAAATGCGCAGGTGATCACAACACTCATGAATGCCCTGATGGCAAAAAAACTGTCGCGATCAAATGTTGCAACTGCCATGGTGATCACCCGGCTAATTGCAGGGGATTCCCTAAGTTTCCCCATAATATATTCTCGAGAAAACACGCCGAAAAAGAGGCCAAAGAACTAGAGCGTAAAGCATCCAAACTTGCTACAGCAAACCTATCATACGCTCAGCTGGCTAGCGTTAACTTAAATAGCTCAAATAACCCCCAGACCCCAGAAACTAATCCAGATATTCCCCCCATAAATCAAACTCCCATGAAAATCCAAAATAACAGTGTCACCTTAGTTAAACAATCCCAGGAAATAACAGTTATAATTAATGAAAAAATAGAAGAACTTGGTGTTCAAGACTTCTCTGACATACTCAAAAACCTTAGAACCGCAAGAGCCAACATTAGAAAATCTGAGACTGCTGAAGATAAAACTTTTCGTTTCTTCAACGGTTTACATAACTCGTTCCCTCTTGTTGGATAATGGTCCCCCTTCCCTTTCCGTTTTGGCACGGAACTCCAATGGCATCAGCGCTCGCATCCATGAGTTCAAAGAATTTGTACAAGAGCATAGTCCCGATTTAATACTTCTGCAAGAAACACACCTCAGAACAGAGGATAAACTCCGTATTTATAATTATACATATAACTAATACAAATGACTACATTAATTCACCCCATCCCATGAGAGGTACCGCTATCTTAATCAAAAACTTCCCTTCCGCACCATAAAATTATTCTCCCCCCTCTTAAAATTATCAACGCTACTGCAGTCAACGTTAAATTTCATATAACATCCCCCATTATACTATCATTTCTACGTATATTCTGCCAGGGTATAAAGCAGTAGATATTAAAAACGATCTAAATATTCTTAACGTTTTAAATATTAACACTCAACTCGTGTTAATCTTCGGGGACCTTAATGCACAACATAAACTTTGGAACTGCACCACCCATAATTACTACGGCAATATTATCTATGACTTTACAAGTAAAACTAACTGCGACATAATTGCATTCCCCCCCCCCGCCCTTTCCCACTCACTTTAGCAGCACTAGAAGCAGCAATATTGACTTTGCTCTCGTAAAAGGTTCCACCCCCCCCCCCCCCAACGACCTCACTATCAACACCCATTGCGAACTCTGTTCTGATCATAACCCTGTTGAAATTAAAATCCCTCTTGATCGCAACCCTTTAATTATTAATTGCACAAAGCAAGTCAACTGGAAAAATTTACTAAAGAGCTAAACAATATCCCATATATTCCCCCTATAGTAAATAACGTAACTGAACTTGAAAACCTTGTTACCAGCATTACTACTGATATTAATAATTGTCTTAACAATAGCACTAAAAATTTCCCCCGCAAGTTAAAACACGCCAAGATCAGCAACATAAAATCCTAACTAACAAGAACAGAGCGCGTAAAAATTGGCAAGCAAATAGAACTCCTGAAAATAAAACTAACATGAACAAAGCACAGGAAGACCTAAAATATTATCTCCGTGACCTTTCAAATAATAACTCGCAAAACTATCTCGAATCCTTAGACACTACTAATAACTCCATTTGGCAAGCCGCTAAACGTTTCAAAAATCAGTATCGTACCATTCCCCCTTTAAAAGACCCCGAACAAAACTCGCACGCCCTTACACAGGTTGACAAGTGTAATCTAATTAGTAAAAACTTAGCTAAAAATTTCACTCCCAATCCCATAATTAATATTAGCACTGAAAACATTGTCAAAAACAGTTTAAATCTCTTTCTAACTACCCCCCATGATAGCCTTACTCCCTACATTGTCCCTAATGATATCCGAGAAATTATTAAAAAAACTCCCCAAAAGAAAATCTCCTGGTGAAGACAACATCAATAAAACTATGCCTCCCCTATAAATACATTTTCAAAACTACCATTGTCATCCTCTCAATTTTTAAATTCGAGCATTTTCCACATAGCTGGAAAAACTCAATCATTGATCCCATTCTCAAACCAAACAAACCACCCTCTTCTCCCACCAGTTATTGGCCCATTAGTCTTCTCAATACTATTCGAAAAATAACAGAAAAATTTATCGCTAAGCACATTAATGAGCATCTGGAAAATACCTCATCCTGGATACTGGACATCCTCATCCCCTATCAATTTGGCTTCAGAAAATCTCTCTCTGCCCCTCACCAAGTCTGCTGTCTTACTGAACATTTAATTAATGCTAGAAAAAATAAGCTCTCCACCGCTGCCCTGTTTTTAGATGTTGCCTTAGCATTTGATAAAGTTTGGATAGATGGCTTAATTCATAAACTTATTAACTATATCCCCCCCCTCAAAAATAATTAAAATTCTTATATCATATCTCAACAATCTCACTTTTCAGGTCAAAATTAACGGCCAGCTCTCTGATAAATTCCAAATTCACAGTGGACTGCCACAAGGTAGCGTTCTTGGACCGATTATTTTTAATATCTACGTAAACAATCTACCACAGCACACTAATATTAATCTTGCCATATTTGCCGACGACGTTGCCCTTTACTCCTCCTGCAAAAATTTTAAATATGCTATCAAAAACGTTAATAAACATATGACCACCATCCAACACTGGCTCGACAAATGGAAAATCAAAATCAACTCTGAAAAATGTATTGCAGTACTATTTACCTCTAAAACGTAAAAAGATCTTTAACAACCTCCAAATCAAAATAGGTAATGTTAAACTCCCCTGGTCTGACACAGTAAAATATCTCGGCCTTATTCTTGATAAAAAATATCACCTGGAAACAACACATTACACATGTTAGGGATAAGTTTCGAGCAGCTCGCAGATTAATTTACCCCCAATTGCTCGAGACAGCAAATTAAGCATCAGTAATAAATTGCTCATGTACAATTCTTATCTTCGTCCCATTATTACTTATGGAGGGCCAGCATGGTCATACTGTGCAAAATCTCACATTAAAAAAACTAACTTCCGCTCAAAGCAGCACAATTAGGCAAATCGTTAATGCGCCATGGTTTTTCAGAAATGTAGATATTTACAGTGAGATTGGTCTCCCAACTATTCAAAATTACGTACAAAATCCAGCCATAAACTTCCACAAGTCTATTGAGAATGATTTACTTAAAAAACTTGCAAATTATGATCATGCTGATCCCAATAATAGGAAAAGGCCTAGAGCCATCCTTTCGTTTTCTTAAGTGTTGTCCCTTGTCTGTTAATACTTTAAAAAATATACATATAAAAAATGATAAAAAAATCATAAAAATAAAATGAAAATATTTGTGTTTTTATCCCTAAACTTTCTTCTCTCCATTTTCCTACTGTAGCTCCGTATTTTTCTCTCTCACTATTCCGGGAAGAACTGCTACAGTCATGTTAAATTCCTTTCTACTGTCCATGCCCGATGCTGGCTCACCTCGGTGATTCCAGTTGAAGGCATCGAACTCTCGGATCCTGAGCTCTCCAATCACTTTCTTCCTTTCTTTACTTTCTGTCCAATGATGGTTCCCAGCTACTTACTAATCTGAAAGCCTGCACTAGAGGGCGTGGCCCAGGAAGTGCAGTTAGACCAATTTTTCTATGGTCCTATGGTCCTATGGTCCCAACGGCATTTCTACCGTTGACTGCCGAGAGGATGGTTCGTTACACCAACCACAAAATGGCGGATATGCACTTCGTGTACGGTGCGGTGGAAGGGAATGCGAGTGAGGCACAGATACTTTACCGGGACCGGTTTCCGAAAAGATCGGTAAACATTCGAGCGTTTGCATCGGAGGCTGTGCGTGAAACGAGATCCTTCGTCGCGGCCAAGGAAGACGCAGGGGTTGAAAGGAGTGTCAGGAACACTTCGTGGCACCGCAGGGAAGTTTTTTGTTTTTCTTTTCAAATGCGGAGGCACTTGTCGCGAGACATTCGCCCTTTGTTATTCATCACGAAGTCTTGCTGGATACTTCAATGTGGGAGCATCATTGAGGTGAATCAGCATTGATCACTATGAAAGGGACAGCACGGAAACAACCAAACTTTGTTTGGGATTTGAAGCCAAGCCCACAACGTGGAAGCTCACGGCGCTCGCCAGTGTACCATGTGAGCGGCCTAAGGTGAAGTGGAGAATGCTAATTCATAACAGTGGAACACCAAGAACTCATTTTTAAAAAAATTTCAGGTAGTCTCTTCTAACGAAACTACCGCGGGTTATTAACGTAGGATTACTTATCGTTGCTTGCCTCTTTTGTATGCATATATGTATCTATATATATGTACGTATGTATATATATATACATATATGTATGTCAAAATTTTGACGCATTTTGGTACTTTTCTGTTTAACTGTTTACTGATTGCCTAAGCAATACAGACTGAGTTTGGCCCGCTGCCAAAATTTTAACTCGCGAGGTACGGACGGACGGTTTTAGCGTCTGAAATTTTCCTTTCCGGAGGACCGTTATGGAGGAACGTAATCCTACGTTAAAAGCTGGTGTTAACAAGTAAGTCATCGATTGATTGTTTTTAATCAGGGCTTTTTTGTACCCGACATTTATCTTTCGAAATGTAAAAAGGAGGACTATATAGATTACCCATTAACTAATCACAAAAAGCAGAGTTTTTACAACTATTTTTTTCCCTTGGTTTCCCACTAAAAAAATGCAGTTATACGATATTATATTACGAATGTTAAACGATTCAATAGAGGACAAGCTCTCTAGATTTTTCTTTCTACCACATATCACGAATTACAATACAGATTACTATGAGATGTTGCCACGAATTCTTAAAAGATCCAAGAAAAGTTTTGGAAAAATTCAAAATTATCAGCATTTATTATTTACCAATCGCGGACACTCGATTTTAGAATGTCTGAAAGATCATCATGAATTAAACAAAAAAAAAGGGAAATTTTCCAGATTTATTTTCTCCCCACCTTTTATCAGCAAATGATAGATAGATTGTTACAAGTTTATAATAGGAGTGTCAATAGATTCAGAACGAATTTCGCTCATAGAGCGATATTTCCAGGTTTTCCTCTAATGAGCAACTTTGTACTGTTCCCTTTACTTGCTTGGTTGAGCTTAGGGCCTGTTCACATAGAATCCGTCAGCGTTAGCGAAAAAATATTTAACCAATCATATACCAATCATTGAACCATTTAACCAATCAGAGCCAACGGAATCTTTAACGCTAACGCTGACGGATTCTATGTAAACAGGCCCTTGGGATTTTAACCTTACATCATAGTTATTTCTAGGTTTTTACTTAATTAGTGACTGGCACAGATTCACTTGTAATTTTAGTATAAGTGAATCTGTGACAACACATATATTAAAACTTAATTGAAATCCTTTCAAGCTTATACGGTTCCTGCCTCCTTTACTTAAATAAAATAAGGGATATTCTTACATTTTCAAGCTCGAAATGAAAAAAAAAACGAAAACACTCTCATTTGGACCCCATTATATTTTTTTTACAATCAAACTGAATATATAAAATGATCATAAATATTCCTCACGATCTTAAAGTTTATGCATATTCGGGCACCTAAATGGTTATCTCCAAACATTAATTGCTAAAACACTTACACAGGAAAGGGAACATAACGGAAACACTATTTAACCAGAGCACTGTATTAAAAGAATTAATAACCACCTTTTCTTTTATTTGGAGGAGTTATATTAAAACTGAGAGTAATTTTCTGCAAGAACGATGAAAGATTTCTCATAATAGCAATTATAATAGTACGCAGTTACAGAAAATTATCTAAAAAAAGCGGCAAAGGAGATTTTCTGAAATTTCTATTTTCGTATGATTTTTTTTCCCCTTTTATCAAACATTTCATCGGTCATTAACTTGCTTCCTTCATTAATTTTAAGAAAAACTAAACGCGTAGTAATTTTCATAAACTTCCTTTACTTGTCCTTTATCTTAGGAATTTTTAACCATTAACAATTTTTATATTATTAAATAGTTTTCTTTTGAAAGAAAAAATAGCTTTGAATTAAACCCATATCTCTTAACAATTCTGTTATTTCTTCAGTTACATAAGTATATCATACGTGCAAGCATATGCATAAAATCAGTCAGAGGTAATTCAGTCTTCATGGTAGATTTAAGATGTGGATATTCATAAATAACGTTTTTACAAGTTTCTTTTTAATTTTAAGAACTCTGTCAGCTGTCAGAAACTACTCTTGGAGGGCATTTGCAGAGAAAATTTACCATAGTTACCTTATCATAATAATATAATATAAGAAAATATGTAAGAAAATATATAAGCAATAATATAAGAAAATATTATTGCGATTAAAGTGTGTATTTGTATGTCAAAATCTTATAAATCGACGCAATATCATTTCTAAAAAACATATATTTAAAAAGCATTCGCTTATAAAAATAAATATAAAACGTTAACTTACAAAATAATTGTAAAATAAATATTGGGTAAAAATAAGACAGATAAAGTACTGTGAAACATGCCAGATTATAATGTAGGAAAATATTATTGCTAGTAAAGTGTATTTGTATGTCAAAATCACTTTACTCATAGTAATATCATTTATAAAAAGTATATATTTAAAAAGTGTTAATTTGCAAAAGAATTGCAAAATAAATTTTCGGTAAAAATAAGACAGATTAAAAATTTAGACAAATTAAGTACTGTGAAACATGCCAGATAATGTTACCTGATTATAAAGTAGGAAAACATTGTTGTCAATAAAGTGCACTTATAAGTAAAAATCACATTACTCCGAGAAATATCATTTATAAAAAGTATATATTTAAAAAGTGTTCCCTTGAAAATCAAATATAAAGTGTTCACTTACAAAAGAATTGTAAAATAAATTTTCGGTAAAAATAAGACAGATTAAAAATTCAAAGTACCGCAAAACATGCCTTAAAATTGGATTCAGTGAAAATTAGATTCAAACAAATTTTGTCAATAACTGCACGGGACGCAAAAATATCTAACATTATTACACCATAATCAAATTTCTCAATTACTAAAATCTCCGAACAACGAATAATCACATTTCACTCATCTAATGCGTTCTCCTCGTTACAGAAAATGCGCTTATGATAACTAATATTTTATATATTCTTTTTTTTAATTTTGTTTCCAAAAGTCCAATTAAGGCGTTTAGGATATCTCTGTCTTTTCTATCTTTTTAAACCGCACCGCATCGATCTGCCTGAAAATTGGGAAACGAAATTTACTGGCCTGATTTTGTAAAATATGTAATCCCTAATTATTGAAAATAAAAAAATGCGGAAGATATACTTTGAATTATGCCATAGTAAATCAAATTTCGGAGATACACTGAGACCTTAGCTCAGTCGGATCTTTTTTTTTTTTGGATATCCGTTGAAATAAGTGGCTGGGGAGCATTCGTATTTCAATCGATATCTCTCAAGGAAATCGATATCAAAACTTTTCTTTTAAACGTGTGTAGTTCTTTAAAAAGTAACTATGAGTAAATTATGCTGGAAAATAAAATGCGCAATTAAGAAAAGAGAGAACTGAACCCAAAAATGTATAAAGTTAAATTTATCCTTTACACTCAATGGCTAAAATGTTACAAAAAGGGTGGCAGCTAAACTGTGGCGAGCGAGCTACATGCCCTTTATCCCATTTTTGCGGCTCTGCATTTTTGACGCTAGAATTTGGGAAATTAAAATGAGTGGCATCAGTGGCGTAGCAAGCATAACTGGCGCCCGAGGCACGATACCTTTATGGCGCCCCCATGGTCTTGAGGTCCATTTGGCCCGGGGCAGGATAGACCCCCTTGCCTTCTCGCTACTCCACTGAGTGGCATGTAGATTAACCTTCACTTTTGGTATAACTTATGGCTGTGAATTCTTATATACTTACATTTAGGTTGGTGAAAAATAATCAAAGCTCTATGTTGCCGAACTAAATAGCTAGAACTCAATTTATTCCACATTCGAATCATTTGGCAAAACAATTGAAAGAAAAATATTTATTAAATCTATTAATCCTATCGAAAAACTTAGAAATAATAATTATTCTAACAATTGGGGAATAATATGCTTTACCCTTCAGCGGGCGCGCCCGTGTACGAAGTGTAACATTTTCGTAATTTTGGGCGGTTTGTTTTTAGATGTAAAGTTTGATTGTTCAAAGCAGTTTCTATTTTCAGCTACACCTTTTCTAATACAGGTCTGATTTTCTGACCCTTCTATTCCTTTCCATTCATTGTTAGTCGTGATTTAATCGTGGTAAACCAGCAATTATACTGGATTACAATACGACAAAAGCAGGAGTTGATGTAGTCGATCCAATGTGCAGCTATTACACGGTATCCCACATATCACGAAGATGGACAATCTCATTGTTTTTTAGGTTTTTGGACACAATAGGAATCCATTCGCAAGTTGTGCTTAGATCCAATAAACCGGACAGTTTTGAAATAAGGCGATTGTATCTGCCTTCTTTGGCCTTTAATTATAAATATATCTCAATATTATCAACATGTTATATCTTGTCATAAAACGCAGAATTATTATTTTCTATTTGAAAAAATAAGTTTATTACAAAAGGAATAACCAAGGTTGAAAGAGACGTTGCACTTTGTGCCACGCGCGCCTGCTGGTGTTCCTAAAATTGGCGCGCCCGCTGAAGGGTTAATAAGGACATTAGGGAAAACAATGCTAAAAATTTCTTTCATGAAAATAGTATAACCTCTTTTCTATTTTAGGCTCTTCTAAGTATGACGGCATTTCCAGATGACTCGTAACATTGTTCATCTTGACCACCCCTTATAACATCCAAGACATTTCTAAGCAAAGAAGACATCTCGTGGTAAGGGTTAACAAAAGATAGTTAAAGTAGTATGATGAGAAATAGTTGATATTGAATAATGGGCAAAAGTTCGCCATTGGCAGATAACGGAAGTGAGTGTGAAGAAACATATTACCTCGTATGTGCCCCAGATGCAGATGGCTATTTGAGAAATCAATGCTATTTATTATGAAGTGAAGCGCATCCAGTTTGCCGAAGAACATTCCAAGTAACACATATCGTTGGCCCAAAAGTAAATTTTCGTTACATCGTTGGGGAATAGTTACCGTTGGTAGAACTTCCAGAAGCAAAAAATGGGCCAACTGCAAAATGTTTATGCTGGGTCAACAGTTATAAATTGTTGTTGTTCTAACTGCAAATAAGTGGTCTTGGGCCAACAATTATAAAATGTAACAAACTCCTTGTCCTAACTGCAAATGAGTGTTGAACTGCTCTCCCAAAGGTTGGGCCAAAAAAGAAATTACAGCAAAATTACTGAAAAAAAAGTCTTTTCAATTCTTCGGTTTAATAGTTTAGGTAGGGGGGGGGGGGTCATGGCAGAAAAATGTAATCGTATAAAATATAGGTCAAGGGACTAATTGGACTAATTAATTGTAGTACCTAAGTATAGCCCAAATGTAAGATAGATTACTTACTCAAAATAACATAAAAAATGACACATTGTGTTGTGAATAGAATAAATGATGGCAATTCTGATTGAACTTACTAGACAGATTTATTAGAAGAACACATATACAGTCAATACAATACATGTCAATTGAACTTGACCAAATGACTCTAACAGACTCGACTAAGATATTATGCACAGATTGAAATGCATACAAATATATTAAGAACTAAGAACTAATTCATTATCCAATTTCTCTCTTACGAAAAGGCGACTATGACCACTGTAAAATATCTTAAAACTTTAAATTATTAATCTCTTTTTACCTAATTAAATATTATCATGCGGTAGTAAGGCAATGCATATCTAGAGACCCATCAGTCATTACCCATCAGGTAGGCCTGGAATTCGTCTGTGTTAACGCAGTTCATTTTTTGAGGTATTCTTGTATACACATTCAACTTTTTCGGTGGCTATCTGGGCTCAATGGGGGTGTCACAGTTCATCAGTCTTTGTCCGGGGATTATCTTCGTTGACAAAAGTGGTTAGGAGGTGTCCTTCAGTCATTCATCTGGGGACTGGTTAATACATCTGCAGCAAACTTCTTTTCTTGTCGGCTCTTTGATTCTCGGCGACGTGAGGGGTCGTTCACTCCGGTTGGGAAAGTCAGGCTCTGGTCATCTACGATGATAATCATCAGCACTCGAACTGTCTTTGTTTATTGACCCTCTTATTTTATGCAATATAGTAGCCGTCACTATATATCTGCTTAGACTCTGTAATTGTTCCTAGTCATATCTACTTCATGGCAGCTCAGAATTTCGTCTGGTGGTCATCTCTGCATCTGGCGCCTCTGTTCTATGTAAATCTACAAATTCTCTTGTACCGTTTCTCACTGGCTCCACCTTCTTCTTAATTATTATTGGCCATCATATTTTCTTTTCATTTTATTGGCTCCTACCCATCGTTCTAGATCATCTATTTCCCTCATTCTCTGAGGGCATGGTGACTTTCTTCATTACCGGACTTCCTTCTTTTCCTACGGTATCCACGATCGGACTTACATCTGTTTTCCGTTCTTCTCATTACTGCTAAATTACTTTTCCATTCACAGTTTCCTTCTTCTTTCATCTCCGAGCCAAACTATCGCTTCACCACATCTGTTTCCCTTTTTCCTGTATGCTGGTTCACTTAATCGTTGCTTCTTAGCCCTATTCCTTTTTCATCTCGTTAACCATTCTCTTTAAATTGGCCACCTTTATCTCTGCTACTTCCTGTCCCCATCAGTTATGTGTCTTTTGCGGTTTCTTGTACTATTCCTTGTACCTTTTATTTATCCTGCCATGGACTTTTCTCGATCTTTCTCCACTTTATGCCCCTTTCATATTAATCCCCTTTCTATTCCCCTTTTATTTTAATCTATACCTTCGTTTAATGTCGCCAAATCTCCGCGACACTCGGTATTTATAAAATTTCCAAAATTCGTTTTTTGTGATTCATCCATCACATAATTACAGAAAAGTATTGATTTATTTACAACCTTGTACTTTAGAAATTTTATTATTGTATAATAAGTTCTTTAGAAAAGTAACAGATGTTTGTCAAAAGATTTCTATTATTATTTAGGAGAATCAAAAGGATGAAAGTGAACATGAAAACCATACAATTCTTTCACGCATTCATGATTTTGTATCTGCCAGTAGATCATGAAAGATTATTTTCCTGTTATTCTAAAATAAGTAGCGCCAGTTTCACTCAAACTATAGTCTGGATAGGTAAGAACTATTTTTGAACTTTTAAGTTAATAATGGAAACCATCAAATACATTCATATTTAAACTGAATGCATTTTGTAGTTTCTAAATAAATATAGCAACAAAAAATAAATAAATAAAATCAGAAATCTTATTAAATAAGAAAGAAGCAATTTTTGCAAGATTATCCATATCAATTGCGTTCGAACAATTACAAATATTGCTGGATATATTTCTATGACAATTGAAAGATATAAGAAATTGATAGAAAGACTTTCAATATTAGTTCTTGTAAAAACGAGGAAAATAAGCCTGTTCAATTCCTCGGTATTTATAAAATTTCCAAACTTCGATTTTTAGGATTCATCCATCACATAATTACAAAAAAATATTGATTTATTTACATCCTTGTATTTAAGAAATTTCATTATCACGTGATAAGTTTGTTAGAAATCGTATACTTATAATAATTTTTTTTCGAATCAAGATTCAAAAGATCCTTTGTGAAAGCAGTATCCTGCAACAGCACTCGAGTAATGAAACTAGTTGCACACACACGCAGTTGTATAGTTATAAATTTCGCTTTCACAACAATTGGTCCCAAATTAGAGATAGAAAAGACGATTTATGTGTAGTAAAAATTTCCGGTGGAAAATAAATCATACTAAATTATGTGTCCGTAAATGTATTCCTTCAAAATTCTCATCATGAAAATCAATTTTCGATACCACTTCATGCAGTTGTATGAAATGTTTATGATAGAGTGTTGTGTGCGATGTTAAATTCAGGACAAAAACAGTACAATATGCTTCACACAATTGAAAAAATCACCAAGAAAAATCGTAAGATATGTGCAACTTTTGAATGTTGAAATTCTTCGCATAAATATTTTTAAATGTAGTCTCGAATGAAAAATTTAAATTATATTATTCAAGGTTTCATACACTCTATTGGAATTAAATACATACAACTTAATGAGGAGAAGGAATTAAGTAAAAAAGTTAAGATAAAGTGTATGATATTTGAACTAAACTATTGTGAACTTGATAATAAATTCACAATTTTCTTTGTCATTTTCATTTATTTAAAACTTCAAGGGAACAACTCAGTGTTTTTGCTTTCACACAATTAAAAGATCTGCATAAGAATCTCCAAAATTTAAACAAATAATTTGTTAAATTTATTTATAAATAGAACTAGAGGGAGCCCGGTTTTTACATCCTGTTATTTCTCATACAACATTAATGTGATGTCAATAAATGATCCTAAAAATATTCTATTAAATTCTTTCAAAAACAACAAAGCAAGGATATAAAATATTGTATATTTCTGGAGATGAATGTGTATACATAAAAAACATAGCCACAGTGTTGAATTTAGTCAACAATACTAAAAATCCTTCCAAATCATAGTGTCTTTAAAAGATATTCTTTGAAGTTCTGATCATAAAAACTGTTTTTAGACATCATTTTAGAAAATTTTTATTCATCTGTAAGATACGTTTTTAATGGAGTGCTGTGTCCATTGCAAAATTCAGGATAATAATGCTTAATTTTGCATTATTATCCTGAATTTTGCAATATAATCACTTCAATGGGCTTTACATAATGGAAAGAAAATGTGAAGTTTAAGCGTAAGGTATGTGCAATATTTGAAATAATAAAGTCTTTATTTTGTGAAACAGTTTAAAATATATAAAACGAAGTATTATTCAGGGTTTTATACACTGTATTGTAAGTAAATACAAACGTCCTAATCATGAGGAAGCAGTAAGTAAAGAAAAGTTTAAGAGAGAGAGAGTATGAGTTTTGAGATAAACTATTGTGAAATTTCAAACAATTTCACTATTTTCTTTATCATTTCCTTAGATTTAATAACTTGAAGGAATAAAAATAAAAATAGAGTTTTTACTTTAACTCAATTTAAACATTTGAGAGTGCACTATTTTTATATTCTGCCGGAAGTCATAGAAAAAAAGTCATATAAATAAATGGTCTTATTTTCACTGAGACAAATAAGCAAGAATAAAATATGTCAATTGTTTAATTTTAAAGGAAAAAATTTAAAAGCAACAATGGTTCATGTGACATTAACACCGAAAGAATTGAATGAGTATATAGAAAACTTTTAAAATCACTCACTGCTGATACAATCCGTCAGAGAGGTGTATGCAAAATTCTGTTAGGTGATTAGTGATTTTTGGGTTTTGTGTAACCCCTGTTGCTTTCACAAATCTTTATGAAAAGTCTCTCATAAACAATTTTCAGAGGATAAAATGTCACGTATGTGAGTGACAAAGCTTAAGTTTGAATCTGCTTACATTTTCATTGCAGTTGAATATGTATACATAAAACTTAGCCACAGTGTTAAATTCAGTCTGCTTCAAATTGACTGTATTTTACATATAGTTATAATTCAGCAATATACCCAATTAAACTACTTTGGCGAAAGGATGGCTTTTTTTAGGAAAAACAAAGATATTCCATCCTTGAATATTAATAAAAATGAAACACAATTCCAGTCACTGAGTTTTATATCAGGTCCTCTCTTTGTGTACGGCATCGATATTGGTGGAAACAGAACGTCTTACGTAAACAAAATACCGTGGCTATCGTGGCTGTATCGTCAGTTATCAGTACTTTAACGTTGGTGTCTGTGAGCTGCTTGACCCTTTTAGTATCAAGTAATATTTAATTTCTAAGTACTGCTTGTGATACACATCATAAAATGGAAATTTTGAAAATTTTCCAGCAGTTTAATGCTGCGTTTATTTGGTGTTTTATGTTTAAAGCCAAGTCCAGGATAAAGTCTGTCGCGGACAAAATAATTTACTTGGGTAACGTTATAAAAGCATCAGCGACTGGAAAATTTCAGATTAAGGCCGTCTGCACACGGAGCAACTCAAAAGAAACTGATAACTGACTCCAATCACAAACCAGCCCGTGATGAGTCGTAACCTATGTAATTCAATGCAGCCACGCACACGGCGCAACTGGTTACAAACCCAGTTGACGGGTTTGTAACCAGTTGCGCCGTGTGCATGGCTGGTTTGTGATTGGAGTCAGTTATCAGTTTCTTTTGAGTTGCTCCGTGAGCAGGCGGCCTTAATGTGTCGCATGGTTAATCATAGTACACGTCATAGCTTTTCTATTTAGTCTATATCCATTTAGGGAGAGTTTATATTTTCAAAAGTCCAAAGTCTTGTCATTTAATATTCTTGTTTTAGAATCTCCCTAAACTTTCATTATTGCAGGCCCGTTTTTTGCTCCCTGTGCGCTAGTATCATCCATGTTTTTCATGCGTGCTTCATCGCCTTGTACATCTTGCTTTAGAGATATCTACACAATCGATCCTCATAAGTCACGCAAGGATGACTATGAATAAGTCCATGAAGCCTGTCATCAACCCATCAGAGATCAAAAAATGTTTCGATAGATACCTGTCTATTCATTCGGTTTTACAGAGTTTCGAGAAAGTCATGTCTTTTCGGATATTCATTGTTTTCGTCAGCAGCGCGATGGGTATATTCTACAGCTTGGTATTTATTTATAACGCAAAATCTTTCGGTAACGTGCGAGTTTATCGCCACGCGTTCAGAGTGGTTAACAACTTCGTTTTTATATCAAACATCACATTTTTCGCATCTAATGTGAATGAATTGGACCAAACTGCCAGGGACATCCACGGGAAGGTGCTCCAGGTATCGCTGGTGGAAAGCCTCTCAGATCTCAACGAAAAACTTGCTTTCTTGAATTTAAACAATCATCCATCCTTTGTTCTGAGTGGATTCGGATTTTTCAAGTTTAAGAAGAATTTCTATCTGTCCACCGTTGGCTGCGTTTTAACTTACACTTTGCTTCTCTTGAGTTTGTGCATTCTCTTTATAGGAAAAATTTAATATGGCCATATCAAATGTTAATACTTTTTAAGACTACTGTGTACAAGTCATATTACCAAAATAAACCTTAATTTTAAATTCCGGGATAATACGTCTCACAGAATCTGAGATTGCGTAATATATTTCAAGGGAAGAAATCCTGGATCACTGTAATATTTCTGATAATATAACATTCTTCAATTTTAGGAAGGTAATTTTTTGTACTTACAAATAAGTATAACAACCGTTTTAAAATATCCTTTTTATATAATTGTTTCGTTTTCAACAATTATTATAATTTTTTTAAAGTTTGATTTTGATTTTATTGAAAACGTCAGTTTGACACGTCACAGACTCTGACGATTCTGTGATACAGGGCCGGTCATCTGGGGGCTGCGGCTGATGCTATGCCCCGGGGCCCAACACGTTCAAGCACTAAAATAATGTACTCTTGCAATCAGTATGACGTGTGAACTGAATTTGAATGAAAGAGATGTAAATAACGCACAAGACATATTGCAATACATACTAAATAATAATTATAATGAGTTATTTCTAGAAGTATTAACTCTTTTAAAACTTTTCTTTACGTTGCCAGTTACTATAGCAAGTGCTGAGCGCCCTTTCAGCAAATTAAAATTAACAAAGAATTATCTTTGGTCAAGCATGTGTGAAGAACGCTTTAATGCCCTTGCTATGTTAATAATAAAAAAATAAATTGCAAAAAATTGTAATTTTTCTGAAGTTATTAATGTATTAGCAAAAACAAAATCATGCATTAAATAAACATTCAATTGTAATACATAAGTTCGTGTCTGTAATTTTTTTTACTTTAAAAATAATTTAGGGCCCTAAATTGCTTCTTGCACCCAGGCCCCATTATAGAGAAGGCCCGTACTGCTGGGATAAAATTAAGTGGTAAAGAACTCAAAATGCATAAGGATCAACCCATACTATATATATTATATATATACGTATATGTATTCCGGGTGCGTCACATATTCGTGCAAAGTTAAAAAATTCATAATAAAAGAAATAATGCTCGGAAAAATTTTATGCTTGAGCGAATAGCATGAGAGGGACATTGGATTTTCCCTGTTAAAAAAGAATCCAAAAGTAACCAAAAGAGGGCACTTTTGCATGACCAAGCTAAATCTGCATTGCAGGAAAGACATGCGTTACCTGTTGCCACCTTCATGCAGGATGATGCCCTGCCCCACATTACACGTGATATCAAGACGTTCCTGTTGGAATCTTTCACCGAAGACCGAGTTCTATAAGATGCGGTTGTAATGTTCAGTGGCCTTCACGATCACCAGACTTGACCCCGGCAAATTTTTAGCTGGGGGGATACTCAAAGTCTCGTGTGTACTGGGGCTACGCAACCACTTTGGTGGAACTGAAAAATGTCATTCGTCAGACAGTCGCTGCCATCGATGCTACAATATATTGTAATGGGCTTAGTAACGCGCCTCACTTGCCTATTACCGTCACGTCTCCGGGTCTCACTCATCCTGAGACTGCGATTTTGGCGGCCATTTTGGTCGAAAATCAGTGTATTATTTTTCACATTAAAGTACACAAATCTTACATATTTGGAAAGAGCTTTGAAAACTGATAACTTTTTCTGCTTACAGTTATTCTGTTACATTAATAGTTTTAAAGATATTTTAATTCTAAAACAGCACTCCACCGGAGAAGCCCTGCACTCAAAGTAGTATGGTGCAGCCATCTGTCGGCAGCGACGGGAGTGAAAATTGACGGGAATTTAATACATTTGTATGGCCATGAAAAGGGACTTTTTTTCATTTGTGGGGCCCGAGCATAGCCGGCCTTTGCCCGGCTAGCTAAAAAATAAATGCACAGCCTCATGTTATTGTGATCTGTTTGATTTCCTGTTTGAGTTTGCCTGATTTGCATAAAACGTCTCAGTATGACGTGTGAGCGCCCTCTTTCGGTTACTTTTGGAAACTTTTTTTTCTACATGGAAAAAAATCCAATGTCCCTCTGATCTTATTGGAGAGAAAATTTTTCCTAGCATTGCTTATTTTATTATGAATTTTTGAACTTTGCACGAATTTATGACGCACCCGGTATATATATAACATACAAAACCCCAAAACCTTAACTAATTTCTAAATTCTTTCAAATTTCCTTGGGCGTAACGCGTTGAAATTAATTGCGCAGTTCGGTTTTAAGATCAAGGGCTTTGAGCGTAACCTAAAACCTAAACTAGGTAATCAACATATCGTCCCTTTAAATCCCCAATCTCTCGCGCGAAACTTATATACGAAAACAGATGAACTCTGTCCCAGATTCCTGGGTTTAGCCAATAATTGCAGACTATTAGGTCATGTGACAAAGGGGGTCTATAAAAACTCAAACATGCTTCTAAGAGTGGATTTTGGCGTGACTCTGTTGCTTAATAAACACCCTATAAACTTTCGAGTAGAATGTAAATAAAACTGTATTTGCGATGTGAAAAGCGTATTATTTTTGACCACTTTAATACTTCTATCCCCCACTGTGGCATGCCGGCCCCGGTCACACATTTCACGGTGCTGTTATATATATATATATATATATATATATATATATATATATATATATATATACCTATATAGATATATATATACTATATATATATATATATATATATATATATATATATATGTATGTATATTATATATATATATATATACAGTGGACGCTCGTTAATTCGAACTCGGTTAATTCGAACTTTCGGTTAATTCGAACTAATCCAAAGGCCCCCAAAAACTTGTATTGGAGTTAATGTTAAAAATATCTCATTAATTCGAACTAAATTTTTACCACTTCGGTTAATTCGAACTAAAAATTTAACAAAAAAAAATTCTTTTTCCTCATTTAATGGAGAAAATACACACTGTATTTATTATTTTGTGTGTCAAAATTTCTTCTCTGTGTAAAGAGGCACATGCCTGCATTCCTAGACTATTGCATGTCCGCTAAACGTTAGTAGCTATTGTCCTTCTTATTAGTGCTAAACGGTAAAAGCAATTTTCCTTTATTTGGATCGATTTTCTTAGAATTTCAGAAAAACTAGTCTTTACTACAGATTCTAGGGAGCTGCGTCAGTTATAACTGCAGTGCAGACAAGTTAATGTGGTCTAGTTTTTCTTCCTCATTGTGTGGTGTGAATATGTAAAAATTCAGGATGTCTACACGTGGAAATTACAAAACCCTAACTTTGGAGACAAAGGTAGAAATTTTAAAGAAAGTAGAGAATGGCGAATGTAAAACAAAGTTAGCAGCTGACTATAGAATTAAAAAAAATGCCTTGTCAACTAATTTGAAAAACAAGGAGTCAATTTTAGATTCATGAGAAAAATCGAAATTTGCTAGAGGAAGGAAACGCATGGGAAATGCGTCCCAAGAAGTTCTAGAAAAAGCTCTACTGCTATGGTTCCATGATGTTAGATCTCGAAATTTTCCTATAAATGGACCCCTAGTCCTGACGAAGGCTGATGAATTGGCAATTCGAATGGGTATTGAAGATTTTAAATGCAGTGATGGATGGCATTCTCGATTTAAGTCAAGGCACAATATTCCTTATCAAACTGTATGTGGCCAAAGGTCTGATGTAATCGAAGATGTATGAACTAATTTCGGTAGGAAACTGCTAGGGCTTCTCTCTACTTACCTGCCGAAAGATATTTTTAATGCGGCAATAATGGACAAAGCCGTAATGAACTCTATTAAAACTCTCAAAGCATTTATTCAGATGGAACCTTCCTCTGAAAATGAATTGAAATGTTCACTTCAAATCGAGAAGATGGCTGAACAATGTAGGCATCATAAACAGAACCAAACATCCATTTTACAGTTTTTCCCCAAAGTGTAATTCATATTTTTAATAAAAGTTTACTTTATACTGCATATCTTCCGCTTCATTTTATGATTAAGGTAAGTCTGTATTGCTTTTTAATATGTTTAACTTTAGATAACATAGTATAATATATTTTCTGGGGTTATACATACTAGGAGAGTTTCTTCTCCAGTGATACACATTTAAAGTTATATATTTTCTCTTAACCTCGGATAATTCGAACTTCGGATAATTCGAACTTTTTTCCGAGAACCTTTGAGTTTGAATTAACGAGCGTCCGCTGTATATATATTTGATTTATTGCTAATTTTTAAATGCATTCTCCGAGTGAGGAGAAGCTGGAGCCTAAAAATTGTAGTTGTAACTTATTTATTGGATTTTACGAATTAAATTGATTACCAAAAACACATATGATGTATATACAAACTTACCAACCTACATACATACATAATATATAATCTGTCTTAATATACGAACCTTAAATATCTTGTTACGTACAGTGTATGCTCTTAAAGGTTATATTTTCTTCTGACTTATGAACTACAGTAAACTTGTGAACGACACATTCGTTATGAACGCTTCTATGATTCCATAATATACTAAAATAGGAAGGCTACATGTATCCATGTCGATAATAGGTCATCATCGAGCTGAGGACAATGGTATGATTGTTTCAATTAACAATTCTCAAATTCGATCGGATTTGTAAAATTTAAAAATGTTCACTGCGTCTTTAAAAAGGGTTCAATAAGTCTGTATCTGGGATCATACTCATATTCATTTATGACAGTTGGTGATATTACCTATATAATTTTATATGTATATTACAACGAAATTACTGAAAAAAATAAGCGTTTTCAATACCTCGGTGTTTATAAAATTTCCCCATATTCGGTTTTTCTGATTCAACCATCGCAAAACTGCAGAAAATTATTGATTTATTTACATCATTGTACTTTAGAAATTTTAATATCGCGTGATAAGTTCTTTAGAAAACGTAACAGATTTTTGTTAAAACATTTATATTATTATTGAGGGGCGACAAAAGAATGATAGTGAAAATAAAAAAACCATACAATTCTTCCACGCATTCATGATTTTCTATCTGCCAGTATAACATAATTATCCCGTTGAACTAAAATACTATGTTATACTAAAATCATATTTTCAATTTTTAAGTTAAAAAAGGAAACCAACAATTACATGCATACATTAACTTAATGCCTTTCATAGATTCTAAAGAAATATAACGAAAATATCAGAAATCTTAATGAAAAAGAAGGAAATATTTTTTGAAAGCTTATGCATATCAGATGCGTTCAAAAAATTGCAAAATTTGCTGTATACATTTCTATGACAATTTAAAGATTTTAGAAATTGATAGAATGACTACCTGTATTATCCCTTGTAAAAACACGTAATTATAATTTTTTTCCACTCCAGATAAAAAGATTCTTTGTTAAAGCAGTATTCTGCAACAGCAGTCGATTAATGTAAAGTAGTAGCAGACACACGCAGTTGAATAGTTATAAATTTCGTTTCCAAAGCAATTCTTTCCCACTTAGAGCTCGAAAAGACGATTTATGTGTAGTAAATTTTCCCGAGGAAAATACATCATACTAAATCCTGTGTTCCTAAACGATTTCCTTCTAAATTCTCGCCACGAAAATTAGTTTTATATACCTTATTTAAGGAATTTTTCTGAACTTGTATGAAATGTTTATTATAGAGTGCTCTGTGCGACGTTAAATTCAGGAGAAAAACAATACAACGGACTTCACGCAACTGAAAGAAACCGACAGGAAAAATCGTAAGATATGTCCAATTTTTTAATGTTGAAATTCGTCATATAAATATTTTAAAATCTAGTTTCAAACATAAAATTAAAAGTATATTATTCAAGGCTTCATACACTGTATTGGAACTGAATATATATAACTTAAAGAGGAGAAAGAATTAAATTAAAATAAATAGGAGAAAGTGCATGATATTTGAACTAAACTATTGTGAACTTCAAAATAAATTCACAACAATATTTGTCAATTTCAATTACTCAATAACTTGAATAAAATCAGTGTTTTTGCTTTAACACAATTCAAAGATCTGCATGAGAATCTCCAAAATTCCAACAAATGATTTGTTAAATTTATTTATAAATAAAACTAGAGAAAGATCGCTTGTGACATGCGGCTGTTTCTAATACAACATTAATGTGATGTCATTGAATGATTCTAAAAAAAATTTCAAGTATTTTCTTTCACGAACAACCAATTAAGGAAAAAAATTGTATATATTTGGAGAAGAATGTCTATACATAAAAAAAAACATAGCCACAGTGTTGAATTTAGTCAATAATACTAAAAATTCTTCCAAATCCTGGTGTCTCTAAAAGATTTCCATCAAAGTTATGAATCTGAAAACTGTTTTCAAACAGCATTTTAGAAAATTTTTATGCATCTGTAAAATACGTTTTTAATGGAGTGCAGTGTCATTTGCAAAATTCAGGATAATATCACTTGAATTTGATTTACATAATAGAAAGAAAATGCATAGCGTAATGTATCAGCAATATTTGAAATATTAAAGTCTTTATTCTGTTATCCAGTTTAAAATATATAAAACGAAGTATTATTCAAGGTTTTATACACTATATTGGAATTAAATAAAACAACCTAAGCTTTAGAAATCATTATGTAAAAAAAGTTTAGGAGACAGAGTATGACATTTAACTTGAACTAATGAGAAATTTCAAATAATTTCCCTATTATTTCTATCATTTCCTTCCATTTAATTAATTGAAGGAATAAAAAGGGAGCTTTAACTTCAACTCAAATTAAATATCAGAGAGCGCAAGATTTTTATATTCTGCCAGAAGTCAAAGAAAACAAACGTCATATAATTAATGATGACTAAAAAGTCTATCTAATTTTCACTCAGATACAAATAAGCAAGAATAAAATATGGCAACTGTTTGATTTTCAAGGAAAAAAAAATTAAAAGCAACAATGGTTCATGTGACACTAATACCGAAAGAATGGAATGAGTATATCGAAAACTTTTAAAATCGCTTTATCCTGATAAAATTCGTCAAAGAGAGGTATGTTAATTTCTATTAGGTGATTAGTTAATTTTGGGTTTTGTGCAACCCCTGTTGTCTTCACAAATTTTTATGAAAAGTCTCTCATATAGAACTTTCTGATGAGAAAATGTCACGAATATGAGTGAGTAAGCTTAAGTTTGAATCTGTTTACATTTACATATTTTTGGAGTTGAATATGTATACATAAAACTTAGCCACAGTTTTAAATTCAGTCTGTTTCAAATTGTTGGTCTTTTCATACAGATATATTACATCAATATACTTAATTAATTCACTTTAGCGAAAGTATGGCTTTTTTTAAGAAAAACAAAGATATTACATTGTTGAATATTAATAAAAATGAATCACATTTCCAGTCACTGAGTTTTATATCCGGTCCTCTCTTTGTGTTTGGCATCGATATTCGTGAAAAGAGAACGTCTTGCGTAAAGAAGATATTTTGGCTATGCAATACGTTATCGTTGGTGTCTGTGAGCTGCTTGACCCTTTTAGTATTAACTAATATTTACGTACTAGTATATGGTATTTCTCGTCGAGCACCTAAAATGGAAATTTTGAGAATTTTTTTTCAGTTTAATGCTGTGTTTACTTGGTGTTTTGTGTTTAAAACGAAGTCCAGGATAAAGTCTGTCATCGACAAAATACTTTACTTGGGTAACGTTCTAAAAGCCTCAAGGATTGGAACATTTCAGATTAAATGCTTCGCATGGTTAATCACGGTGAGCATCATAGCTTTTCTACTTTCTATATATCCACTTAGTGACATTAGATATACTCTAATGAGCAAACAGTTATCATTTAACACTTTTGCTCTGGAATCTCCCTACACTTTCATCATTTTAGGTCCGTTTTTTGTCCTGTGCTCTAGTATCATCGATGTTTTTCCTGCATGCTTCATCGCCTTGTATATCTCGCTGTGCAGATATCTACAATCGCTTCTCATGAGACACACCAGGATGACTATGAATACTGCCTTGAAGCCTATCATCACCCCATCAGAGATCAAAAAATGTTTCCATAGATACCTATCCATTTTTTCTGTTTTACAGTGTTTCGAGAAAGTCATGTCATTTCCGATTTTCATCGTTTTCGTCAACAACGCCTTGGGCATATTCGTCAGCTTGGTAATTATGTATAAATTTAAATCGCTCAGTGGCGTGGTTCTCTATCTTCAAGTGTTCAGAACGATCAGCAACTTCGTTTGTATATCAAACATAACATTTTTCGCATCTAAGGTGAATGAAGTGGACCAAACTGCAAGGGGCATTCACGCTAAGGTGCTTCAGGTATCCCTAGTTGAAAACCTCGCAGATCTCAACGAAAAACTTGCATTCCTGAATTTGAACAATCGTCCATCCTTTGTGCTGAGTGGATTCGGATTCTTCACCTTCACGAAGAATTTCTATCTGTCCACTGTTGGCTGCATTTTAACTTACACTTTGCTTATCTTGAGTTTGTGAATTGTCTTTATAGGACAAATTTAATATAATCATATCAAAACTTAATAGTTTTAAGACTGCTGTGTTCAAGTCATATTACGAAAATTAACCTCAATTTTAAATCCTGAGATAACATATCTTATAGAATCTCATCTTGCATAAAGTAGTTCAATGAAGAAACTCTTGAACACTGTAAAATTTTTGATAATATATATATATATATATATATATATATATATATATATATAAAATTTTAGGAATTTAGGAATGTAATTACTTGTACTTTGTCGTACGGTTGCGTTATTTTGTCAAGAAAGGAAAACAGAGGGCACAAACCACATGCAGAAAAGGCGATATAAAGCAAAGTCGAAATGACTAACTATTCTTAATTTCGATCCTTTGCGTTCCGATCGAGGAAAATCCGAAACAAATAACTCACACCTCAAAACAATCTAAAATTGGATCTCATAGATTCTCATCGGTCTGTGTAGAATTAATCTATTGTCGTAAAAGGGAAATTTCAAAACAAATCAAGGGGAGGGGAGAATGCCATCAGAAATTCATTTCTAAAACGAAACACGTAATTTCCAATGATGGTGCATACAGCGCGCGTTATCCGAAACTGGGAACAGTTTAGACCATCGACGAATCGTGAGACTGTGGCTAAAGGAGATAAATTGCAGAGATGTTGAGATCTCCCAAAGTATTTGGAGATATTGCGACATTGAATAATTCCTATTAAATACGATGTGTGTACTTATATGCGTAATACAAAGAAATCTATATACATAAAACAGTCCCTTAACTGACTGACTGAGTGACTGACTGACCGACTGAAAGATAACGCTCAGGCCGAACCGCTGGACCTTTAGGGTTGAAATTTTGCATGGCGATTTTTTTTTGTGTAGGGGTGCACTGAGAGAGATTTTTGAATACTTTTTAGATTTCTTTAAATTAAATTTTGAAGCTGTTTTTGTAAACATCTTTTACGTTTGTATTTAAAATAATTATTTGAGGGTTATAAAATTAATATCACGAGAAAGATCATAAAAATTCCTTTAAAATAAAATCTTTTTCAAATCATTACCTCTATGTTTTGAATTTTGGTGATTTTTTAAATATTTTCAGAATTTTTTAGAATTTCATTTATTGAATGTTAATCACGTGGTTTCTTTTCTTTTTGTGATACCTTAAAATAATTTTGCATTACCTGCATAACAACGAAATAAATTTACAAAAAATATCAAAATACAGTAAAAGATAAAATTTAATGACTTGACTAATTGAGATGGAAGTTTTTTGAGAATTTAATTCAAATTTTTATGTTATGTGGATATTAAATATACAGATTAATTTCATGCATTGACCGTTGTCTTTAATTTGAATATTTTCTTCTACATTATTTTGTGTGTGAAAATATCCGTTACGATTTTTTTATAAATATAAATTTTTTTGAAATTAATTGCATAGATTGACCGTTGTATTTATTATAAATATAAAGTATTTCTTTTTGTTTTGGACTTAATTGCATACATTGACCGTTATATTTAATTTAAATGTACTCCGTAGCATGAACGGCCAGTCAGCTAGTGTGTGTCTATATATATGTAATTATATATATATATATATATACATATAGACCGTCCACATTTTACAGTGGTTAGCGAATTAGACTTTCTCGTCTCCACGTCGTCTCCCTATTATGAAATATCGTGGAATAACAAAAGATCTCACGAAGTGCCTCCATATTAGAACATATATATATATATATATAAATGAGTGAATTTCGCATTCTTTTATCGATACAAATAAGTCTTTATTTCTCATAATGCGCTTTGAAAATTCTTGGCAAGATATGTGATATAATTTTATATGTATATAGTCAGATAGCTGATGATGAATCAGCCTTTAAATATTTAATATTCCGGATATTTATATCTCAATATTTCAGAAAAAGCAGGATTTATTTGCAAACTTGCACTTTAGAAATTTTAGAATTATGCGATATGTGCTTTTGGAACATTCGTGTAATCAAATTTTTGTTGAAACATTACTCTTATTATTGGGATGTATCACGAAGAGGAAAGTCAACATAATGCAATTCCTTTTGCAAATTGATGATAATATCTAAATTCGTTTAAAAGGCTTGTCTGTAAGCACTATATGCAATCATTCTCACAAGCCTCTAAAAAGTAATACTTCGAATGACTTTTCAAAGTTCATTTTCTGATTGTGCGAAAAAACGTAGATATAAAAGACGTGTTGCACGCAAACTATTGTCTGGAACGGCGAATCCCATATTACAATACTTCTGCATTTAACCTAGATAAATAAATATAGGAAACTCATGAATGCACAAATTTTTAAAGTGAATGCATTTAATACATTTTAAATACATATAGAAAAATTTCAAAATCTTAATAAAGTAGAAAGGAATCTTTTTGTACGAAAAAATGGCGGAGAAATGCATTTTTGAGCATTCAAAAAGCCACTATAATTATTTCCATGACAGTTGAAAGATGTAAGGGTTTGATAGATTAACCGAACGAAAACTTTTCGGCGTAAATATTTCGGGGGCTTATGATTGTTATCAGGTTTTCCAGTCAATATTAAGAAAGTGTTTGAAAAAGTAGTATTCTGTAACTGCATTCGAGTGATGGAAGCTGATAAAAAACAGCGCTATTGAATAGTCAAAATTTTCGAAGCCAAAGATATTCTTTCCCACTTAGGGCTGGAAAAGAGGATTTATGTGTAGTAAATATTTCTAGTGGAAAAGAAATCATTCTATACTTTGTGTTCCTAAAATATTTCCTTCAAAATTCTCGCCATGAAAATTAGTTTTAGATACCAATTTAAGGAATTTTTCTGAACTTGTATGAAATGTTTATTATAGAGTGCTGTGTGCGACGTTAAATTCAGGAGAAAAACACTACAATGGGATTCACACAACTGAAAGAAACCGACAGGAAAAATCGTAAGATATGTGCAATTTTTTAATGTTGAAATTCGTCATATAAATATTTTAAAATCTAGTTTCAAACATAAAAATTAAAAGTATATTATTCAATGCTTCATACACAGTATTGGAACGGAATATATATAACTTAAAGAAGAGAAAGTATTAAATTAATATACATAGGAGAAAGTGCATGATATTTGAACTAAACTATTGTGAACTTGAAAATATATTCACAATATTATTTGTCAATTTCGATCACTCAATAACTTGAATAAAATCAGTGTTTCTGCTTTAACACAGTTCAAAGATCTGCAGAAGAATCTCCAAAATTCCAACAAATGATTTGTTAAATTTATTTATAAATAAAACTAGAGAAAGGTCGGTTGTGACATCCGGCTGTTTCTAATACGACATTAATGTGATGTAATGAAAGATCCTAAAAAAATTTCAAGTATTTTCTTTCACGAACAACCAATTAAGGAAAAAAATTGTAAATATTTGGAGATGAATGTCTATACATAAAAAAATATAGCCACACTGTTGAATTTAGTCAATAATACTAAAAATTCTTCCAAATCCTGGTGTCTCTAAAAGATTTCCATCAAAGTTATGAATCTGAAAACTGTTTTCAAACAGCATTTTAGAAAATTTTTATGCATCTGTAAAATACGTTTTTAATGGAGTGTCATTTGCAAAATTCAGGATAATAACACTTGAATTTGATTTACATAATAGAAAGAAAATGCATATCGTAATGTATCAGCAATATTTGAAATATTACAGTCTGTATTCTGTTATTCAGATTAAAATATATAAAACTAAGTATTATTCAAAGTTTTATACACTATATTGTAATTAAATAAAACAACCTAAGCTTTATAAAACATTATGTAAAAAAAGTTTAGGAGACAGAATATGACATTCAACTTCAACTAATGAGAAATTTCAAATAATTTCCCTATAATTTTTATCATTTCCTTCCATTTAATTAATTGAAGGAATAAAAAGGGAGCTTTAACTTCAACTCAAATTAAATATCAGAGAGTGCAAGATTTTTATATTCTACCAGAAGTCATAGAAAACAAACGTCATATAATTAAATGATGCCTAAAAAGTCTATCTAATTTTCACTCAGATACAAATAAGCAAGAATATAATATGTCAACTGTTTGATTTTGAAGGAAAAAAAATTAAAAGCAACAATGGTTCATGTGACATTAACACCGAAAGAATTGAATGAGTATATCGAAAACTTTTAAAATCGCTTTATCCTGATAAAATTCGTCTAAGAGAGGTATGTTAATTTCTATTAGGTGATTAGTTAATTTTGGGTTTTGTGCAACCCCTGTTACCTTCACAAATTTTTATGAAAAGTCTCTCATATAGAACTTTCTGATGAGAAAATGTCACGAATATGAGTGAGTAAGCTTAAGTTTGAATCTGTTTACATTTATATATTTTTGGAGTTGAATATGTATACATAAAACTTAGCCACAGTTTTAAATTCAGTCTGTTTCAAATTGTTGGTTTTTTCATACAGATATATTACATCAATATACTTAATTAATTCACTTTAGCGAAACTATGGCTTTTTTTAAGAAAAACAAAGATATTACATCCTTGAATATTAATAAAAATGAATCCCATTTCCATTCACTGAGTTTTATATCAGGTCCTCTCTTTGTATTCGGCATCGATATTGGTGGAAAGAGAACGTCTTGCGTAAAGAAGATATCTTGGCTATGCAATACGTTATCGTTGGTGTCTGTGAGCTGCTTGACCCTTTTAGTATTAACTAATATTTACGGAATAGTATATACTAGTTTTCGTCGAGAACATAAAATGGAAATTTTGAGAATTTTATTTCAGTTTAATGCTGCGTTTACTTGGTGTTTTGTGTTTAAAACGAAGTCCAGGATAAAGTCTGTCATCGACAAAATGCTTTACTTGGGTAACGTCCTAAAAGCCTCAAGGATTGGAACATTTCAGATTAAATGCTTCGCATGGTTAATCACAGTGAGCATCATAGATTTTCTACTTTCTATATATCCACTTAGTGACATTAGATATACTCTAATGAGCAAACAATTATCATTTAACACTTTTGCTCTGGAATCTCCCTACACTTTCATCATTTTAGGTCCGTTTTTTGTCCTGTATTCTAGTATCATCGATGTTTTTCCTTCATGCTTCATCGCCTTGTATATCTCGCTGTGCAGATATCTACAATCGCTTCTCATGAGACACACCAGGATGACTATGAATACTGCCTTGAAGCCTATCATCAACCCATCAGAGATCAAAAAATGTTTCCATAGATACCTATCCATTCTTTCGGTTTTACAGAGTTTCGAGAAAGTCATGTCTTTTCCGATATTCATCGTTTTCGTCAACAACGCCATGGGCATATTCGTCAGCTTGGTAATTTTGTATAAATTTAAATCGCTCGATGCCGTGCTTCTCTATCGTCAAGTGTTCAGAACGATCAGCAACTTCGTTTGTATATCAAACATCACATTTTTCGCATCTAAGGTGAATGAAGTGGACCAAACTGCAAGGGGCATTCACGCTAAGGTGCTTCAGGTATCGTTGGTAGAAAGCCTAGCAGATCTCAACCAAAAACTTGATTTCTTGAATTTGAACAATCGTCCATCCTTTGTTCTGAGTGGATTCGGATTCTTCACCTTCACGAAGAATTTCTATCTGTCCACTGTTGGCTGCATTTTAACTTACACTTTGCTTATCTTGAGTTTGTGAATTGTCTTTATAGGACAAATTTAATATAATCATATCAAAACTTAATAGTTTTAAGACTGCTGTGTTCAAGTCATATTACGAAAATTAACCTCAATTTTAAATCCTGAGATAACATATCTTATAGAATCTCATCTTGCATAAAGTAGTTCAATGGAGAAACTCTTAAACACTGTAAAATTTTTGATAATATATATATATATATATATATATATATATATATATATATATATATATATATATATATATATATATATAAATAAAATTTTAGGAATTTAGGAATGTAATTACTTGTACCTTGTCGTACGGTTGCGTTATTTTGTCAAGAAAGGAAAACAGAGGGCACAGAACACATGCAGAAAAGGCGATATAAAGCAAAGTCGAATTGACTAACTATTCTTAATTTCGATCCTTTGCGTTCCGATCGAGGAAAATCCGAAACAAATAACTCACACCTCAAAACAATCTAAAATTGGATCTCATAGATTCTCATCGGTCTGTGTAGAATTAATCTATTGTCGTAAAAGGGAAATTTCGAAACAAATCAAGGGGAGGGGAGAATGCAATCAGAAATTCATTTCTAAAACGAAACACGTAATTTCCAATGACGGTGCATACAGCGGGCGTTATCCGAAACTGGAAACAGTTTAGACCATCGACGAATCGTGAGACTGTGTCTGAAGGAGATAAATTGCAGAGATGTTGAGATCTCCCAAAGTATTTGGAGATATTGCGACATTGAATAATTCATATTAAATACGACGTGTGTACTTATATTTTTTAACATTTTTTACGTTTGTATTTAAAATAATAATTTGAGGGTTATAAAATTAATATCACGAGAAAGATCATAAAAATTCCTTTAAAATAAAATCTTTTTCAAATCATTACCTTCATGTTTTGAATTTTGGTGATTTTTTAAAGATTAATTTTTAGAATTTCATTTATTGAATGCTAATCACGTGGATTCTTTTCCTTTTGTGATACTTTAAAATAATTTTGCATTACCTGCATAACAACGAAATAAATTTTAAAAATATATTAAAATACTGTAAAAGATAAAATTTAATGACTAGACTAATTGAGATGGAAGTTTTTTGAGAATTTAATTGAATGTATTATGTTATGTGAATATTAAATATACAGATTAATTTCATACATTGACCGTTGTCTTTAATTTGAATATCTTCTTCTACATTATTTTGTGTGTGAAAATATCCGTTACGATTTATTTATAAATATATATATTTTTGGAATTAATTGCATAGATTGACCGTTATATTTAATTTGAATGTACTCCGTAGCAAGAACGGCCAGTCAGCTAGTGAGTGTGTATATATATATATATATATATATATATATATATATATATATATATATATATATATATATATATATATATATATATATATATATATATATTTATTTATATATATATATATATATATATATATATATATATATATTTATATATATATACATATAGACCGCCCACATTTTATAGTGGTTAGCGAATTAAACTTTGTCGTTTCCACGTCGTCTCCCTATTATGAAGTATCGTGGAATAACAAAAGAATCTCACGAAGTGCCTGTCGTGTTGCTACATCCAGTTTTTAAGTCAATTGGGCGCGTATCGTAAATTTATTTTGGTTAGTACAATGTATTTATTTTTCTTAGGTTTATTTGGGTGCGTTGTGTTTTAATATTTATTTTCTTGAATACAACCCAAACCTGTGGATGTCGAACTTAGCAACCGAACAAAAACCAATACACTATTCTCAAATTTTAGAACCTGTAAATTAACCCCCAATAACTTTCAATTTAGACAAACTAAAGATTTTAACATAACAAAACTTAGTTTATTTACACACTTAATATTTAGAAGTAACAAAAAGAATCATTTCGTTTCCCGAAATCAAATGCACAAAATTCTTATCTTTCGCAAATTATATTTTATTATTACTTTTCCAAGGTTAGGGAGCGTCCCGAGCGCAACAACAAATAAACTTTACTATTAGTTCAACACTAAACACCTTCTCACTAATAAACTCCTTCCTTACGAAAAGAAAACTAAATTACCTAGCCTGAATTGGAACTGAACAAATCAATTTTGAGATTTAACACTCACCCCAATTACTTTTCATCAACTCACGTTGCTATCTTGGCCTTCTCACCTTGCCGAGGGTTCGGGGTCACTCTGCTACACCGGGCAGGGGGCTATCTCTATTTCTTTCACGAAGAATGATCACGTTCTGTCAGTCGATAATTGTAGCCGGGCTTTCCTTGGCGCGTACCTTCACTATTTTGCACTGGCGATGGGTATCTCTTCACGTCGTGAAAACGGGGCGCTGGGCTCTCCTCGTCGTGTAACTTCTCGGCTGTGGCACGGGAGCTGGGTCTCTTGGTTTCGGCTGCAGTCTGAGTGCGGACCTCTCTATTTCATTTAGTCAACGCAGTCTCGCAGTGGCCGTAACAGGTTTAAGTGGAACCCTCAAGTCCACTTAAAGTATATCTATTTGAGTCGTGCTGGAGACGGGGACCTACAGCCTCCCCGATCCAGACTCTCTCTCTCTCCTCTTTTTTTTCAAACTCCTTCTATAAATCTTATTTTAATCCCCTTTCACACTTATGACTCCACCTTCTCATAAACTTCAATCAGCCAATCCGGACACCGTGAGCTTTTCATTTGCTGTACTCCTGTCACACTTTCTCATTGGCTTCTGAACTTGAACCTCACGCCCTCACTGCCTGCCCATATCAGACCACCCAAGAATATGCACGTGGCGATGGGGATCTCTGTATATCATAAATTCCACATAATAGACCTATGTAACATGATGTATCTTTTTGGCTCCGTCAACTAATCTATGTCTCCAATCTCAGATCTTCCCATCTTTAATCTCATAAAGCTGTCTCGCACTGGCTACGTCCTAATTACTGTCAGCATTAAGTTTGATTCTGGCCTTTTATCACCAACATGTAATAAAGCTAGCTTTTAATTTAAAAGAGCTTTAGTACAGTGCCTCCATATTACAATATATATATATATATATATATATATATATATATATATATATATATATATATATATATATATATATATATATATATATATATATATATATTTATATGTATATATATATATATATATATATATATATATATATATATATATATATTTATATATATATATATATATATATTTAGATATCTATTGGGCCAGTGTCTGTCTCCCATTTTACTTGTAGTGTCATCTATTCTTCAAGCCACGACTACTCTTCATCCCCTGTGATGTGCTGGACGCCCATTCTCTCCTTGGGTTGTCCAGTATGTTACATATAAATGAGTGAATTTCGCGTTCTTTTATCGATGAAAATAAGTCTTTATTTCTCATAATGCTCCTTGAAAATACTTGGCAAGATATGTGATATAATTTTATATGTATATAGTCAGATAGCTGATGATGAATCAGACTTTAATTATTTAATATTCTGGATATTCTGCTCTTCAGAAAAAGCAGGATTTATTTGCAAACTTGCACTTTAGAAATTTTACAATTATGCGATATGTGGTTTTGGAACATTCGTGTAATCAAATTTTTCCTGAAACATTACTCTTATTATTGGGATGTATCACGAAGAGGAAAGTCAACATAATGCAATTCCTTCCTTTTGCAAATTGATGATAATGTCTAAATTCGTTTAATAGGTTTGTCTGTAAGCTTTATGTACAATCATTCTCACAAGCCTCTAAAAAGAAATATCTTCGAATGGCTTTTTAAAGTTCATTTTTTGATTGTGCGAAAAAACGTAGATATAAAAGACGAGTTGCACGCAAACTATTGTCTGGAACGGTGAATCCCATATTACAATACTACTTCATCTAACGTAGATAAATAAATATAGGAAACTCACGAATACACACATTTTTAAATTGAATGCATTTAATGCATTTTAAATACATATAGAAAATTTTCAAAATATTAATAAAGTAGAAAGGAATCTTTTTGTAAGAGAAAATGGCTGAGAAATGCATTTTTGAGCATTCAAAAAGCCACTATAATTATTTCCATGACAGTTGAAAGATGTAAGGGTTTGATAGATTAACCGCACGAAAACTTTTCGGGGGCCTATGATTGTTATCATGTTTTCCAGTCAATATTAAAAGATTGTTTGAAAAAGTAGTATTCTGTAACTGCATTCGAGTGATGGAAGCTGATAAAAAACACCGCTCTTGAATAGTCATAATTTTCGAAGCCAAAGACATTCTTTCCCACTTAGGGCTGGAAAAGAGGATTTACGTGTAGTAAATATTTCTAGTGGAAAAGAAATCATTCTATACTATGTGTTCCTAAAAGATTTCCTTCAGAATTCTCATCACGTTAGATACCACTTTAAGGAATTTTCATGCAGATGTACAAATTTTTTACCTTAGATTGGTGTGTGATGCTAAATTGACATTAAAAATACTAAATTGGGCTTCAAACAACTGAAAGACAACGCCAGGAAAAATCGTAAGATATGTGCAACTTATGAATGTTGAAAGTTTTCATATAAATTTTTTCTAAATCTAGTTTTAAATATATAATTAAAAATATATTATTGAAGGTTTCATACACTCTATTGGAAATAAATTATATTGGAATTGAATGCATACAAAATAATGAAGAGAAAAAAGTGAGTTAAAAATTTTTTAAAAGAAAGTGTATGATATTTGAACTAAACTATTGTGAACTTGAAATTGAACTCACAGTTTTCTTTATCATTTTCGTTCCTTTAATAACTTAAAGAATAAAATTTGTTTTTGTTTTAATACAAATTAAACATCTGCAAAAGAAGCGCCAAAATTCAAAGAAATAATTTGTTAAATTTATTTCTAAATAAAAGTAGAGGGAGCTAGATTTTTACATTCTGAAATTAATTTCTTTGAAAATTAATAATTTGATGTTTATGAATGATCCTAAAACAATTTACTATTATTTTCTTTCATTGAAAAATAAGCAGGGATAAAAAATTTCAACTGTTTAATTTTAAATCAATGAAAGAAAATTAAAACAATGACCTCAAATTAAAAAGAACTGAATTTGTTAACTGAACATTTAAAAATTTTAAAATCACTCTATGCTTATATAATACCATTAAAAAGAGATATGTAAGATTTTATGAAATGATTAGTGAATTTTGGTTTTTCAGTAAAATCACTTGCTGTAGCAAATCTTTATGAAAAATCGTTCATACAGTACTTTCTCATGAGAAAATGTCACAAATTTATGCAAATATGATTAATTTTGAAGTAGTTTCCAATTGTATATTTTTGGAATTGAATTTGAATACATAAAAGAACATAGACACAGCGCTGAATTTATCCTGCCTTCTATAGCCTGCATATTACACATAGTTTGAATACATGAATATAACTAGCTAAATTACTTTAGCGAGATTATGACTTTTTTTAGGAAAAACGAAAATACTCCATCCTTGAATATTAATAAAAATGAATCCCATTTCCAGTCACTGAGTTTTATAGCAGGTCCTCTCTTTGTATTCGGCATCGATATTGGTGGAAAGAGAACGTCTTGCGTAAAGAAGGTATCATGGCTATGCAGTGCATTAACGTTGGTGTCTGTGAGCTGCTTGACTCTTTTATTATCAAGTAACATTTTCTTACTAAGTACTGCTCATGATCCACAATATAAAATGGAAATTTTGAGAATTATCGACCAGCGAACCATTGTTTAATTCGCTGTAATATATTTGTATAACTATCAAAAAATGTTAGGGACTGATACCTATTATAATGCGTTTGATACTTAGGAAATGTATTTTTAAATTGAATGCATTTCATTAATTCTAAACACAAACCGCAAAATGCAAAAACATTAATAAAACAGAAAGAAATTTTTTCTGCAAGGCAGTCGACAACAAACCATTGTTAAATTCGCTGTAATGTATTTGTATAACTATCAAAAAATGTTAGGGACTGATACCTATTATAATGCGTTTGATACTTAGGAAATGTATTTTTAAATTGAATGCATTTCATTAATTCTAAACACAAACCGCAAAATGCAAAAACATTAATAAAACAGAAAGAAATTTTTTCTGCAAGGCAGTCGACAACAAACCATTGTTAAATTCGCTGTAATATATTTGTATAACTATCAAAAAATGTTAGGGACTGATACCTATTATAATGCGTTTGATACTTAGGAAATGTATTTTTAAATTGAATGCATTTCATTAATTCTAAACACAAACCGCAAAATGCAAAAACATTAATAAAACAGAAAGAAATTTTTTCTGCAAGGCAGTCGACAACAAACCATTGTTAAATTCGCTGTAATATATTTGTATAACTATCAAAAAATGTTAGGGACTGATACCTATTATAATGCGTTTGATACCTATTGAATGCATTTTTAAATTGAATGATTCTAAACATTCATTGATTCTAAATACAAAAATACAAAAACATTAATAGACCAGAAAGAAACTTTTTCTGCAAGGCAGTCAACAACGAACCATTGTTAAATTCGCTGTAATACATTTATATAACTATTGAAAAATATTAGGGACTGATACTTATTATAATGCATTTGATACTTATAAAATACATTTTTAAATTGAATACATTTCATTAATTCTAAACACAAAACACAAAATACAAAAACATTAATAGAACAGAAAGAAACTTTTTCTGCAAGGCAGTCAACAACCATTGTTATAAAACCATTGTTAAATTCGCTGTAATATATTTGTATAACGATTGAAAAATATTAGGGACTGATACTTATTATAATACATTTGATACTTATGAAATGTATTTTTAAATTGTATGCATTTCATAGATTCTAAACACAAAAAAAGAAAAAATACAAAAAAAAAAAATAATAGAACAGAAAGAAAATTTTTCTGCAAGGAAGTCGATAATGAACCACTATTAAATTCACTGTAAAATGTTTCCATAACAATTATTAATATTAGGGATTGATAGTTATTATAACCGTTTTGAGTCAAAATAAAGAAGTTTGTTTGTTATAATAGTATCCATAGGAACACTCAAGAAATTAAAACTAGTAGCACATTTAAGCACTTGGACGCAAATGGTTTTCGCTGCCAAAGCCATTTTTACTCTCTTGAAGATACGATCAATTTTTCTAATTAGAGACGGTTTTAGTTTAACAAAAGTTTCCATAAGTAAAGCAAATTATTTTAAATACTGGAGTCCCGAAAACGAGCAGAGAACTTCGAAGTTCTGATTATAAATATTATTTTATGATAGTATTTTAGCAAACAGTTTAAAGAATTTTCATACAGCTGAAAGTTACCTTTTCTATGGAGTGTTGTGTCCAGTTCAAAAATTCTGGATGAAAACAGTACAGTGCGTTTTAAATAATTGACAGAAAACGCCAAGAAAATTCGTAAAATATGTGCAACTTTAGAAGTGTTGAAAGTCTTCATACAGATATTGGGTAAGGTAGTTTCAAATATATGAAAGAATACGTACTATTGAAGGCGACATACACTGTACTCCGTATCGAAACTGAATACAAACAACTTGAAGATAAGAAACAATAAGTAATAAAAAGTGTAAGAGATAGTGTATGATAGTTGAAGTAAACACTTGTGAATTTGAAAATCAATTCCTTTCCTTTCATTTAAAATGTTTCTAAGGGAAAATTAACAGAAATTTAAATTTAACAACAAATGAAGCATCTACATTTCAAGTTGCGAAATTTTAGAAAATAATATGTTATATTAATTTAAAAATAGGACTACAGAGAGCATGATTATTACATCCTGCAGTTCCTCATACAGAATAATGGTGATGTTAAGAAATGATCATGAATATGTGTACTCTTAATTTCGGTTGTAAAATTGCCAACTGTTTAATTTTCAACTGTTTAATTTAGAAAATAATTTGTTATATTAATTTATAAATAGGATTAGAGAGAGCATGCTTTTCACATCCTGCATTTCCTCATACAAAATAATGGTGATGTTAAGAAATGATCATGAATATGTGTACTCTTAATTTCGGTCGTAAGAATGCCAACTGTTTAATTTTCAAGCTATAAATTAAAATAAAAACAACGATTGATGTGACCTCAAAACAAAAAGAATTGAATGAGTATACGGAAACTTAAGAACAATTTTAAGATCATTCCCTGATGATTCAATCTCATGAAAAATCGGTATGCATGTTGTCATTATATAATCACTGAAATTTCGTTTCTGTGTAACATCAGTTGCTTTCACAAATCGTCACAGTCTCTCATACAGAACTTTCTAATAGAAAATATCATGGTTTTGAGGGAATATGCTTAAATTTAAAGCTGTTTTCATTAAAATATTTTGGAGTTGAATATATATATTTGAAAATGTATCCATGATGATATATTTGGTCTGCCTTCATTAGACAGTATGCTGCACACAGTTAATATAATATTAATATAGCTAGTTATATTACTTTAGCGAAGGTATGGCTTTTTATAGGAAAAAAGAAGATATTCCATCCCTGCATATTCATAAAAATGAATCCCTTTCCCAGTCACTGAGTTTTATATCAGGTCCTCTCTTAGTGTACAGCATTGATATACGTGGACAGAGGACATCTTGCATCAATAAGATATCATGGTTATGGAACATATTTACTTTTTTGGCTGTTAGCAGTTTGATTTTCTTAATTTTCAATAATCTTTACTTTGTAATTGCTGATTTGGATCAATATTACAAAATAGGAATTTTAGGAAATTGCATGATGTTGAATGCTGCGTTTATCTGGTATTTTGTGTTTAAAGACAGGTCCAGGATAATGTCTGTCATCAGCAAAATACTTTACTTGGGAAAGGTTCTAAATGCATCTACGACCCGTACATTTCAGATTAAGTGCGCCGCATGGTTAGTCACAGTACACATCACAGCTTTTCTATCAGCTCTGTATCCATTTAGTGAGAGTAGATATTTTCAAAGGTGCAAACTGTTGTCATTTAATACTCTTGTTTTAGAATCACCCTACACTTTCATCATTACATGTCCGTTTTTTGTTCTGTACTCGAGTATCCTCGATGGTTTTCCAGCATGCTTCATAGCCTTGTACATCTCGTTTTGCAGACATCTTCAATCGCTGCTCATGAAACACGTCTCGTTCACTATGAAGTCGGCCTCGAAGCCTATTATCAACGCATCGGAGGTGAAAAAATGTTTCGAACGATACCTATCCATTCTTTCAGTTTTAAAGCGTTTCGAGAAAGTCATGTCACTTCCGATCTTTATTGTTTTCGTCAACAACGCCATGGGTATATTCTACAGCTTGTTAGTCATTTTCAGAAAATCCTGGTACAGTAGCATTTCTCTCCACATGAACTTGTTCAGAGTGGTGAACAGCTTCGTTTGTATATCAAACATCACATTCTTCGCATCTAAGTTGAATGAAGTGGACCAATCAGCAAGGGACATTCACGACAAGTTACTCCAAGTATCGCTGGTGGAAAGCCTCTCAGATCTCAACGCAAAACTTGCATTCCTGAATTTGAACAATCGTCCATCCTTTGTTCTGAGTGGATTCGGATTCTTTAACTTTACGAAGAATTTCTTTCTGTCTGCAGTTGGCTGCATTTTAACTTACAGTTTGCTTATCATGAATTTGTAGATTCTCCATTATTTGGGAAGTCTATAAGCTTTTCCAAATAATGTATATAAAAAATGTACACATTTTACGACTGCCGTTAACATGTTGCCGTAACGGCTGCAAATATTAATGTACGGGACACAGCATCTCACAGATTCCTTTCTTGCATAGAATATATCAGGAGATGAATTTCTGGAGATGAATTTCTAGAACAATCTAAAGTTTTTATTCTAATAATTTTATTTAATAAAGATAATTACTTTTACTTGGAATCAATATAATAACTGTAATATTGCGTAGTTTTAATTTAATAAATTTAAAGATAATTTTGATTAAAAAATATAAAATATATATTTTAATTGTTTGGTACAACATTTTGTAAATTTAATTATAAAATTTTGATAAAATGGGAAAATCCTTCCTCTATCGGTATAATGGAATTGTATGGAGGGAAAACATTAACGGGATGAAAATTTATTTCGATCCTTTGTATTTGTTTTAAAAATTAATCTTCTATCTAGTGTTTCCAAACTTCCCGGTTTTCTGTAAACGTGGTTATCGAAGAGTAATTTTAAAATAACCGATCAAAAATAAGTATTGCTAAACATTAGTTTTATTGCTTTTAAATTTTAAAATCAAAATTTTAGTCATTTTTAAAAATTTAAATAACAGTATTTCATATCTACTAATGTATTCTGTGATGCACAAGAAAGCCTTGATCTAATTTTTGTACAGAAATTTCTAAATGCAGAAAAGGTTTTCTCCGAATCTGTTGAAGTTGGTTTCGCTGTTTTCAGTGTCTGATACAGGAATTCAATATTTTGTGTTCTCTTAGAAGTTCTCTTAAATATCTTAAATTTTTGCTTTAAACTGCCGCTATCAGTTGATATTCCTACATTTTTATCATTGGACCCGTTTGAAACGTATGAATTTAGTTCTTATAATAATTCTTTTTCTGTTTCACAATGGGTTGCGAATTCGTCACATAAAATGTTGTCTTCATCCTCTATTTGTTTCCAACTTTATACGAATTTAATGCAGACTTTTGTTTTTAACTTTTGTGTTAATACACAATGTTATTACATCAATATACCCAACTAAACTACTTTAGCGAAAGGATAGCTTTATTTAGGAAATACGAAGATATTCATCCTTGAATATTAATAAAATTGAATCATAATTCTAGATACTGAGTTATATATCAGGTCCTCTCTTTGTGTACGGCATCGATATTGGTGGAAACAGAAAGTCATAAGTAAAGAAGATATCATGGCTATGCAGTACTTTAACGTTGGTGTCTGCGAGCTGCATGACTCTTTTAGTATCGAGTAATATTTACGTACTAAGTACAGCTTATGATCCACATTATAAAATGGAAATTTTGAAAATTTTCCAGCAGTTTAATTCTGCTTTTATTTGGTGCTTTGTGTTTAAAGCGAAGTCCAGGATAAAGTCTGTCCAGGACAAAATACTTTACTTGGGTAACGTTCTAAAAGCATCAGCGACTGGAACATTTCAGATTAAATGCGTCGCATGGTTAATCACAGTACACATCACAGCTTTTCTATTTACTCTATATCCATATAGGGAGAGTATATATTTTCAAAAGACCAAAGTCTTGTCGTTTAATATTCTTGTTTTAGAATCTCCCTACACTTTCATCATTGGAGGTCCGTTTTTTGTCCTGTGCGCTAGTATCATTGATGTTTTTCCTGCGTGCTTCATCGCCTTGTACATCTCGCTTTGCAGATATCTACAATAGCTCCTTATGAGACACGCTAAGATGACTATGAATACGTCCTTGACGCCTATCGTCAACTCATCAGAGATCAAAAAATGTTTCTATAGATACCTATCCATTCATTCTGTTTTACAGAGTTTCGAGAAAGTCATGTCATTTCCGATATTCATTGCTTTCGCCAACAACGCCATGGGTATATTCTACAGCTTGGTATTTATTTATAACGTAAAATCGTTAGGTAATGTGCCTGTCTATCGCCACGTGTTCAGGGTGGTTAGCAACTTCGTCTGTATTTAAAACATAACATTTTTCGCATCTAAATTGAACGAAGTGGACCAAATTGCATGGGACATTCACGCCAAGTTACTCCAGGCATCGCTGGTGGAAACCCTCTCAGATCTCAACTCAAAACTTGCATTCTTGAATTTGAAGAATCGTCCATCGTTTGTTCTGAGTGGATTCGGATTCTTCAACTTTGTAAAGAATTTCTATCTGTCCACCGTTGGCTACGTTTCAACTTGCACTTTGCTTATCTTGAATTTGTGAATTCTCTTTATAGGAAAAGTTTAATATGACCATATCAAATGTGAATGCTTTTTAAGACTGCTGTGTACAAGTCATATTACCAAAATAAACCTTAATTATAAATTCCGGGATAATACATCTCACAGAATCTGACATTGCGTATTATATTTCTAGGGAAGAAATCCTGGAACACTGTAATATTTCTGATAATATAACATTCTTCAATTTTAGGAAGGTAATTTTTTGTACTTACAAATAAGTATAACAACCGTTTTAAAATATCCTTTTTATATAATTGTTTCGTTTTCAACAATTATTATAATTTTTTTAAAGTTTGATTTTGATTTTATTGAAAACGTCAGTTTGAGACGTCACAGACTTTATGACGTCTGTATTGACGATTCTGTAATACAGGGCCGGCCTTCTGGGGGTGCGGCGGATGCTATGCCCCGGGGCCCCGTGATTGAGGGGGCCCAACACGATCAAGAACTAAAATAATGTAATCTTGCACATGATTTGATTTTGAATTGAAGAGATGTAAATTATTCTCAAGACATATTGCAATACATACTAAATAATAATTATAATGTGTTGTTTTTAGAAGTATTAACTCTTTTAAAACTTTTCTTTACGTTGCCGGTTACTATAGCAAGTGCTGAGCACACTTTCAGCAAATTAAAATTAATAAAGAATTATCTTTGGTCAAGCATGTGTACACTTGCTATATTAATAATAAATAATAATATATTAATAAGAAAAATTAATAATATTAATGCTATATTAATTGTTGCGCCGTCAAGAAGTTGTAAAAATGAACGCCAGATGGCAGCACAGCACGGCCCACATCCGTGAGAAACCGTACAAACTTTAGCTTGTTGATGCGCGTGTTTGGATGCGCAGCAGACTGACGCTACGAGAATAGACGCTGTTAAAAATCGAATCGATGTATAGATGTTTTGTTGACATCACAATCATGTTTATTGTATTCAAATTCAATTAGAAACATCATGTCAAATAAATCTAAGTAAAAAGCATTTGCCTTAATAGTCAATGAGCCTGCTATTAATCAATTTTACTTCACAGCAAAGCAGGCGAAAGGTAAGCCAATTCTAATATCATTTTAGAAAATTATCGCTCTAACCAATGGAGGCACCGGCGAGATGTTAAGAATTTAGTGATGCTGAATAGCAATACATGAGTAAAGGAATCAAATTAAGAACAAATGTATGATTTTTAAATCGAAAGTAATACTAATGATTTTAATTGAATGTGATTCAAGATTCAAAACGTATTTTATTTGAAATCAAGTTGCATGTATATGAAATCGAAACAGTATTTGGAATCAAAAATTGAATCTATGTGAAGTCGAAACATTTGATTATTATTGACTTTGTTGTTAAGAGAAATAGATAAATCTGTATGCTGTGCATTTTCTATGATTGTTTAAGTGAAATTGACAAGTCTTGCACAATATTTTGAAAACTGAAGTGCTTTTATGTATTGTTATTCTAAGTGCCTGTTGCTGTGAATTCAACTATTTTAAACTGTGAAAGTGTCTAAAAATAAGGTATCTATCTAACATTTAACTGACAAATCGATAAAGTTAAGATGGGTCCTAAAACAAAACCTACTGCGTCTGTTGTGTTTCACACACAAATAAAAGAAATTCGTAGATATGCTGATGCTGTCGATGACGCAATCAAATCTAGTAATTTTCAAAGGGTTATGTCTGTAAAAGATAATATTTCGAATTGTCGTAGTAAACTTGAAGAAAGCTATTACGAATTTTCTGTTCTAGATGAATTTGATGAGAATGTAGAATATAAGAACTTTACTGAATCTAAAGATATGACTGATTTAGCATTAGAAAAAATTCAGTCGTATTTGTGCGAAATTAATGCTAAATCAAAATTCAAAGAAAATGATCAATTAAATGCCACTCCTATCCCATATGCCAGCATAAATCTCCCAAAATTTGACCTTCCATCCTTCTCAGGCAGTTTTGATTCTTGGTTAACTTTTAAGTCAATTTTCTTGAGTACCATCGATTCGAATGAATCTTTATCAGAAATCCAAAAACTGCAATATTTGCAAAACTCTGTTACTTCTGATGCTTCTAGGCTGATCAGGGGATTTGCAATAACTCGAGAAAATTATAAACATGCTTGGGATACACTTATAAATAGATATGACAATCAAAGAGAATTAGCATTTTCCCAGTGTAGAAAGATTTTTAATTTAAAATCTGTAAAGTCAACTTCTGAATCAATTCGAGCTATAGTAGATACTTGCAATGAAGTACTCAGAAACTTTAAAACTCTTGGACTAGAATGCAATCAGTTGGTAGAGCTATTATTAGTATTCACTTTACAAGATAGATTAGAAGATTCAATTAGAGTTAAATGGGAACTAACTCTTGATGACAAAAACTTTCCTTCCTTAGACAACTTTCTTTCATTTTTGGAAAAACAAGCTAGAAGTCTACAGGGTGTTAAAATTGCTCATCAAGTTAAAAAACAGAGTAAAATGTCTCATAAATCATATTCTCTTAAGACTACGGTGAAGTCAGGTGAGGAGTCATGTAAGCTTTGTGCTTTTCCCCATTTATTGCACAAGTGTGAAAAGTTTCTGAAAATGAGTATCGATGACCGTTGGGGCTTTGTAAAGAGATCGCGGTTATGTTTTAACTGTTTGCGAGATAACCACAGTGTTTCTTCATGTAGATTTAGTACTACTTGTCGAGCCTGCAGACAAAGGCACCACACGGCACTTCATACCTTTCAAGCCAACCAAGAAGAAACCCCTGCTAGAGACTCAAACCCAAATCAGCCTAGTAACCTCAATCTAGATCAGCCATCTGGTACGAGTCAAGAACAACAATTTTGCCTAACTGGGAATATGAATAATTCTAACTTAATTTTACTCTCTACAGCTATTATTAAAATTAAAGATAGTCGAGGACAGTTTGTTAATTATAGAGCTTTGATTGATGGGGGTTCCCAGGCGTCTCTAATCACCGAATCATGTTGGAAAAGTTTAAATCTCCCATTTCATGAGTCACAACACCAGATTCTAGGCCTAGATAACAGAGTTGCTGCTCTAGCTACAAAAAAAGTTGAACTTAAGTTTTCTCCCCACTTTAGTCAAGATACCTTTTCCGTTGATACTCTTGTAGTCGAGAAACTCACCTGCAATTTGCCCAATTTCCTTATCTCAGAGTTTGATTGGCCTCACCTAAAAGGACTCCAATTAGCGGATCCTTCATTTCATATCAGCCGACCTGTGGATATCATCCTGGGAGCTGATATTTTCTTCGATCTAATTCAATGCGGAAAGATTTCAGGTAAGCCAAATCAACCTTTTGCCGTGAATTCCAGGTTAGGCTGGTTACTTTCCGGGCGAATTTCTACGGCTTGTCAAAATGAGAAGAATGTCACGCCTCTAATCAATTGTCATGCCTTACTGGACTTGGAAAACCTAGAATCAAAATTTTGGCAAGTTGAAGCAGTCCCAGATGTTAGTCACCGCTCTGACGAGGACCAAGAAGTCGAAAAATCCTACCTCGACCAATTAGAAAGAACATGTGATGGTAGGTACATTGTTAGTCTGCCTTTCAAAGATGGCAGAGTTCTGGGGTTCCTATCACCAACGACAATTCAACTAAAGATCCTGATGCAGGATTTCTGGAAAGAAAAAATATCGTGGGATGATCCTATAACGAAACACTTTTCCGAAGCATGGATCCAGTTCAGAAATCAGATGGAACACCTGGCAGAAATAAAAATTCGAAGATATCTTTCACAAGATGCTACAGTGAAAGTCATTCAGCTTGTAGGTTTCTGTGACGCTTCTTAACGGGCTTACGCTGCAGTTTTCTACCTAAGAACCGAATTTGTCACTGGAAAGATACAAGTTTCAATGATCACTTCTAAGACCAGAGTAGCTCCCGTGAAATCTATAACCTTGCCCAGACTCGAGCTAATGGCAGCTCTTCTTCTTTCTCAACTCTACGTTGCTGTCATAGAATCTCTAAGAAAAGTTATTCAAATTGATAAGATTCTTCTCTTTTCGGACTCTCAAATTGTTCTGGATTGGTTAAAGTCGTCACCAAATAGATGGAAAACCTTTGTGGCTAACCGAGTCTCACAAATCCAAGAATTGACACATGAAGCATCATGGCATCATGTAAGAAGTGAAGAGAATCCTGCCGATTGTGCTTCACGTGGTATCCCAGCTTCAAAGTTAAAAAATCACAAGTTGTGGTGGTCTGGACCACAGTGGTTAAATCAGGATCGTCTAAAGTTTCCCTTTATTGAGCCATCGTCTCCTAATGATGAAGATATAAGATTGGAGGAGAAATCATCGGCAACAGTTACTGGTGTTGCAGTTTCGGGTCAATGCAATTACTTATTAGAGGTCGTTGGCAGATGTTCATCATTTTCTCGCTTAATCCGAATCATAGCTTGGTGTAAGCGATTCATTAAAAATTGCAGGTCTTCTAAAACTATGGGTGTGCTCTCATTTGCAGAAATAGAGGATGATACAAAATCTATCATTCGGGCTGTACAGAGATCAGAATTTCATTTGGAAATTTTGCATCTGGAGAAGGGACTCGATCTTCCCAGAACTAGTAAGTTATTGCCTCTAAATATTTTTCTAGACACAGAGGGAATTATTCGAGTTGGAGGTAGGTTAAAAAATTCAAATCTAAATTCGAATCAAAAGTACCCAATTCTCCTACCGAAAAGTCATCATCTTACGAAGATACTTGTGGTGTATTACCATGAACTTAATTTGCACAGTGGAACCCAACTTACTCTGTGCAGCATCCGCCAGAAATTCTGGATTCCATCCGGTAGAGAGATAGTCGGTAGACTTTTATCTAAGTGCCTAACCTGCTTCCGTCTCAAAGCACAGTCTGGTAGACAAATAATGGGTAACCTCCCTGCTAGCAGATTCAGTGCTGGCAGAGCCTTTCTCAACGTTGGTCTCGACTTTGGTGGACCATTCATGACGAAACCCAATGTGCCTCGAAGCAAAGTTAAATTGAAATCGTACATTGCTCTTTTTATTTGCTTCGCAACCAAGGCTGTGCATCTCGAGGTCGTTTCAGACCTTTCGCAGGATGCCTTTCTATCAGCTTTTCGACGCTTCATATCAAGACGAGGGATGCCAGTTAACATGTTCTCCGACAACGCAACCAACTTCAAAGGGGCATCTTCGTATCTGCATGAGCAATGGAAACTTTTGAAGTCTAAGGAAGTTCAAAACTTTGCAACTCAAAATTCTATAACGTGGCATTTTATACCTCCTTTAGCACCACATTTTGGTGGACTTTGGGAGAGTGGAATTAAATCGACCAAACAACATTTAATTAAAGTAGTGAAGTCAGCAGTCTTGAACTTTGAGGAGCTTTCTACGTTGGTAACACAGATTGAGGCATGCCTCAACTCTCGACCACTGACGCCACTGTCTTCGGATCCTCAGGACTTAGAGCCTCTTACGCCAGGACATTTCTTGATCGGTGTTCCCATAAATTCATTTCCAGAAACAGCTCCATGCCAATCCATGTGCCTAAAAAAGAGATGGCACTTAATTCAACATCTCCGAGATCAGTTCTGGAAAAGATGGCACCAAGAATACTTAAGTCTTCTTCAACAGAGACGTAGGTGGTTCAAGACGAGTCCGAATCTCCAAATCAATGATTTAGTCCTTCTGCAGGAGGAGAATCTCCCTCCTATGAAGTGGAGTGTCGGAAGGATCCAACAGGTATTTCCTGGGAACGATGGTGTCGTCAGAGTGGTCGAAGTAAAGACCACCAAAGGACTGTTCAAGCGTCCTATTACCAAGTGCTGTGCTCTTCCTAAAGAGTACTGGACTCATAGTCCAGGGGGGGGGGGGGGAATGTTGCGCCGTCAAGAAGTTGTAAAAATGAACGCCAGATGGCAGCACAGCACGGCCCACATCCGTGAGAAACCGTACAAACTTTAGCTTGTTGATGCGCGTGTTTGGATGCGCAGCAGACTGACGCTACGAGAATAGACGCTGTTAAAAATCGAATCTATGTATAGATGTTTTGTTGACATCACAATCATGTTTATTGTATTCAAATTCAATTAGAAACATCAAGTCAAATAAATCTAAGTAAAAAGCATTTGCCTTAATCGTCAATGAGCCTGCAATTAATCAATTTTACTTCAAAGCAAAGCAGGCGAAAGGTAAGCCAATTCTAATATCATTTTAGAAAATTATCGCTCTAACCATTAATGATAAATAATAAAAGTGCATAAATGCACTTGCTATATTAACAATAAAAATTGAATTGCAAATAATTTTTCTGAAGTAATTAATGTATTAGCAAAAACAAAATCACGCATTAAATAAACATGCATTTTTAATATATGTTCGTGGGACATTGGATACCCCCCCCCTCTTGTTTTTAAAAAAAATAAGTTTTCAAAAGTAACCGAAAGAGGGCACTTTTGCGTGACCACGTTAAATCTGCATTTCAGGAAAGACATGCGTTACCTGTTGCCACCTTCATGCAGGATGATGCCCCTCACCACATTTCACGTGATATCAAGGCGTTCCTGTTGGAATCTTTCACTGAAGACCGAGTTCTATAAGTCGCGGTTGTAAGGTTCAGTGGCCTTCACGATCACCACACCCGGCAAATTTTTAACTGGGGGGATACTTAAAGTCTCGTGTGTACTGGAGCTACCCAACCAATTTGGTGGAACTGAAAAATGTCATTCAACAGACAGTCGCTACTATCGATGCTACAATCCGCTGTACTGGGCTTAGTGACGCGCCTCACTTGCCTATTACCTTGTGCTGGTAGTAATGTTGAACATCTGTTACTTTAAAATAAATGCACAGTCTCATGTTATTGTGATCTGTTTGATTTCCGGTTTGAGTTTACCTGAGTTGCATAAAACGTCTCAGTATAACGTGTGAGCGCCCTCTTTTGGTTACTTTTGGAAACTTTTTTTTTACATGGAAAAAAATTTAATGTCCCTCTGATCTTATTGGCGCAAACAGAAAAATATTCCTAGCACTGCTTCTTTTATTATGAATTTTTCAACTTTGAACGAATTTCTGACGCACTCGGTATACGTATATATAACATACAAAACCCAAAAACCTTAACTAATATCTAAATTCTTTTAAATTCCCTTAGGCGTAACGCATTGAAATTAATTGCGAAGTTCGGTTTAAAGAACAAAGGTTTTGAGCGTAACATAAAAACTAAACTAGGTAATCAACATATAGCTCTTTAAATCCCCAATCTTTCGCGTGAAACTTATATACGAATACAGATGAACTCTGTCCCAGATTCCTGGGTTTAGCCAATAATTGCAGACTAATAGGTCATGTGACAAGGGGCTAGTAAAGTCTATAAAAACTCAAACATGCTTCTAGGAGTGGATTTTGGCGTGACTCTTGCTCATTAAAGACGCTGTAACCTTTCGAGTAGAATGTAAATAAAATTGTATTTGCGATGTGAAAAGCGGATTTGTTTTTGGCCACTTTAATACTTCTATCCCCCTCTGTGGCATGCCGGACCCTGTCACACATTTCACGGTGCTGGGCCGGCATGTTATATATATATATATATATTATATATATGTGTATATATATTATATATATTATATATATATTATATATATATATATTAATTATTTGTTTATTGCTAATTTTTAAATGCATTCTCCGAGTGAGGAGAAGTTGGAGCATGAAAATTGTAGTTGAAATTTTTTATTGGATTTTAAGAATAAAATTGATTACCAAAAACTCATATGATGTATATACAAACTGACCTACCTACCTACATACATAATATATAATCTGTTTTAATATAAAAACCTTAAATATCTTGTTACGTACAGTGCATGCGTTTATATATTATATTTTCTTCTGACTTACGAACTACAGTCAACTTGTGACCGACATATTCGTTATGAACGCTTTCATGATTCCATAATATACTAAAAAATGAAGTCTACCTGTTTCCATGTAGATCATAGTTCGTCATCAAGCTGAGGACTTTGGTGTGAATGTTTCAATTAACAATTCACAAATACGATTGCATTTATAAAATTTAAAAAGTGTTCACTACGTCTTTAAAAAGTGTTCAATTAGTCTGTATCTGGAATCATACTCATATGCATTGATGAGTATTCATTGATCAGTTGGTGATATTACCTATATAATTTTACATGTATATTGCAACGAAATTACTGATAAAAAATAACCATTTTCAATACCTCGGTATTTATAAAATTTCCAAAATTCAGTTTTTGTGATTCAACCATCGCAAAATTGCAGAAAAATATTGATTTATTTACAGCATTGTACTTTAGAAATTTTAATATCGCGTGATAACTTCTTTAGGAAGCGTAACATATTTCTGTTAAAAAGATTTTTATTATTATTGAGGGACATCAAAAGAATGAAAGTGAACATGAAAACCATACAATTCTTCGACGCATTCCTGATTTTCCACTATAACATAATTCCTGATCTCCCACTATATTCCTGATCTCCCACTATAACATAATTATCCCGTTGAACTAAAATATGTTATACTAAATCCTTTTTTTTATTTTTAAGTTAATAAGGGAAAGCAACAAATACATGCATGCATAAACTGAATGCATTTAATAGATTCTAAAAAATATAACGAAAATATCAGAAATCTTAATGAAATATTTTCTGAAAGCTTATGCATAACAGATGCGTTAGAAAAATTGCAAAATTTGCTGTATATATTTTTATGACAATTGAAAGATTTTAGAAATTGATAGAATGACTACCAATATTATCCCTTGTAAAAACACGTAATTATAATTTTTTTCCAATCAAGATAAAAGGATTCTTTGTTAAAGCAGTATTATGCAACAGCAGTCGATTAATATAAACTATTAGCAGACACACGCAGTTGAATAGTTATAAATTTCGTTGCCAAAGCGATTCTTTCCCACTTAGAGCTCGAAAAGACAATTTATATGTTGTAAATTTTGCTGTTGAAAATACATCATACTAAATCCTGTGTTCCTAAACGATTTCCTTCTAAATTCTCACCACGAAAATTAGTTTTAGATACCAATTTAAGGAATTTTTCTGAACTTGCATGAAATGTTTATTATAGAGTGCTGTGAGCGACGTTAAATTCAGGAGAAAAACAATACAATGGGCTTCACACAACTGAAAGAAACCGACAGGAAAAGTAGTAAGATATGTGCAATTTTTGAATGTTCAAATTCTTCATATAAATATTTTTAAATCTAGTTTCAAACATAAAATTGAACCTATATCATTCAAAGCTTCATACACTGCATTGGAACTGAATACATACAACTTAAAGAAGAGAAAGAATTAAATTAAAATAAATAGCAGAAAGTGCATGATATTTGAACTAAACTATTGTGATCTTGAAAATAAATTCACAATATTATTTTTCAATTTCAATTACTCAATAACTTGAATAAAATCAGTGTTTTTGCTTTAACACAATTCAAAGATCCGCATGAGAATCTCCAAAATTTCAACAAATAATTTGTTAAATTTATTTATAAATAAAATTAGAGAGAGATCGGTTGTGACATACGGCTGTTTCTAATACAACATTAATGTGACGTTATTGAATGATTCTAAAAAAAATTTCAAGTATTTTCTTTCACGAACAACCAATTAAGGAAAAAAATTGTATATATTTGGAGAAGAATGTCTATACATAAAAAAAAACATAGCCACAGTGTTGAATTTAGTCAATAATACTAAAACTTCTTCCAAATCCTAGTGTGTCTAAAATATTCTCATCAAAGTTATGATTATGAAAACTGTTTTCAAAGAGCATTTTAGAAAATTTTTATGCATCTGTAAGATACGTTTTTAATAGAGTGCAGTGTCATTTGCAAAATTTAGGATAATAACACTTGAATGGGCTTTACATAATGGAAAGAAAATGCAAAGTTTAAGCGTAAGGTATGTGCAATATTTGAAATATTAAAGTCTTCATTCTGTTATCCAGTTTAAAATATATAAAACGAAGTATTATTCAAGGTTTTATGCACTGTATTGTAATTAAATAAAACAACCTAAGCATTATGTAAAAAAATCAGCAGTCTGTAAAAAAAAATTTAGGAAACAGAGTATAACATTTGAGATAAACTATTGTGAAATTTCAAATAATTTCCCTATTATTTTAATCATTTCCTTCCATTTAATAACTTGAAGGAATAAAAGGAGAGTTTTAACTTTAATTCAAATTAAACATCAAAGAGCGCACGATTTTTATATTCTGCTGGAAGTCATAGAAAACAAACGTCCTATATTTAAATGATGCCTAAAAATTCAATCTAATTTTCACTCAGATACAAATAAGCAAGAATAAAATATGTCAACTGTTTGATTTTCAAGGAAAAAAATTGGAAAAGCAACAATGTTTTATGTGACATAAACACCGAAAGATTTGAATGAGTATATCGAAACTTTTAAAATCGCTTTATCCTGATACAATCCGTTAAAGAGAGGTATGTAAATTTCTATTAGGTGATTAGTTAATTTTGGGTATTGTGCAACCCCTGTTGCTTTCACAAATTTTTATGAAAAGTCTCTCATATAGAACTTTCTGATGAGAAAATGTCACGAATATGAGTGAGGAAGCTTAAGTTTGAATCTGTTTACATTTACATATTTTTGGAGTTAAATATGTATACATAAAACTTTGCCACAGTGTGAAAGTCAGTCTGTTTCAAATTGTCGGTATTTTACATACAGCTATATTACACCAATATACTTAATTAATTCACTTTAGCGAAAGTATGGCATTTTTTAAGAAAAGCAAAGATATTCCATCCTTGAATATTAATAAAAATGGATCACATTTCCAGTCACTGAGTTTTATATCCGGTCCTCTCTTTGTGTGCGGCATCGATATTGGTGGAAAGAGAAAGTCTTGTGTAAAGAAGATATCTTGGCTATGCAATACTTTATCGTTGGTGTCTGTGAGCTGCGTGACTTTTTTATTTTTAACAAATATTTATGCACTATGTACTGGTTATGGTCCAGATCATAAAATGGAAATTTTGAGAATTTTACAGCAGTTTAATGTTGTGTTTATTTGGTGTTTTGTGTTTAAAGCGAAGTCCAGGATAAAGTCAATCATCGACAAAATACTTTACTTGGGAAACGTTCTAAAAGCATCAACGACTGGAACATTTCTGTTTAAATGCTTCGTATGGTTAATCACAGTATACATCATAACTTTTCTATTTTCTGTATATCCACTTCAGGAGATTAGATATATTCGAATGAGCAAACATTTATCATTTAATACTTTTGCTCTGGAATCTCCCTACACTTTCATCATTGTAGGTCCGTTTTTCGTCCTGTTCACTAGTATCGACATTGTTTTTCCTGCTTGCTTCATCGCCTTGTACATCTCGCTTTGCAAATATCTACAATCACTTCTCATGAGACACATTAAGATGACTATGAATACTGCCTTGAAGCCTATCATCAACCCATCCGAGATCAAAAAATGTTTGCATAGATACCTATCTATTCTTTCGGTTTTACAGAGTTTCGAGAAAGTCATGTCTTTTCCGATATTCATTGTTTTCGTCTACAACGCCATGAGTATATTTTACAGCTTGATATTTATTTATAACGTAAAACTGCTCGGTGCCGTGTCTGTCTATCGCCAAGTGTTCAGAACGATGAGCAACTTCGTTTGTATATCAAACATCACATTTTTCGCTTCTAAGGTGAATGAATTGGACCAAACTGCAAGGGACTTTCACGCTAAGGTTCTCCAAATATCGCTGGTGGAAAGCCTCGCAGATCTCAACCAAAAACTTGATTTTTTGAATTTGAACAATCGTCCATCGTTTGTGCTGAGTGGATTCGGATTCTTTACCTTCACGAAGAATTTCTATCTCTCCACCGTTGGCTGCATTTTAACTTACACTTTGCTTATCTTGAGTTTGTGAATTGTCTTGGTAGAACAAATTTTATAGAATCATATCAAAATTTAACGCATTTTAAGACTGTTGTGTACAAGCCATATTACCATAATAAACCGGGATTACCATAATTCCGGGATAATAGATCTTACAGAATCTGAACTTGCATAAAGTAGTTCAAGGTAAGAAACTCTGGAACCCTGTAATATTTCGGAAAATATATATTTATATAATTTTAGGAAGATAATTACTTATAATTCGTCGCAGGGCTGCTTTATTTTGTTAAGAAAGAAACGAGATGACAAAGCATAGTTGCAGAAGAGGTGGTATAACGCAAAGCAGAAATGGCTATTCTAAATTTCGCTCCTTTGTGTTCCGCTCGAGTAAAAACCGAAACAAATAACTTACATCTCAAAACAATAAGCCATATTACGAATATAAACCTTAATTTTAAATTCCGGGATAATAGATCTTACAGAATCTGAGCTTGCATAAAGTAGTTCAAGGGAAGAAACTCTGGAACACTGTAATATTTCTGATAATATATATATATATAGTATATATATATATATATATATAATTTTAGGAATGTAATTACTTGTACTTTGTCGTAGGGCTGCGTAATTTTGTCAAGAAAGGAATACAGAGTGCACAGGACAGATGCAGAAGAGGCGGTTTAAAGCAGGGTCGAAATGACTAACTATTCTTAATTTCGCTCCTTTGCATTCCGATCAAGGAAAATCCGAAACAAATATGTCACATCTCAAAACAATCTAAAACTGGATCTCATAGATTCTCATTACGCTGTGTAGAATTAATCTATTGTCGTAAAAGGAAAATTTCAAAACAGATCATACATAATATATAATCTGTCTTAATATACGAACCTAAAATATATTGTTACGTACAGTGCATGCGATTATAGATTATATTTTCTTCTGACGTACGAACTACAGTAAATTTTAGACCGACACATTCGTTATGAATGCTACCATGATTCCATAATATACTAAAAATGGAAGGCTACATATTTCCATGTAGATAATAGTTCGTTATCAAGCTGAGAACATTGGTATGATTATTTCAATTAACAATTAACAAATACGATCGCATTTGTAAAATTTAAAAATGTTCACTGCGTCTTTAAAAAGGGTTCAATAAGTCTGTATCTGGAATCATACTCATATTCATTGAAGACAGTGGGTGACATTACCTATATTATTTTATATGTATATTACAGCGAAATTACTGAAAAAAATAAGCGTTTTCAATTCCTCGGTATTTATAAAATTTTCGAAATTCGGATTTTGTCATTCAACCATCACAAATTTACAGAAAAATATTGATTTATTTACATCATTGTAGTTTAGATATTTTAATATCGCGTGATAAATTATTTAGAAAACGTAACAGATTTTTATTAAAACATTTCTATTATTACTGAGGGGCATCAAAAGAATGAAAGTGAGCATGAAAACCATACAATTCTTCCACGCATTGATTATTGTCTATCTGCGAGTATAACATAATTTTCCCGTTGTGCTAAAATATCATACTAAAATCCTATTTTTTAATTTTTAAGTTAATAAGGGAAACCAACATATACATGCATGCATAAACAGAATGAATTTCATAGATTCTAAACAAATATATCGAAAATATCAGAAATCTTAATAAAAAAGAAGGAAAGATTTTTTGAAAGCTTATGCATTCGAAAAGTTGCAAAATTTGCTGTATATATTTGACAATTGAATACTATGACAATTGAAAGATATTAGAAATTGATAGAATGACTACCAATATTCTCACTTGTAAATAGGTATACTCATTTTAAATTTCTTTTCGAATCAAGATGAAAAGATCCTTTGTGAAGCAGTATTATGCAACTGTTCTCGAGTAATGTAACGAGTAGTAGACACACGCAGTTGAATAGTTATAAATTTCGTTTCCAAAGCAATTCTTTCCCACTTAGAGATCGAAAAGACCATTTATGTGTAGTAAAATTTCCAGTGGAAGATAAATCATACTAATTTTTTTATTCGTAAAAGATATCCTTCAAAATTCTCCTCATGAAAATTAAGTTTTAGGTACTGATTTGTGGAATTTTAGTGCAGTGGTATCAAATGATTATTATAGAGTGTTGTGTGCAATGTTAAATTCAGGAAAAAAACACATGAATAAGCTTCACAGAATTGAAAGAAAAAAACCAAGAAAATTCGTAAGTTATGTGCAATTTTTAAATGTTGAAATTCTTCATATAAATGTTTTTAAATCTAGTTTCAAACATAAAATTAAAAGTATATTATTCAAGACTTCACTGTATTGGAATTAAATACATATAACTTAATAAAGAGATAAAATTAATTAAAAAAAATAAGAGAAAGTGAATGATATTTGAACTAAACCATTTTGAACTTGAAAAAAAATTGACAATTTTCTTTCTCATTTTCAATTATTCAATAATTTGAATAAAATCAGCGTTTTTGCTTTAATACATTTCAAAGATCTGCATAAGAAGCTCCGAAATTTTAACAAATAATTTGTTAAATTTATTTATAAATAAAACGACAGGGAGATTGGTTGTGACATCCTGAAGTTTCTAATACAAAATTATAGTGATGTCATTGAATGATCCTAAAACAATTTTCAAGTAATTTCTTTCACGAACATCCAAGCAAGGAAAAAAAATATTGTATATGTTTTGAGACGAATGTGTATACATAAAAAAAACATAGCCAGAGTGTTGAATTTTGTCAATAATACTAAAAATTCTTCAAAATCCTAGTGTCTCTAAAAGATTTCCATCAAAGTTATGATTCTGAAAGCTGTTTTCAAACAGCATTTTAGAAAATTTTTATGCATCTGTAAGATACGTTTTTAGGGGAGTACAGTGTCCATTTTAAAATTCAGGATAATAACACTTGAATGACCTTTACATAATGGAAAGAAAATGCAAAGTTTAAGCTTAAGGTATGTGCAATATTTGAAATATTAAAGTCCTTATTCTGTTACCAAGTTTAAAATGTATAAATCGAAGTTTTATTCAAACTTTTATACACTGAATTTTAATTAAATACAAACAACCTACAGCAGTATGTAAAGCAAGAAAGCATTATGTAAAAAAAAGTTTAGGAGAGAGAGTATGACATTTGAGCAAAACTATTGTGAAATTTCAAGTAATTTCCCAATTTTCTTTATCATTTCCTTCCATTTAATAACTTGAAGGAATAAAAGGAGAGTTTTAACTTCAACTCAAATTAAACATCTCAGAGCGCACAATTTTTATATTCTTCCGGAAGTCAGAGAGAGCAAACGTCATTTTAATAAATGATGCCTAAAAAGTCAATCTTATTTTCACTCAGATACATATAAGCAAGGATAAATTATGTCAACTGTTTCATTTTCAAGGAAAAAAATTGGAAAAGCAAGAATGGTTCATGTGGCATTAACACTGAATGAATTGAATGAGTATTTCGAAAACTTTTAAAATTACTCTCTGCTGATACTCTCTGCTGACTTTAAATGTATCAGGATCAGATTGTATCAGGATAAAATCGCTTTATCCTGATACAATCTGTCAAAGAGAGGTATGTAAATTTCTAGTAGGGGATTAGTGAATTTTGGGTTTTGTTTAACCCCTGTTGCTTTCACAAATTTTTATGAAAAGTCTCTCATATAGGACTTTCTGATGAGAAAATGTCACGAATATGAGTGAGTAAGCTTAAGTTTGAATCTTTTAACATTTACATGTTTTTGGAGTTGAAAATGTATACAAAAAATTAGGCCAGCGTTAAATTCAGTCTGCTTGAAATTGTCGGAATTTCACATACAGTTATATTACATCAATATACTTAATTAATTCAATTTAGCGAAACTATGGCTTTTTTAGGAAAAACGAAGATATTCTATCCTTGAATATTAATAAAAATGAATCACACTTCCAGTCACTGAGTTTTATATCCGGTCCTCTCTTTGTGTGCGGCATCGATATTGGTGGAAAGAGAAAGTCATACGTAAAGAAGATATCTTGGCTATGCAATACGTTAACTTTGGTGTCTGTCAGCTGCGTGACTCTTTTATTATTAAATAATATTTACGTACTAGGTGCTAGTTATGGTCCAGATTATAAAATGGAAATTTTGAGAATTTTACAGGTGTTTAATGCTGCGTTTATTTGGTGTTTTGTGTTTAAAACGAAGTCCAGGATAAAGTCTGTCAGCGAAAAAATATTTTACTTGGGTAACATTTAAAAAGCCTCAACGACTGGAACATTTCAGATGAAATGCTTCGCATGGTTAATCACAGTATACATCATAGCTTTTTTAATTTCTGTATATCCACTTAGGTTGATTAGATATATTCGAATGAGCAAACATTTATCATTTTATACTGTTGCTCTGGAATCTCCCTACACTTTCATCATTGTAGGTCCGTTTTTTGTCCTGTATTCTAGTATCATTCATGTTTTTCCTGCATGCTTCATCGCATTTTACATCTCGCTTTGCAAATATCTACAATCACTTCTCATGAGGCACATCAAGATGACTATGAATGCGGCCTTGAAGCCTATCATCAACCCATCAGAAATCAACAAATGTTTCCATAGATAGCTGTCCATTCTTTCGGTTTTACAGAGTTTCGTGAAAGTCATGTCTTTTCCGATCTTCATCGTTTTCGCTAACAACGCCATTGGTATATTTTACAGCTTGGTATTTATGTAAACATCAAAATCACTCGGTGATGTGTCTGTCTATCGCCAAGTGTTCAGAACGATGAGCAACTTCGTTTGTATATCAAACATCACATTTCTCGCATCTAAGGTGAATGAATTGGACCAAACTGCAAGGGACATTCAAGCTAAGGTGCTCCAGGTATCGCTTGTGGAAAGCCTCGCAGATCTCAACCAAAAACTTGCTTTCTTGAATTTGAACAATCGTCCATCCTTTGTGCTGAGTGGATTCGGATTCTTCAACTTTACGAAGAATTTCTATTTGTCCATCGTTTGTTGCATTTTAACTTACACTTTGCTTATCTTGAATTTGTAGATTCTGCATTAGTTGGTAAATCTATTAGAATCTATTTTAATGTACGGTACAAAGCATCTTACAGATTCGTATCTTGCATAAAATATATCAAGGTTAGGAGATGAATTTCTAGAACAATATAAAGTTTTTATCCTAATAATTTCATTTAATAAAGATAATTACTTTTACTTGGAATCAATATAATAATTGTAATATTGCGTAGTTTTAATTTAATAAATTTAAAGATAATTTTGATGAAAAATATACGATATATATTTTAATTGTTTGGTACAACATTTTGTAAATTTAATTATAAAATTTTGATAAAATTGGAAAATCCTTCCTCTATCGGTATAATGGAATTGTATGGAGGGAAAACATTAAAAGGATGAAGATTTATTTCGATCCTTTGCATTTGTTTTAAAAATTAATCTTCTATCAAGGGTTTCCAAACTTTCCGGTTTTCTGTAAACTCGGTTATCGAAGAGAAATTTTACATTTATTCGACGGATAACCGATTAAAAATAAGTATTGCTAAACTTTAATTTTATTGCTTTTAAATTTTAAAAACAAAATTTTAGTCATTTTTTTAAAATTTTAATAACAGTATTTCATATCTACTAATGTATTTTGCGATGCACAAGAAAGCCTTGATAGAATTTTTGTACAGAAATTTCTAAATGCAGAAAAGGTTTTCTCCGAATCTGTTGAAGTTGGTTTCGCTGTTTTCAGTGTCTGATACAGAAATTAAATATTTTGTGTTCTCTTAAATATCTTAAATTTTTGCTTTAAACTGTCTCTATCAGTTGATATTCCTACATTTTTATCATTGGGCCCGTTTGAAACGTATGAATTTAGTTCTTCCAATAATTCTCTTTCTGTTTCACAATGGGTTGCGAATTCTTCACATAAAATGTTGTCTTCATCCTCTATTTGTTTCCAACTTTATACGAATTTAATGCAGACTTTTGTTTTTAACTTTTGTGTTAATACACAACGTTTTTTTGGAATAAATTTCAAAAACTCATTTCCGAAATATTTCACAGATTTAAAAAAAATACGTCGGAATTCAAATTTTAACGGCTATTTTATATAAAAATTTTTAAAAAATTTAGTTCCTGTAAACATTGGAAGGATATCTGATATGGTAAAAATAAAAAAAAATCGCTCGTATCGGATATGCATATATCCGATATAAAAAAAAATGGAATTTCTTTTAAATTTAATTCTAGCATGTTTTGTTGCTACGGTAACAAAAGGACAAAACACCTTTTGTTAATCGTATGTACAATGCAGAAGGGCTCGAATTCAATACGAGGATTCAATAAATTAAATGGATTTTAAATTATTTCATCTGCAGAATTTGAGTGTTAGTGGAAAAGAACATTGTAAAACTGGGAATTTTAAAATCAATGCACCTATAAACTGAATGCCCATTAAATTCTAGAAAACAGATGTGGAGAAGATTTTAAAACATTAGTAATTTATACAAACATTAGATTTTAAATAGAGTGCTATATAGTGGTAGGCGACAACAGTCGAATTGCAAATATACAGTCGAACCCCGTTATGACCTTCAAGGAACCAAACAAGGTAATGAAACAAGGCAAGGAACTTCAAGGTAATGAACTTCAAGGGACCAAATGTTTTGTTCGCCATATCCAAAGCATTAAGAAGAATGCTAGAGTTCACAAAATGTATAACGCATTAGTTGCAATGTGCATTCAATAATAATGTATTAAAAGAAAAGATAAAATCTATCAAAATTATCATTAATGAATTAAATCGACGAAAATCGACAGTATTAAACTGTCAAAATACTAATTGAATTACATACAATAGGAAAACGACTGGACCAAAATTTGCGTTCGTTATATCCGCGAGTTCGTTATACAGAGGCTGTTCGCACATTTTTTACACGATGTATCTTGTATTCACAAAATTAAATTACATAAAATTCTTGTGTTTTAAATGTTCCATTTGACATCCCTTATTCTGAACTATCTTTCGACACCGCAATTTCCAGGATAATAATGCCTTTTGAAGTGTCAGAAGAGGTATTCTATCCCATTCCTCCTGAACAGCTTTCCAGAGTCCTGTAAGGGTTTTGGGACGACGTTTGGATAATGCAGATTTTAAAAGTCCGAAAGTACAAAAATCCATAGGTGATACATCGGGAGATTTAGTAGGGATATCAGTGAAAGGTATGGCCTTGATACCAGTTTTTTGTTCCATTTCTTTTAGGAAATTTACAGTGGATTCTGATGTGTGACTGCTAGCTTTGTCCCGATGGAGTCTCACAGATTGATGGCACTGTGGGTAAAGCGATGGTATTTCATTCAGAAAAATTGGCGATAAAATATGTTCTTGATAGTATTTGGAGTTAATCTTGACATTTTTTCCCACTCTCTTTATTTTTAACTTGCCATTATAAGAAAAACCAGCAACAATCATTAATCCCTTAGAAAAATTTTCTTTCGATTCTTTGAACCATGTACTTAAATTTTTTTCTCCCCTTTTATGATAATAAATGGCTCTTTTTTGTTGCAATCATTTAAATACACCCATGATTCATCTATTGTGACAATTGTTTTCCATTTTTCTTTGGATAAATGTTTCTCATATAGAATTCTGCAGCGTGTCCTGCGTTCAGCGATATGCTTTGGAAGAAGACGATGCACATTGCGTTTTTTTGCTTTCTTAAGATTTAAATCAACGTTTATCATTCTGTTTACTGTGGACACCGAGCATTTTAATGATTTTGCAACTGTCCTTTGACTAGGGGGATTTTCTTTTAACATTAAACAACGTACCTTTGCAATAGTCGAAGATGTCCGTTTTTTCCTTGGATACTTGTTTGGAATTTTTGTCCCACTTGAGGCTTCAATTTGACGTTTTTATCCTTTCTTGTTGACGATATTACCTATCGATGCTTTAGATATCACAAAACCATGACTCTCACATCATTTTTGGATAACGGAGTATGCATATTTCTATTCGGAAAGAGCATAAATGTAGCCTTCGAACCACTGCTTTGTTAAAAACGCCATTTTGAATAAAATCAAAACTTTCAAGCCGCAGACGATAATTTTGACTTTTAAAAACATAGTACAATTGCAATTATTTCCTTTGCAGCAAACGATTTTTTATTACCGCTTACCAAAATCGTCTAAAAAATGTGCGAACAGCCTCTGTATACTGGGTTCGCTATAATTGGGTTCGACTGTACTTGGAAATCTTCCTTTGCTGCTGTGATTGCTGAAAGAAAAAGCGCTGTTATTCTGGTAAAATGTTCTCATGATAAGTATGAAGACAAAAGAGAAGTGATTTTTAATTAAAAACTTTAGTCACGATCTCTCTCCGAATTAAACACAACTTTCTGATTTAGGTAAGAAATCGTTGAAAGAGGAATCACGAATAATTCCAGATCCAAAATAAATGTCTACGTAAAAATATTATTTTTACGGATCACTTCTAAAGAATTCAAAATGCTTGCCTGACTTATAAATTCTACCAGAAAGAAATTCAGAATTATTATATCTCCAAACTAACCAACACTCGTTTTTACATTACTTCGTCTTTACAGCAATCATGCTCTAAAGACGAAATATAATGTCGTAAACGGAAGTTTTAACTTTAATCATACATGTTTAACGCGTCTGAGTGCGGTGTAAATTATTGCAGGATTTTGCTAGATAATTATTTACCTTATCTATCATCTTTGTTCTTTGGTGTTGTGCTTGCTTTAGATTAATTAGAAATCTTTTGAATCTCTGTTTTTTTCACAGTTATCTATGAACTTGCACTTTTACACACTTTGCATGCGCAAACTTGAATTAAGTCACTAAGATAGTTAATATTCCTGTTGTCACATAAATTGGTGATAAATTGGTGAATGTAATATTTATGCGAATTTGTATTATACAAAAAATAAAAGTTCTTTTATGTTTGTGAATGTATAATTGCTTTATCATGCTATGAAATCCATGTTTTTAGGTCTAGATTCGGATTCGATTCGGTTCGGATCTGGATTCGACTTGGTTCAAGTCTATTAATTTATGGTAACTATATGTCTTACCGCTTTATATTGAGGCTTTTTCGACAGTTGAACTCTGGTTCCAAAGACTAGCAAGGTAGTAATTTTGGCCATTGTCTGGTTGCATCCAGTAGCATTAATTTGCATCTAATTGTATCTAAAACTTTGATAAAAGTGATACCTTCGTAAAAAAACTGGTCCAGTACTAATAATTTAAATTGGTAACATATCAAACTAAATCGCAATTAAAAAAGTCTTCAAATATATACCAGTTTGATCTGTCTATACGTTTGCTGCCAGTATTTTTAATACGAAATATATGTTTCGTTTAAAACTAATATGTCTCGTTTAACAAATGAGAAAAAGATGAAGTAAAGGTTTAATTTTTTTTTCCGAACGTGGTAGACACTTGTTTTAAAGACATTGGCCCATCCATAATGTGGACACTTTGATGATCACTTTAATATGGGAGCACCATATTAGGTGAATTAACATTACTTCCTATGAAGGTACAAAAGAACGTCTAATAAAGTGATAAAATGGCACAATGATTACAATTGTTATTTTTTGTATGATGCAATCGTTAAGAGTACCAGATTCTGAACGTATGAAAATGTACTATATTATTACATATTTTAAAGTTTAGTAATGTAGGATTGACCTCCTATATTTCTTAAAAGGTTACATGTATAAAATCGTATTCTTACAATGCAAGACAAATAATTTACGTCTTTAAACTAAAATTCTCATTTCTGCACACGTAGTGTGTTTACGTGGCACACGGGTCGAAGAATATTTCATGCTCGTCTATTAATTCGAATATGAACTTAGATAGCAATCTATACTGTCAAAAGTAATCCGAAAAAGTTCTTTGCTAATGAAATATTACCCCCAATTGACATTTGTTAAAGGAAATTCTGAATTATTCGCTACATAAGGAAAATTTTAATATTAATTTGTTTTCTCCAAAATATTTCTCACAAACCCTCATAATTAAAAAAAGCTCAGACGTATACGAACCTCTAATTACCTCCTTCACATATGAATTTCATTGCTTATGCTATGAAATATTCCCCCTGTTTAGTAACGAAAAAAAAATGTATGGAAGCCTGCACTGTGAATAAAATGAGTTTTCTATACGTTATTTTTATTTTGCAAATATACATAAAATGTTTTCAGGAAGCTCTAAAGCAACCAATAAGAAACTCTTTTGAGTTGTTTAACAAATGTTTCAGCTCAAGCTTCTGTCTTTTGTTCAGTAGCCTTGTTATCCAGACGATTACTAAATAGATTTCTTTTAAAAATAGAATCCAAAATTTCAAGTTTATTTTCAGGAAATGCTTTGAAAATTTAACCCATATAATGTAGATAGGACAGGAAGACTGGAGACAGAATCGTCTGGAAAGGGACTGTGCGGCAGTCTGAGGCCCATCACGGGCTGTAATGTCAACTAAGAAGAAGAAGAAGAAGAATGTAGATAGAAAAGGTATTTTAGGCTAAACCAGTGATCTTTCACGATTAGAAATTATTAATATTGAGGTACATTGTTTAAGTCAAGTTGAATGGATTTGTTTTATTGTTAATTTTCAAACGCGTTATCAGAGTGAAGAGAAGCGGGATCATAAAATTGTAGTTGATATTTGAGGTGGCGAAAGGTAAAGTGGTGTAAGTCACATTTTCAATTTTTTAAAGAGGAGGGCAAAAATGTAATGTCGAATAAATGTAACGAAATATAATGTCGTAAACGGAAGTTTCAACTTTAATCATACATTTTTTAACGCGTCTGAGTGCGGTGTAAATTATTGCAGGATTTTGCTAGATAATTATTTATTTATAATTATTTTTTTTCCCTGTTATTCATGAACTTGCACTTTTACACACTTTGCGGTGGTAACACTTTGCTTTTACACACTTAGAGGTGGTGAAAGGCAAAGTGGTGTAAATCACATTTTAAATTTTTTTAAGAGGGGGGCAAAAATGTAATCTCCATTATAAATTTATAGTGGAATTTCAAATAACTATAATTTGCAATATTATAATAATTATTATGAATTATAATTTGTTCAATTTCTAGTAGAATTTTTTGTAGTTTTTTTGTAAAACGTTTTAGACTTACACCACTTGACTTACTGACTTACACCACTTTTCCTTTCACCGCCTCACTCATTGCTGATGCAATCCGTCAGAGAGATGTATGTAAAATTCTGTTAGGTGATTAGTGAATTTTGGGTTTTGTGTAACCCCTGTTGCTTTCACAAATCTTTATGACAAGTCTCTCATATACAATTTACGGAGGACAAAAATGTCACGTATGTGAGTGACAAAGCTTAAGTTGAAGCTGTTTTCATTTTCATATTTTTGGAGTTGAATATGTATACATAAAACATAGCCACAGTGTTAAATTCAGTCTGCTTCAAATTGCCGGTATTTTACATATAGTTATATTACATCAATATACCCAATTAAACTACTTTAGCGAAAGGATGGCTTTTTTTAGGTAAAACAAAGATATTCCATCCTTGAATATTAATAAAAATGAATCACAATTCCAGTCTCTGAGTTTCATATCAGGTCCTCTTTTTGTGTAAGGCATCGATATTGGTGGAAACAGAACGTCTTACGTAAAGAAAATATCGTGGCTACGCAGTACTTTAACTTTGGTGTCTGTGAGCTGCTTGTGTTATTTTATTCATTGTGTTAAAAAATAACAATTGTAGCCATTTGGATTATGACTCCTCCCCTCACTCTGAGAGCCAGTCCTTTGTCCTGGGGAGTAAAAGGTTGTAGTATGGGGTTGGTAATTTTGGCTATTGGTGTGTTCCCTATTATAGTGCATGCAATTACGCAGAAAGTGGCTCGTTTGACCACAATAGAGGCAAATTCGGACATTGTTTACGGGCTGTGGAGTTGAATAAGAGTCCTCGCTGAATCGGGGTTTTTTATTTTGCGGACGGTGGTTTTCTAGGTGCAAAGTATTTATTTCTTGCGTTAGAGACTCAATAATTTTAGTGTTTTGTTCCTGCTGTATTCTTTACATCTCGAGCAAGGCGGCAGTGTTGGGGTCAATTTGAGAACTCAAATTATTCGGCTCGTGCGTCGTTTGCATTGCTATTTCAATGCTTTGCGCATATTTGACTGCCCCGTCAAATGTATTTTGCCGAGGCAAACTACGTTTGAAATAGCACGGCAAACGTGCCGTGGGTTTAGTTTTAAAACTTCACGCTTCAAGTTATTATTTAGGGCGTCCAGAAATTTTGATAATTTTAACTTTTCGAGTATTTTAACTCCCTCGGCTGACGTGAAATCTACCTCTAGATAATTTTGGGTGGCGGTTGCAACCCTATACTCCAAAGTTTTAACTTGCTCGTTCTCCTGCTGACGTAGATTATTAAACGCTCTGTGTAAAGTCTGTGCGTTCGGTTTCTCCGAAAAAAAAATTATCAGTTGATTCTTTATTACGTCGTACGATTGTTCTTCGCGTAGTTGGGAAGAACATGTTAAGAATTTCAGCGCATTACCTCTTAACCGCGACTTAAGTATTGCGATTTTCTCTACTGGCGACCATTGTCCCAATGTTGCTAAAGCCTCGAATTGTATGGAAAACGCATTGCATTCTGAATCTGGGGCGCCATGGAACGTGGACACTAAATGCGTAAAGCCGGGAGTTTTCCCGCTAACGACTGAATCGGTCGCAATAATACAATAAACTGAGGAAAGGTAATCCGAGATAATTCTGTTGTGTTTCAAAACAAACCCTTTTAAACAATTTTTGTTTTACATTTATATGTGAAACATATAATAATCAAAATAAAGAAAAAATCATTATCCTAGAATTATATATATACTAACCGCGAACACATAAACCCTAACATTTAAATACAATTTGCAATTTGTTCACAAAACATGTAGGCATGGCAGGTAGAAGGGAAAGAAAAGAGAGAAAAAAAATGTATGCATAACACTTTAAAGATATATATGAACCTTAAGCACATTGCACGACATTAAAAAGCTTTTTGCTAGGATACACAAAAAAAAAATGAAATTTTAGTATGCCCAGATTTTGGACTAAAGTAAAATATTATAAAATACACAGGCAAATCCTGGTCAGAGGCACCAATATATGTTATGAGGGTTACCAGAGATACCCCTTTGCGTTGTGTAAAATTAGGGAGGTGAACTCTAAAGGGAACTATGCTTTTATAAATAAAAATAACAACATTTATTATACAATATTTTACAAGAAAAGGTCAGTTTTACATATTATATTTAAGATCTTGGATAGATATATTTTAACAGAATTAGGGCATACTTTATCCGCTTTCTGCGGCAGAACCATTACGGGTCGAGTGAAATAAAGTCATATTTCTCGTAATCTCTCAAAGGGCATGAGCACTATTTAACCCTTTCAGGGGCAAAAACCTCCCCCGTTTGTAGGGTGCACATTTTTTTCCCGATTTCTTTTAACCTAAAATATCTTGGAAAATTTTCCAATGAAAGGTTGCAAAATGTTTTTAGTTCTTTAATCTGACAACAGATGGCAGTAGTAACCATTATTCAGATTATTTAACTGGAATACATTGAATGCAAGTGAAAAAAGAACTAGGTTTAAGCGTTTGCACTGTGCAAACGGTGCCCCTCAAAGGGTTAAAGGGGAAGAAATGACCAACATGGGGAGCTTTGATGAAACAGCAGGGCAAGGCATGGAGTCATTGAGGCACTTCTACCGAAGGAGGCTTTATATATCGGGCTAAAAATCATGGGGCCCTTCATTGGAGGAGGCAGCAGAATCAGCGCTGGCGGTTGAACACGGACATCTCGCCCATTTTCGGGGGCGTCTTTTTCCGGGATTTCTTCGCAGCTCGCTACCCTAATATCTCTCTCCCGTGCCTCCGATCCTCGTTTCTCTCCTACACTCGGGGTTCATTTTTCCCCCATTTGTATTATGACTCCTCCCCAGGTCAGTTATTTACGTAAATTTATTGCCTCTTCGAGTTTTTTATTCGAGAGCAGGATGCTCCGACATCCCCACAGTTGACCCACGTGGTACTCTTATTTCCAAGAAAATTGGATGTCCGTCGAATTTCCTGGAATTTCTTTCTCCCGTCCTGAGGATTTCAGTGGGTGCGATGTTTCTTGGAAAATTGGTGCAGTTCCCCCTTTTTACAACATGGTCCTTTATGCCCCGTAATCGTGTTGGAAAAACAAAATGGCAATGACGTTGGAAGGAGTTCAAAATGTCCAAATTGTGGATCCTTCACAACAGGCAGTGTCTTTCAGTCATTCATCTGGGAACTGGTTAATACATCTGCAGCAAACTTCTTTTCTCGTCGGCTCTTTTATTCTCGGCGACGTGAGGGGTCGTTCACTCCGGTTGGGGAAGTCAGGCTCTGGTCATCTACGATGATAATCATCAGCACTCGAATTGTCTTTGCAACCCTCTTATTTTATGCAATATAGTAGCCGTCAATATCGATCAGCTTAAACTCTGTGATTGCTCCTAGTCATATCTACTTCATGGCAGCTCAGATTTTTGTCTGGTGGTTAGCTCTGCATCTGGCGCCTCTGCTCTATGTAAATCTACAAATTCTCTTGTACAGTTTCTCACTGGCTGCACCTTCTTCTTATTTATTATTGGCCCCTATATTTTCTTTTCATTTTATTGGCTCCTACCCATCTTTCTAGATCATCTATTTCCCTCATTCTCTGAGGGCATGGTGACTGTCTTCATTACCGCACTTTCTTCTTTTCCTACGGTATCCACGATCGGACTTACATCTGTTTTCCGTTCTTCTCATTACTGCTAAATTACTTTTCCATTCACAGTTTCCTTCTTCTTTCATCGCCGAGCCAAACTATCGCTTTACCACATCTGTTTCCCTATTTCCTGTATGCTGGTTCACTTAATCGTTGCTTCTTAACCCTATTTCTTTTTCATCTCGTTAACTATTTTCTTTAAAGTGAACATGAAAACCATGCAATTTTTTCAAGCATTCATGATTTTATATATCTGGTAGTAGATCATGAAGGATTATTTTCCTGTTCTGCTAAAGTAAGTAGATAAAAAGCGCCAGTTTCACTCAAACTATTGTCTGGATAGGTAAGAACTATTTTTGAACTTTTAAGTTAATAATGGAAACCATCAAATACATTCATATTTAAACTGAATGCATTTCGTAGTTTCTAAACAAATTTAGCAAAAAGAAAAAAATAATAAATAAATAAAAATCAGAAATTTTATTAAATAATAAAGAAACAATTTTTGCAAGATTATGCATATCAGATGCTTTCAAACAATTGCAAATATTGCTGTATATATTTATATGACCATTTGAAGGTATTAGAAATTGATAGAATGACTTTCAATATTAGCCCTTGTAAAAACGGGGAAAATAAGCCTTTTCAATTCCTCGGTAATTATAAAATTTCCAAAATTCTATTTTTAGGATTCATCCATCACATAATTACAAAAAAATATTGATTTATTTACATCCTTGTATTTAAGAAATTTTATTATCGCGTGATAAGTTTGTTAGAAAACGTATACTTATAATAATTTTGTTTTCGAATCAAGATTCAAAAGATCCTTTGTTAAAGCAGTGTCCTGCAACAGCACTCGAGTAATGAAACTAGTTGCACACACACGCAGTTGTATAGTTATAAATTTCGCTTTCACAGCAATTGGTCCCAAATTAGAGCTGGGAAATACGATTTATGTGTAGAAAAAATTTCCTGTGGAAAATAAATCATACTAAATTGTGTGTCCGTAAAAGTATTCCTTCAAAATTCTCATCATGAAAATCAATTCTAGATATCACTTCATGCAGTTGTAAAAAACAGTACAATATGATTCAGACTATTGAAAAAAACACCAAGAAAAAACGTAAGATATGTGCAACATTTGAATGTTGAAATTCTTCACATAAATATTTTTTTAATATTGTCTCAAATGTAAAATTTAAATTATATTATTCAAGGTTTCATACACTCTATTGGAATTAAGTACATATAATTTAATGAAGTGAAGCAATTAAGTAAAAAATTTAAGATAAAGTGTATGATATTTGGACTAATCTATTATGAACTTGAAAAACAATTCACAATTTTCTTTGTCATTTTCATTTAAAACTTCAAGGAATCAAATCAGGGTTTTTTATGTAACACAGTTTAAAGATCTGTATCAGAAACTCCAAAATTTAAACAAATAATTTGTTAAATTTGTTTATAAATAGAACTAGAGGGAGCCTGGTTTTTACATCCTGTTATTTGTCATACAACATTAATGTGATGTCAAAGAATGATCCTAAAATATTTTCTATTATTTTCTTTCACAAACAACCAAGCAAGGATAAAAAATATTGTATATTTCTGGAGATGACTGTGTATGCATAAAAAAACATATCCACAGTGTTGATTTTAGTGAATAATTCTGAAACACCTAAATTGATTTTAGTGAAAAATTCTAAAAAACACAGTGTCTGTAAAAGATTTTCTTTAATGTTCTGATCATGAAAACTGTTTTTAGACATCATTTTAGAAAATTTTTATACATCTGTAAGATACGTTTTTAATGGAGTACTGTGTCCATTGTAAAATTCAGGATAATAACACTTGCATGGGCTTTACATAATGGAAAGAAAATGCAAAGTTTAAGCGTAAGGTATGTGCAATATTCAAAATATAAATGTCTTTATTCTGTTATCTAGTTTAAAATATATAAAACGAAGTATAATTCAAGGTTTTAAACACTGTATTGTAATTAAATGCAAACATCCTCACCATAAGAAAACAGTATGTAAAGAAAAGTTTAAGAGAGAGAGTATGAATTTTGAGCTAAATTGTTGAGAAATTTCAAATAATTTCACTATTTTTTTATCATTTCCTATCATTTAATAACTTGAAGGAATAAAAATAGAGTTTTTACTTTAACTCAAATTAAACATCTGAGAGCGTATGTTTTTTATATTCTGCTGTCATAGAAAATAAACGTCATATAAATAAATGATCCTTAAAAAGTCAATGTTATTTTCCGTCAGAGACAATTAAGCAAGAATAAAATATGTAAACAGTTTTATTTTCGTAAAAAAATTGGAAAAGCAACAATGGTTCATGTGACATTAACACCGAAAGAATTGAATGAGTAGACCGCAAACTTTTAAAATCCCTCATTGCTGATAAAATCTCATCAAAGAAAGGTAGCTAAGATTTTATTAGGTTATTAGTGAATTTTCGGTTTTGTGTAACCCCTGTTGCTTTCACAAATCTTTATGTAAAGTCTCTCGTAGAGAATTTTCTGATGAGAAAATGTCACGAATTTGAGTAAGCTTAATTTTGAAGCTATTTACATTTAAATATTTTTGAAGTTGAATATGTATACTTAAAACATAGCCATAGTATTAAATTTAGTCTTCATCAAATTGCCTGTATTTTACATATAGTTATATTGCATCAATATTCCAAATTAAACTACTTTAGTGAAAGTGTGGATTTTTTAGGAAAAAAAGATATTCCATCCTTGAATATTAATAAAATTGAATCACAATTCCAGTCACTGAGTTTTATATCAGGTCCTCTCTTTGTGTACGGCATCGATATTGGTGGAAACAGAACGTCTTTCGTAAAGAAGATATTGTGGCTATGCGGTATTTTAACGTTGGTGTCTGTGAGCTGCTTGACCCTTTTAGTATCAAATAATATTTAATTTTTAAGTACTGCTTGTGATACACATCATAAAATGGAAATTTTGAAAATTTTCCAGCAGTTTAATGCTGCGTTTATTTGGTGTTTTATGTTTAAAGCCAAGTCCAGGATAAAGTCTGTCGCGGACAAAATAATTTACTTGGGTAACGTTATAAAAGCATCAGCAATTTCAGATGGAAATTTTACGTTATAAATAAATACCAAGCTGTAGAATATACCCATGACATTGTTGGCGAAAAAAATGAATATCGGAAAAGACATGACTTTCTCGAAACTCTGTAAAACTGAATGAATGGATAGGTATCTATCGAAACATTTTTTTTATCTCTGTTGGGTTGATGATAGGCTTCAGATGGAAAATTTCAGATTAAGGCCGTCTGTACACGGAGCAACTCAAAAGAATCTGATAACTGACTCCAATCACAAACCAGTCCGTGATTTGTCGTAACCTATGTAATTGAATGAAGCCATGCACTGGTTACAAACCCTTTCAACTGGGTTTGTAACCAGTTGCGCCGTGTGCGTGGATCCATTCAATTACGTAGGTCACGACTCATCACGGACTGGTTTGTGTTTGGAGTGAGTTATCAGTTTCTTTTGAGTTGCTTCGTGTGCAGACGGCCTTAATGTGTCGCATGGTTAATCACAGTACACGTCATAGCTTTTCTATTTACTCTATATCCATTTAGGGAGAGTTTATATTTTCAAAAGTCCAAAGTCTTGTTATTTAATATTCTTGTTTTAGAATCTCCCTAAACTTTCATTATTGCAGGTCCGTTTTTTGCTCCCTGTGCGCTAGTGTCATCGATGTTTTTCATGCGTGCTTCATCGCCTTGTACATCTCGCTGTGCAGATATCTACAATCGCTCCTCACGAGACACGCCAGGATGACTATGAATACTGCCTTGAAGCCTATCATCAACACAACAGAGATAAAAAAATGTTTCGATAGATACCTATCCATTCATTAAGTTTTACAGAGTTTCGAGAAAGTCATGTCTTTTCCGATATTCATTTTTTTCGCCAACAATGTCATGGGTATATTCTACAGCTTGGTATTTATTTATAACGTAAAGTCGTTAGGTAATGTGGTAAATCGTTAAATCGTTAAATCGTTAATCGTTAAATCGTTAAATCATAAAATCGTTAAGTAATGTCTATCGCCACGTATTCAGAGTGGTTAGCAACATCGTTTGTATATCAAACATAACATTTTTTGCATCTAAATTGAATGAAGTGGGCCAAACTGCAAGGGACATTCACTCCAAGTTACTCCTGGTATCGCTGGTGGAAAGCCTCTTAGGTCTCAAGGGTTGGAAGAATCGTCCATCCTTTGTTCTGAGTGGATTCGGATTCTTCAACTTTAAGAAGAATTTCTATCTGTCCACCGTTGGCTGCGTTTTAACTTACACTTTGCTTATCTTGAGTTTGTGAATTCTCTTTATAGGAAAAGTTTAATATGACCATATCAAATGTTAATACTTTTTAGGACTGCTGTGTACAAGTCATATTACCAAAATAAACCTTAATTATAAATTCCGGGATAATACATCTCACAGAATCTGAGATTGCGTAATATAGTTCAGGGGAAGAAATCCTGGAACCCTGTAATATTTCTCATAACATAACATTCTTCAATTTTAGGAAGGTAATTTTTTGTACTTCCAAATAAGTATAACAACCGTTTTGATATATCCTTTTTATATAATTGTTTCGTTTTCAACAATTATTATAAATTGTTTTAAGTTTGATTTTGATTGTATTGAAAACGTCAGTTTGACACTTTTACGATTCTGTGATACAGGGTCGGCCATCTGGGGGATGCGGCGCCTGCTATGCCACGGGGCCCCACGATTGATGGGGCCCAACACGATCAAGAACTAAAGTAATGTACTCTTGCACATGAATTGATTTTGAATGAAAGAGATGTAAATAACGCACAAGATATATTGCAATACATACTAAATAATAATTATAATGCGTTATTTCTAGAAGTATTAACTCTTTTAAAACTTTTCTTTACGTTGCCAGTTACTATAGCAAGTGCTGAGCGCTCTTTCAGCAAATTAAAGTTAATAAAAAATTATCTTTGGTCAAGCATGTGTGCAGAACGCTTAAATGCACTTGCTATGTTAATAATAAAAAAATAATCGCAAAAAATTGTAATTTTTCTGAAGTAATTGATATATTAGCAAAAACAAAATCACGCATTAAATAAACATGCTTTTGTAATATATGTTCATGTTTGCAATTTTTTTTACTTTACAAATTATTTAGGGCCCTAAATTGTTTCTTGCACCCAGGCCCCATTATAGAGATGGCCGGTACTGCTGGGATATAATTAAGTGGTAAAGAACTCTAAATGCATAAGGATCCCCCTATACTATATATATTAGATATATACGAATATATATACCGGATGCGTCATAAATTCGTGCAAAGTTCAAAAATTCCTAATAAAAGAAATAATGCAACGTAATTAAAGAAAAATTTTCTGTTTGCGTGAATACGATCAGAGGGACATTGGATACCCCCCCCCCCCTGTTTTTGTTTTTTTTTAAAGTTTCCAAAAGTAACCGAAAGAGGGCACTTTTGCGTGACCACGTTAAATCTGCATTGCAGGAAAGACATGCGTTACCTGTTGCCACCTTCATGCAGGATGATGCCCCGCCCCACATTACACATGATATAAAGACATTCCTGTTGGAATCTTTCACTGAAGACCAAGTTCTATAAGTCTTGGTTGTAAGGTTCAGTGGCCCTCACGATCACCAGACTTAAACCCCGGCAAATTTTTAGTTGGGGGGATACTTAAAGTCTCGTATGTACTGGGGCAACCCAACCACTTTTGTGGAACTGAAAAATGTCATTCGACAGACAGTCGCTGCCATCTATGCTACAATCATCTGTAATGGGCTTAGTGACGCGCGTCATTTGCCTATTACCTTGTGCTGGTAGTATTGTTGAACATCTGTTACTTTAAAATAAATGCACAGTCTCATGTAATTGTGATCTGTTTGATTTCCTGTTTGACTTTGCCTGAGTTGCAAAAAACGTCTCAGTATGTTGTGTGAGCGCCCTCATTCAGTTACTCTTGGAAACTTATTTTTTACATGGAAAAATATCCAATGTCCCTCTGATCTTATTGGCGCAAAAAGAAAAATTTTCCTAGCATTGCTTCTTTTATTATGAATTTTTGAACTTTGCACGAATTTATGACGCACCCGGTATATATATAACATACAAAACCTGAAAACCTTTACTAATTTCTAAATTCTTTTAAATTCCCTTGGGCGTAACGCGTTGAAATTAATTGCGCAGTTCGGTTTTAAGATAAAAGATTTTGAGTGTAACCTAAAAACTAAACTAGGTAATCAACATATCGCCCCTTTAAATCCCCAATCTCTCGTGTGAAACTTATATACGAAAACAGATGAACTCTGTCCCAGATTCCTGGGTTTAGCCAATAATTGCAGACAAATATGTCATGTGACAAGGGGCTCGTAAAGTCTATAAAAACTCAAACATGCTTCTAAGAGTAGATTTTGGCGTGACTCTTGCTCATTAAAGACGCTATAACCTTTCGAGTAGAATGTAAACAAAATTGTATTTGCGATGAGAAAAGCGGATTTTTTTTAGCACTGTAATACTTCTATCCCCCACCGTGGCATGCCGGACCCAGTCACTCATTTCACGGTGCTGGGCCGGCAAGTTACACACACACACACACACACACACACACACATATATATATATATATATATATATGTTTTATTGCTAATTTTTATATGCATTCTCCAAGTGAGGAGAAGCTGGAGCATAAAAATTGTAGTTGAAATTTATTTATTGGATTTTACGAATTAAATTGATTTCCAAAAACACATATGGTGTATATATAAGCTTACCTACCTACATACATACATAATATATAATTTGTTTTAATATACAAACCTTAAATACAGTAACGTACATAACGTACAGTGTATGCGCTTAAAGGTTATATTTTCTTCTGACTTACGAACTACAGTAAACTTGTGAACGACACATTCGTTATGAACGCTTCCATGATTCCATAATATACTAAAATAGGAAGGCTACTTGTTTCCATGTAGATAATAGTTCGTCATCAAGCTGAGGACTTTGGTAAGAATGTTTCAATTAACAATTCACAAATACGATTGCATTTGTAAAATTTAAAAAGTGTTCACTACGTCTTTAAAATGAGTTCAATTAGTCTGCATCTGGAATCATATTCATATTCATTGATGGCAGTTGGTGATATTACCTATATAATTTTACATGTATATTGCAACGAAATTACTAATAAAAAATAACCGTTTTCAATACCTCGGTATTTATAAAATTTCCAAAATTCAGTTTTTGTGATTCAACCATCGCAAAATTGCAGAAAAATATTGATTTATTTACAGCATTGTACTTTAGAAATTTTAATATCGCGTGACAAGTTCTTTAGAAAACGTAACAGATTTTAGTTAAAAGATTTCTATTATTATTGAGGGACATCAAAATAATGAAAGTGAACATGAAAACCATACAATTCTTCGACGCATTCATGATTTTCTATCTCCCTGTATAACATAATTATACCGTTTAACTAAAATATCATGTTATACTAAATCCTTTTTTTTATTTTTAAGTTAATAAAGGGAAAACAACAAATACATGCATGCATAAACTGAATGCATTTCATAGATTCTAAAGAAATATAACGAAAGTATCAGAAATCTTAATGAAAAAGAAGGAAATATTTTCTGAAAGCTTATGCATAACAGATGTGTTTGAAAAATTGCAAATTTTACTGTATATATTACTATGACAATTGAAAGATTTTAGAAACTCATAGAATGACTACCAATATTATCCCTTGTAAAAACGCGTAATTATAATTTTTTTCCAATAAAGATAAAAAGATCCTTTGTTAAAACAGTATTCTGCAACAGCATTCGATTAATGTAAACTATTAGCAGACACACGCAGTTGAATAGTTATAAATTTAGTTGCCGAAGCAATTCTTTCCCACTTAGAGCTCGAAAAGACGATTTATGTGCAGTAAATTTTCCTGTTGAAAATACATCATACTAAATCCTGTGTTCGTAAAAGATTTCCTTCAAAATTCTCGCCATGGAAATTAGTTTTAGATACCAATTTAAAGAAATTTTCTGAACTTGTATGAAATGTTTATTATAGAGTGCTGTGTGCGACGTTAAATTCAGGAGAAAAACAATACAATGGGCTTCACACAACTGAAAGAAACCGACAGGAAGAATCGTAAGATATGTGCAATTTTTGAATGTTCAAATTCTTTATATAAATAGATTTAAATCTAGTTTCCAACATAAAATTGAAACTATATTATTCAAGCCTTCATACACTGTATTGGAACTGAATACATATAACTTAAAGAAGAGAAAGAATTAAATTAAAATAAATAGCAGAAAGTGCATGATATTTGAACGAAACTATTGTGATCTTGAAAATAAATTCACAATATTATTTTTCAATTTCAGTTACTCAATAACTTGAATAAATTCAGTGTTTTTGCTTTAACACAATTCAAAGATCTGCATGAGAATCTCCAAATTTCAACAAATAATTTGTTAAATTTATTTATAAATAAAATTAGAGAGATATCGGTTGTGACATACGGCTGTTTCTAATACAACATTAATGTGACGTCATTGAATGATTCAAAAAAGTATTTTCTTTCCCGAACAACCAAGCAAGAAAAAAAAATTGTATATTTTTGGAGATGAATGGTTATAGATAAAAAACATAGCCACAGTGTTGAATTTATTCAATAATACTAAAAATTTTACCAAATCCTAGTGTGTCTAAAATATTCCCATCAAAGTTATGATTCGAAAAACTGTTTTCAAACAGCATTTTCGAAAATTTTTATGCATCTGTAAGATACGTGTTTAATGGAGTGCAGTGTCAATTGCAAAATTTAGGATAATAACACTTGAATGGGCTTTACATAATGGAAAGAAAATGCAAAGTTTAAGCGCAAGGTATGTGCAATATTTGAAATATTAAAGTCTTCATTCTGTTATCCAGTTTAAAATATATAAAACGAAGTATTATTCAAGGTTTTGTTCGTTGCATTGTAATTAAATAAAACAACCTAAGCATTAGAAAGCAGTATGTAAAAAAAAGTTTAGGAAACAGAGTATAACATTTGAGATAAACTATTGTGAAATTTCAAATAATTTCCCTATTTTTTTTATAATTTCCTTCCATTTAATAACTTGAAGGAATAAAAGGAGAGTTTTAACTTTAACTCTAATTAAACATCAAAGAGCGCACGATTTTTATATTCTGCTGGAATTCATAGAAAACAAACGTCTTATATTTAAATGATGCCTAAAAATTCAATCTTATTTTCACTCAGATACAAATAAGCAAGAATAAAATATGTCAACTGTTTGATTTTCAAGGAAAAAAAATTGGAAAAGCAACAATGTTTTATGTGACATAAACACCGGAAGCGTTGAATGAGTATATCGAAAATTAAAATCGCTTTATCCTGATATAATCCGTCAAAGAGAGGTATGTAAATTTCTATTAGTAGATTAGTTAATTTTGGGTTTTGTGCAACCCCTGTTGCTTTCACAAATTTTTATGAAAAGTCTCTTATATAGAATTTTCTGATGAGAAAATGTCACGAATATGAGTGAGGAAGCTTAAGTTTGAATCTGTTTACATTTACATATTTTTGGAGTTGAATATGTATACATAAAATTTAGCCACAGTTTTAAATTCAGTCTGTTTCAAATTGTCGGTATTTTACATACAGCTATATTACACCAATATACTTAATTAATTCACTTTAGCGAAAGTATGGCTTTTTTTAAGAAATGCAAAGATATTCCATCCTTGAATATTAATGAAAATGGATCAAATTTCCAGTCACTGAGTTTTATATCAGGTCCTCTCTTTGTGTGGGGCATCGATATTGGTGGAAAGAGAACGTCTTGCGTAAAGAAGATATCTTGGCTATGCAATACTTTATCGTTGGTGTCTGTGAGCTGCTTGACCCTTTTAGTATTAACTAATATTTATGCACTAGGTACTGGTTATAGTCCAGATCATAAAATGGAAATTTTGAGAATTTTACAGCAGTTTAATGTTGTGTTTATTTGGTGTTTTGTGTTTAAAGCGAAGTCCAGGATAAAGTCAGTCATCGACAAAATACTTTACTTGGGAAACGATCTAAAAGCATCAACGACTGGAACATTTAAGATTAAATGCTTCGTATGGTTAATCACAGTGTATATCATAACTTTTCTATTTTCTGTATATCCACTTAAGGAGATTAGATATATTCAAATGAGCAAACATTTATCATTTTATACTCTTGCTCTGGAATCTCCCTACACTTTCATCATTGTAGGTCCGTTTTTTGTCCTGTACACTACTTTCGACATTGTGTTTCCTGCATGCTTTATCACCTTGTACATCTCGCTTTGCAGATATCTACAATCACTTCTCACGAGACACATCAAGATGACTATGAATACTGCCTTGAAGCCTTTCATCAACCCATCAGAGATCAAAAAATGTTTCCATAGATATCTATCCATTCTTTCGGTTTTACAGAGTTTCGAGAAAGTCATGTCTTTTCCGATATTCGTTGTTTTCGTCTACAACGCCATTAGTATATTTTACAGCTTGATATTTATTTATAACGTAAAACTGCTCGGTGCCGTGTCTGTCTATCGCCAAGTGTTCAGAACGACGAGCAACTTCGTTTGTATATCAAACATCACATTTTTCGCATCTAAGGTGAATGAATTGGACCAAACTGCAAGGGACTTTCACGCTAAGGTTCTCCAAATATCGCTGGTGGAAAGCCTCGCAGATATCAACCAAAAACTTGATTTTTTGAATTTGAACAATCGTCCATCGTTTGTGCTGAGTGGATTCGGATTCTTTACCTTCACGAAGAATTTCTATCTTTCCACCGTTGGCTGCATTTTAACATACACTTTGCTTATCTTGAGTTTGTGAATTGTCTTGCTAGGACAAATTTTATATAATCATATCAAAATTTAACACATTTTAAGACTGTTGTGCATAAGTTATATTACGAAAATAAACCTTAATTTTAAATTCCGGGAAAATAGATCTTACAGATTCTGAGCTTGCATAAAGTAGTTCAAGGGAAGAAACTCCGGAACACTGAAATATTTCTGATAATATATATATATAGTATATATATATATATATATATATATATATATATATATATATATATATATATATATATATAGTATATATGTATATATATATATATATATATATATATATATATATATATATATATATATATATATATATATATATATATATATATATATATATATATACATATATATATATTTATATATATATATATATATATATATATATATATATATATATATATATATATATATATTTATATATATATATATATATATATATATATATATATATATATATATACATATATATATATTTATATATATATATATATATATATATATATATATATATATATATATATATATAATATATATATATATATATATATATATATATATATATATATACATATATATTTATATATATATATATATATATATATATATATATATATATATATATATATATATATATATATATATATATATATATATATATAATTTTACGAATGTAATTACTTGTACTTCGTTGTAGGGCTGCGTAATTTTTTCAAGAAAGGAAAACAGAGGGCACAGGACAGATGCAGAAGAGGCAGTTTAAAGCAGGGTCGAAATGACAAACTATTCTTAATTTCGCTCCTTTGAATTCCGACCGAGGAAAATCCGATACAAGTAACTCACATGTCAAAACAATCTAAAACTGGATCTCATAGTTTCTCATTACGCTGTGTAGAATTAATCTATTGTCGTAGAAGGAAAATTTCAAAACAGATCAAGGGGAGGTGAGAATGCCATCAGAAATTCATTTCTAAAATGATACGCGTAATTTTCCGATGACGGTGCATAAAGCGCGCGTTATCCAAAATTGGAAACACTTTTGAAAACTTTTATCGTCGTGATTCGACAAATCATTATCTTGTAGAAGTAATCATAACGGTTGAACCAACTCTTACTTACATCTAGTTTATTGAAACATTAAAATCTTGGTTAAATAAATCATTTACCAAGGTTCGTCCGAAGAACGTTAATACACTCATGAGAGCGGGGCTCATTATTCAAATTCCGCACGAGACCCCCTCTCTCTGTATCCGTGCCGACTTTTCAAAAGTCCAAGTCTATTCTAATCTTCATTCGCTACCGGCGTCGGTATTTATGCATTCTTCTCAGCAATTTCTCGAACAATCTCACTAGCACACCGGACCTCTTCCGGTTCCGCCCTCTGTAGACCACCTATGTTGAGTTTCCTTCCCGACGGCTTTTCTCCTTGGAAAAGCGCGCCGCTAATGGGTTTAACAAATCATTCTAAATGACCTGTGTACCTTTCCTATTGTCGCGCATCTCCAAAGGTGTATATCGTTCGACACCAGTTTGTGTTTCTTTTGGGCTTATTGAAGACGCTATTACTCACCTTCATCAATTCCGGTTAAGAATGGGAGACGAGAGTCTGGCAACTTTAGACCATAGACGAATCGTCAGACAATGTGTCTAAAAGAAATAAATTGCATAGATGCTGAGATCTCCCAAAATATTTGGAGATATTGGGACATTGAATAATTCATATTAAATAAGATGTGTGTACTTATATGCGTAATATAAAAATATATATATAAAACAGTCCCTTAACTGACTGACTGACTGACTGACAGATAACGCTCAGGCCAAACCGCTGGACCTTTAGGGCTGAAATTTTGCATGGCGATTCTTTTTGTAGTGTAGGGGTGCACTGAGAGAGAGTTTTGAAATACTTATTAGATTTTTAAAAATTAAATTTTGAAGCTGTTTTTGTAAACATTATTTACGTTTGTATTTAAAATAATAGTTTGAGGGTTATAAAATTAATATAACGAAAAAGATAATAAAAATTCCTTTAAAATAAAATCTCTTTCAAATCATTACCTCCATTTTCTGAATTTTGGTGATTTTTTAAAGATCTTCAGAATTTTTAGAATTTCATTTACTGAATGTTAATCACGTGGTTTTTTTCTTTTTGTGATACTTTAAAATAATTTTGCATCCCCTGCATAACAACGAAATAAATTTATAAAAAATATTAACAGTAAAAGATAAAATTTAATGACTAGACTAATTGAGATGGAAGTTTTTTGAGAATTTAATTCAAATTATTATGTTATGTGGATATTAAATATAAAAATTAATTGCATACATTGATCGTTGTCTTTAATTTGAATATTTTCTTCTACATTATTTTGTGTGTAAAAATATCCGTTACGATTTTTTTATAATTATATATTTTTTTGGAATTAATTGCATAGATTGACCGTTGTATTTATTATAAATATATTTTTCTTGTTTTTGTTTTAGAGCTAATTGCATAAGTTGACAGTTATATTTAATTTGAATGTACCCCGTAGCAAGAACGGACAGTCACCTAGTGTATATTTATATATATAAATATATACATATATATATAAAATTACATATACATATATATATATATATATATATATATATATACCGCCCACATTTTACAGTGGTTAGCGAATTAGGCTTGGTCGTTTCACGTCATCCCCCATTATGAAGTATTCACGAAAGGTCTCACGAAGTGCCTCCATATTAGAATATATATATATATATATATATATATATATATATATATATATATATATATATGGTTGAATATCACATCCATTTATCGATACAAATAAGTCTTTATCAATTATAATACAGATAGTTGAAGATAAATCAGCCTTTCGAAATTTAATATTCCGTATATTTATATCCTAATATTATAAAAAAAAGCGTGATTCATTTACAAACTTGCACTTTAGAAATTTTATAATCATGCCATATGCGCTTTTGGAATATTCGTGTAATCAAATTTTTGTTAAACCATTTCTCTTATTATTGGGAAGAGGAAAGTGAACATAATGCAATTCCTTTTGCAAATTTATAATATTTTCTTAAATAGGTAAAATGGTTTGTCTGTAAGCACTATATACAATCATTCTCACTAGCCTCTCAAAAGAAATATATACCAATGGGATTTTAAAGTTCATTTTCTGACTGTGCGAAAAAACGTTGATAAAAAAAGACACGAGTTGTACGCAAACTATTGTCTGGAACGGTAAATCCCATTTTACAATACTTCTGCAACTAAACTAGATAAAAAAATATAAAAAATATAAAAAATACACACAATTTTAAATTGAATGCATTTCATAGATTTTAAATACATATAGAAAATTTTCAAAATATTAATAAAGCAGAAAGGAATCTTTTTGTACGAGAAAATGGCTGAGGATTGTATTTTGGAGCATTCAAAAAGTCGCTATAATTATTTCTATGACCGTTGAAAGATGTAAGAGTTTGATAGAATAACCGCACGAAAACTTTTCGGGGAAAATTTTCTGGGGGCCTATGATTGTTATCATGTATTCCAGTCGATATTAAAAGATTGTTTGGAAAAGTAGTATTCTGTAACTGCATTCCAGTGATGGAAGCTGGTAAAAAACAGCGCACTTGAATAGTCATAATTTTCGATGCCAAAGCTATTCTTTCTCACTTAGAGCTGGAAAAGACGATTTATGTATAGTAAGAATTTCCAGTGGAAAAGAAATCATTCTAAATTATGTGTTCCTTAAAGATTTCCTTCTGAATTCTCATCAAGTTTGATACCACTTTAAGGAATTTTCATGCAGATATATAAAAAATTTTTTTTATAGAGTGGTGTGCGATGCTCAATTCAGGATAAAAACACTACAATGGGCATGGAAATGCCAGGAACATCGCTAGATATATGCAACTTTTGAATGTTAAAAGTCTTCAAAAAATATTTTTTATGTAGTTTCAAATATATAATTGAAAATATATTAATACAGGTATCATATACTCTATTGGAATTTAATGCATACAACTTAATTAAGGCAAAGAATTCAGTTTAAAAAAATTTAAGATAAAGTGTATGATATTTGAACTAAACTATTGTGAACGTGAAAATGAATTCACAATTTTCTTTATCATTTTCTTTCCTTTAATAACTTAAAGAATAAAAACAGAGTTTATGTTTTAAAACAAATCAGACATCTGCATTAGAAGCTTCAGAATTCAAACAAATAATTTTTTTAATTTATTAACATATAGAACTAGAGGGAGCTCTATTTTTACATCTTGCAATTTCTCATACACTGTTAATTTGAAGGCTATGAAAGATCCTAAAAAAATTACTATTATTTACTTTCACAGAGAAACAATGAAGGATAAAAAATGTCAGATGTTTAATTTTAAAGCAGTGAATGAAAATTAAGACAATGACTGATATGACCTCAAATAGAAAAGAACTGAATTCGTATACCGAAAACTTAAGAAAAATTTTAAAATCACTCTACGCTTATACAATATCATTAAAAAGAGATATGTATGATTTTATAAAATGATTAGTGAAATTTGGTTTTTGAGTAACGCCTGTTGCTTTAGCAAATCTTTATGAAAAATCGCTCATACAGAACTTTCTGATGAGAAAATGTCACAAATGTATGCAAATATAATAAAGTTTGAAGTTGTTTCCATTTGTATATTTTTGGAATTAAATGTGTATACATAAAAGAACAAAGACACGGTGCTGAATTTAGCCTGACTCCAATAGCCGGTATGTTACATATAGTTTTACTACATGAATATAACTAGTTAAATTACTTCAGCGAAATTGTGAGTTTTTTAAGGAAAAACGAAGATATTACATCCTTGAATATTAATAAAAATTAATGACATTTACAGTCACTGAGTTTTATTTCAGGTCCTGTCTTTGTGTAAGGCATAGATATAGACGGGTACAGAAAGTCTTGTGTAAAGAAGGTATCATGGCTATTCATCACGTTTACAATATTGTCTGTCAGTTATTTGACAGTCTTATTATTAAGTAATATCTACTTTCTAATTGCTGGTTTGGATAAATATCATAAGATGGGAATTTTGCGAATTTAAATGCAGTTGAATGCTGTGTTTATTTGGTGAATTGTATTTATAGGTCCAAGATAAAGTCTGTCCTTGACAAAATAATTTACCCTGGTAAGGCTGTACATGCTTATACAAGTCGAACATTTCCTGCATACTTCATCAACCTGTACGTCTCGCTCTGCATATATCAACAGTCGCTGCTCATGAAACACGTCTTGGCGACTATGAAGTCGGCCTCGAAACCTATCATCAACTAATCAGAGGTCCAGTCTTTCGGTCTTACAACGGTTCGAGAAAGTCATGTCTTTTCCGACCTTTATCGTTTTCGTCAACAACGCCATGGGTATATTCTACAGCTTGTTAGTTATTTTTAAAATAACCTCGTACGGTAACGCGTCTCTCTGTGGCAACTTGTTCAGAGTCGTGAACAACTTCGTTTGTACATCAAGCATCACGTTTTTCGCATCTAAATTGAATGAAGTGGTCCAAACTGCAAGAGACATTCACGCCAAGTTACTCCAGGTGTCGCTGGTTGAAAAACTCCCAGATCTCAACGTAAAACTTCCATTCTTGAATTTGAACAATCGTCCATCCTTTGTTCTGAGAGGATTTGGATTCTTTAACGTTACGAGGAATTTCTTCCTTTCCGCCGTTGGGTGGATTTTAACTTACAGTTTGCTTATCATGAATTTGTAAACTCTCCATTACTTGGGAAATCTTGGAAGTATATAAAAAATTTGCACATCTTAAGACTTCTATGAACAAGTCATACTGTCGTAACTGAGGTCCATTTTAAACTAAGGGACAAAGCATCTCTCAGATTTCTAGATTGCATAAAATAAATCAATGTTAGATGAAATTCTAGAACAATCCTAAGATTTGTTCTAGATTTTTTTATTCTAATAATTGCATTTTATTAAGATAATTACTTCTACCTGGAAATCAATATAACGACTATTATAGAACTCACTTTTGATTTAATAATTTTAAAGTCATTCTTAATGATATGTATAAAATATATTTTTTATTTGTTTGGTATAACATTTAGTACATTAAATTCTAAAATTTGAAAAAAAATATTTGAGAAAATCCTTCCTTTTTCGGTACATTTTTGTGATAAATGGAGAACATTAAAGGGATGAGGCTTTATTCCGATCCTTTGCATAGGTTTTAAAAATAAATCTTCTATCACTTTTGTTTGGCAAATATTCTTCGGAGATAAATACGGGATTTTGAATAGTTGGGTCAACAGTTTTGTCTCATGCTTGATTCTTAATTAGCAGCCGCAGATCATCTAGGCGACAGATTTTGGGATGGGCTTTGTTAAATGTTTTTAATATTTAGTTTCATAGGTTTTTTGTGTGTTGATTTTCATTTATTTTCTTTTCCACTTTAATTTTGTGTTTGAGAAAATGCTGGAGAGCTCTAAAAAGACGATGTACAATAGTCTCGGTCGTCAGCAAGATATTAGTTTTAACGGTAAGGACTCTAGGATAACCATGTTGTTCCAATCTGTCTCAAAGATATACAGATCATAAGTTGATAAACATAAGACAACCATAAACTGATAAACATAAGACAATAATGAAAATAAATCTACCTATAACATATAACGCTTAAAAAATAGTCATTCTACTTTACATTCTATAAATATACAGGGTGGTCATAAAAACACTTTGCCTATATATGGACCTCTAGCGGTCGTTCCATTGAACCGATCGAGATGAGATTTCAGATATAGTTATTCAGAGGTATGAGCTCGGGATTTTGTGAACGGAAAGAAAGTAGCGCTCACGGTTACGGTTTTAGGTAAAGAAACTCGAAATTTTCGATTGGCAACGCCTACTTTTTCCCGTCGCAGAATGCTCAGTGCATGCGAAAACCCTGAATAGCGTTGGAACGGCACGTGTATCAGAAAAAATGGACGCATTACGCACTTAAAAAAAAACAGCTCGGCGAACGGCCTAAAAAAATACGACGGGCACGGAGGGATTTGCGTGTAACAGATACTAATTACGTGTTTCTGTATTATTTTTCATTAATTCATGAAATGACGGAATAAGAATGGAATGCATTTTGTACAAAACTAGCGTTTATCCTGCTGTCCACTTGGTATAGTGGTTAGTGTTCTGAACTGCCGTAGCACGGGACGTGTCTTCAAATCGCGAATAAGGCCTGGTCGTTTAACAGTCATCTACCTCATAGAAAGCAACGCTGGCTCACCTACGTGGTGTTCCCTAATAAAGTAGCTAGAAAATAACGGTGAATAACGAAAGGTGAATTTTTTCACGACAAAGTGACACCGCATAAGAGAGAGAGAGAAAAAAGTTTCTTCCTCAATATTCGCAATATTCCTTGGGGGACTCGGGGCCTTGGGATGTCTGTTGGTCTTACCTGCATCCTATTCAGAAAGTTCCCCTTGAGGTAACTGAATTGGTTACAATGACCTAACTTCTAGGATAGAATTGGCTGCTGTTTCGCCATAACCGTCACTTACGGAATTGGGGTGTGTATGCATCTTTGACTTTGCATTAGGATTATTTGTGTGCTTGCATGTGCGGTGCGATGAGCCCTTACTGTAAGTTGTGTTTTTCTTTTCATTTTCTTTTGACTAATTGCTTCCTTGGGGGACTCGGGGCCTTTGGATGTCTGTTGGTCTTACCAGCATCCTATTCCGAAAGTTCCCCTTGAGGTAACTGAATTGGTTAGGCTCCCTAATGAAGAGACCTTACGGTTACCTCTATGTTGTTTTATGGTTCAGTTCCGGCACTTATACAGAATCTTGCCTTTGGTGCGTGGATGCCCTGAGTGCTTGATTTCTGTTTGTTTTTGTCTATATTCGTATTATTTTTATCTTTCTCTGTTGGAGTATTTATTTGTATTTTTTTCATTATGAGGATATGAAGCTTCTGCGCTATCCTCTATTGAAAGTGTTTTATGTTTTCTTTGCAGGATTTGTTTTAAGTTAAAGTGATTTAGCAGTCTATGCTTGCTTTTTATTTTTTGTTTATTTGATTTGTTTATATTTTACATTACAAGCTACTAAGTCGTTAAAAGCCATTGAAAACTAGTAAATTGTTCTGTTTGTACACAATTTCAGTTATGATAGGTGCTAAACAGCCTTATATACAGGGCGAGGCAGAATGGACTCCCATATTTCAAAGGATAATAAAAAACGAATGAAACAATTCACAGAATAAAAGCTTTTAAATTCCGAAATCTATTTATAAATAATCTTTTAAAAACTCGCTTTTGAAAATATCATCTGTCGGATTCCGTCTGTTATTTGCGAACGACCACGAAAGATGTTTTCTAAAGCAGTGGTCCGCAGACCGCTTTAGAGACCCACCGAGGGGTAGAAAAAAACATTGGACTGGTCATTGAAAAATATGTTTCATTTTTCTGTGACATATTTATAATATTTTTATTTATATTTATCATATGATACGATATTGTTTTATAAAAATTTGTTATAAAAGGTGTCAAATTGTCTTGCAACTCTATACTTGCATTCGCCTCTATCTATCTGGATGAGAATGGCTTTTCGAAATTAGTTACTATACAACTATCAAGACTTAACCCAGAAGATAATGCAAGAACATCACTCTAAAATATTTCAACTAATACTGAAAAAAAATATTATTCAAAGTCCAGGTTTCCTTTCTAATTTTTTTGTTCTATTTTAATTTTTTATAAATAAATACATTTTATAATATTCAATGCTTTAATATAAAGCTTATAATTTTGAATTCATTCTCTATTACGTAAATGAAATACAAATACATAATATTTCAGTGTGAAATTTTGGTTACAAGCGATTTTGAAAAAAATAATTGTAGAAATCTATTTATTTTGCAATTATTAGGCAAAGTAAACATATACCCACAATCTACAGTTCACTGATTGTTTAAATAGTTTGTAAAAATTTACTTATTTCATTTTTCTATTTTATGTTAACATTTTTCTAATTGTTTAAAAAAATTTGCTACTACCAAAAAATGTTCATTTGGAGTCGAAGGATTTTTTTTATCTAAACAGGGTGGTTTTCCGACGAAAACAGTCTGTGCACCACTGCTCAAACATTTTCCTTCACTTTGTTGGTCATCTGTGGGGGAATGGCATCAACTTCCTCACGAATGGCGCTCTCGCGGACTCGTTGCTCATTTTCAGGTGTTCTAATGTTCCGAGGATGACCCCTTGGTTTCCGTGGTAATAGTAAACCCACTTGACTCCCTTTTAAAACCCATCGCAGGGTTGTTTATCGATCAGGAATGGCATCAGTGGTGTAGAGCCCGAAGCAAACTATTCGTTAACACGACAACAACAAAAACAAGTGCTTTTGAAATATTCGCGTACTCTAATCATTGGTCAAAATATTTCTATTATTGTTGAGGTGTATCACGAAGAGATAAGTGAACACGACTAAAATGCAATTCTTTCGGGCTTTCATGATTTAACAAAAAATTAGGATAAAAGGTTTGTGTATAAGCATTATATACCAACATTCTTACAAGTCTTTTCAAAGAAATTTCTTCGTATATTTTATTAAAGTTCATTGTACTAAAAACGTAGATAAAAAGATTTCTTATATGCAATCCAATATTTGGAACATTAAATTCCATTTTACAATATTTCTGCGTCCAACAAAAATAAATTAATATAGAAAACAAAAAAAAAATACACGCATTTTTAAAATGAATACATATTATAGATTCTGAACACAAAGAAAAAACATTTCAAATAATTCCTGATGTAGAAAGGAAACTTTTCTGAAAGATAATAGCTGACAGATAAATTTGAACCATTCAAAAAGTCACTGTAAACATTTCTATTTCTAAATCTATGAATGTTATCATGTTTTCCAATCAATATAAAAAGATGGTTTGAAAAGTAGTATTCTGCCACAGCATTGGAGTAATGAAAACTAGTATCAGACAGACGCACTTGAATAGCCATAATTTTCGCTGCCAAGGTCATTCTTTGCCCCTTAGAGCTGGAAAATACGATATATGTGTAGTTACAATTTCCAGTAGAAAACAATTCTTTCTTGAAAATTCGAAAATAATCAGAAAAAATGTCTTTTGCTTCGATGTGGTTTGAAACAATATAGAAAATTTTTATGACAAAAATTGTCACGCTTGAGATCATTTTCTTGTACCTTATTTCAAAATTTAGTAATTGTGATTTATGGATAAAAAATCATAAAAGAATTATTCATTTACGAATTGGTACTTCAAAAATTTTATTATCATGTTGTAAGTTCTTTTGCAACCTTCTCGTAAACAGATTTTTGTCCAAATATTTCTGTCATTATTGAGGTATATAAAGAGAATGAAAGTGAACACGAAAACAGCGCAATTCTTTTGCGAATTCATGATTTGCTTTTTAATTTCGCTAATACGTTTGTATTGTAGCAGTATACACCATTATTGTCCTAAACCATTTAAAAGAGTTATGTGATAATAGAGTAAAAAAATTTATTTCCCCACTGCGCTAAAATAAATAGTTAGAAATCATGAATTTCACTCAAACAATTGTCTGGAAGGTTAAGTCCTTTTTAGAACAATTCAGCGTCTAACAGAAAAAATTATTAATACAGAAAAAAAAATTCTATGCACTTTTAAATGGAATGCATTTCATTGATTCTAAACAGAAGAGAAAATGCAAAGGCATTAATAGAAGAATAGAAAGTAACATTTTCTGCAAGGCAGTCGACAACGAACCATTGTTAAATTCGCTGTAATATATTTGTATAACTATAGAAATTGATTTGGGATTGATACTTATTATAATTGTTTCGAGTCAATATAAATTTTTTTTTGTTAAAATAGTATCTGTAGGAGCACTCAAGATATGAAAACTAGTAGCAAACTCAAGAACTTCGACGCAAATGGTTTCGCTGGCAATGCCATTTTCTCTCTCTTGATGAAACGGTTTCTCTAATTAGAGACGGTTTCAGTTTAGCAAAAATTTCCAAAAGTAAAACAAATTATGTTAAATCCTTGTATTCCTAAAATGAGCAAATTGCTTCCAAGTTCTGATTATAAAAAATATTTTAGGATATCATTTTAGCGAACAGTTTAAAGAACTTTCATACAGCTGAAAGAAAACTTTTCTATTGAGTGTTGTGTCCAGTGCAAAAAGTCTGTGTAAAATCACTACAGTGTGTTTTACATAACTGAAAGAAAACACCCAGAAAAATCGCAAAATATGTGGAACTTTTGAAGTGTTGAAAGTCTTCATACAGATATTGTGTAAGGTAGTTTCAAATATATAAAAGAATATGTACTATTCAAGGCGTCATACAATATATCGAAACTAAATACAAACAACTTGAAGATAAGAAAACAATATGTAATAAAAAGTGTAAGAGAGAGTGAATGATATTTGAACTAAACTATTGTGAATTTGAAAATGAATTCCTTTCCTTTCAACTAAAAATTTTCTAAAGGAATATAAATAGAAATTTTACTTTAGCACAAATGAAGCATCTACATTAGACGTTGCGAAATTTTAGCAAATAATTTGTTGTATAAATTTATAAATAGGACTAGTGAGAGAATAATTTTTACATCCTGCTGTTACTCATACAAAATAATGGTGATGTTAAAAAATGATTATGAATATGTGTATTCTAAATTTGGGTCGTAAGAATGCCAACTGTTAAATTTTCAAGCGATAAATTAAAATTAAAACAACGATTGATGTGACCTGAAAACAGAAAGAATTGAATGAGTATACGGAAACTTAAGAAAAATTTTAAGATCATTTTCTGATGATACAATCTCTTGAAAAAACTGTATGCATGTTGTCATTATATAAACACTGAAATTTGGTTTCCATGCAACGCCACTTGCTTTCACAAATCGTTATGAAAAGTCTCTCATATAGAAATTTCTAAGAGAAAATATCGTGGTTTGGGGGATTATGCTTAAATTTGAAGATGTTTCCATTAAAATATTTTGGAGTTGAATATATATATTTGAAAATTTGTCCATGATGTTATATTTGGTCTTTCTTCATTAGACAGTGTGTTGCGTATAATTAATATTACATCAATATAACTAGTTACATTATAATAGCGAAGGTATGGCTTTTTTAAGGAAAAAAGAAGATATTCCATCCCTGCATATTCATAAAAATGAATCACTTTTCCAGTCACTGAGTTTTGTATCAGGTCCTCTCTTAGTGTACAGCATTGATATAGGTGGACAGAGGACATCTTGCATAAAAAGGATATCATGGATATGGAACATATTTACTTTTTTGGCTGTTAGCAGTTTGATTCACTTAATTTCCAGTAATATTTACTTACTAATTGCTGATTTGGATCAACATTATAAAATAAGAATTTTGAGAATTTTCCTAATGTTGAACGCTGCGTTTATTTGGCATTTTGTTTTTAAAGCCAGGTCCAAGATAAAGTCTGTCGTAAACAAAATAATTTACTTGCGTAGGATTCTAAATGCCTCTAAGACCCAAACATTTCAGATTAAATGCGCCGTATGGTTAATCACAGTACACATAACAGCTTTTCTATCATCTTTGTATCCATTCAGTGAGAGTAATTTTTTCAAAGGTGCAAAATATTGACATTTAATACTCTTCATGTAGAATCACCGTACAATTTCATCATTGCAGGTCCGTTAACAGTGCTGTGCTCTTGTATCATCGATGTTTTTCCTGCATGCTTCATAGCCTTGTACATCTCGCTTTGCAGACATCTACAATCGCTGCTCATGAAACACGTCTTGTTGACTATGAAGTCGGCCTCGAAGCCTATTATCAACGCATGGGAGGTGAAAAATTATTTCGATCGATACCTATCCATTCTTTCAGTTTTAAAGCGTTTCGAGAAAGTCATGTCTCTCCCGATCTTTATTGTTTTCGTCAGCATCGCCACGGGTACATTCTACAGCTTGTTAGTTATTTTTAGAAATCCCTTGTACAGTAGCGGGTCTCTCTACCTCAACTTGTTCAGAGTGGTGAACAATTTCGTTTGTATATCAAACATCACATTCTTCGCATCTAAGTTGAATGAAGTGGACCAATCTGCAAGGGACATTCACGCCAAGTTACTCCAGGCATCGCTGGTGGAAACCCTCTCAGATCTCAACGCAAAACTTGCATTCCTGAATTTGAACAATCGTCCATCCTTTGTTCTCAGTGGATTCGGATTCTTTAACTTTACGAAGAATTTCTTTCTGTCCGCAGTTGGCTGCATTTTAACTTACAGTTTGCTTATCATGAATTTGTAGATTCTCCATTATTTGGGAAATCTATAAGATTTCCCAAATGAGGTATGTCAAAAATTTCCACATTTTACGACTGCCGTTAACATGATGCCGTAACGGATGTAAATATTAATGTACGGGACATAGCATCTCACAGATTCCTATCTTGCATAATATATATCTAGGTTAGGAGATGAATTTCTAGAACAATATTAAGTTTTTTAATCTAATAATTTTATTTAAGGGGGTCTAGGACAAAACATTGTTCGAATTTTCGAAAATATTTTTATTGCATTAAACATTTTTTTCGTTCTTTTACGCTTAAATTGACGTATAAATCATGTTTCTATCTTAATGAGAACAGGATAAATTGTTATTTTTTTGCAACATTCTAATAGTAGCCAATCGTATTTTAAAACTGTAAGTGCGTTTTTCTTGATGATGGGTTTTTTTCCCATTTCTCGTCTTTTAATTGTTATAAGTCAAGAACCGTTAAAGATAAATGGTTGAAACTTAGAAAATGTATTTCACAAGTATTTTGCTTTAATTTTGATGCAGAAAATTTGAAAAAGATATTCCCTTTTGAAAATATGAATTTTTTAAAATAAGTTACATAATTTTTTTTGAATTTTTAATCTAAATAATTTTAATTTCTTTAAAGATTAATATTTCGAAAAATGATGAATCGAAATTAAAACTCATATATTTCTGTTTAATTAAATGAAAAAAATTTGATATTCGACAAATAATATTTCGAGCTATAAAGATTTTAAACTACCCTTATTCTATTAAAAATTTTAAATTTAAAAATTTTTTAAAAACTTTTTGAGAAACTTTATGATGTGATTTTGTTTACAAATTATATGGTTGACCATCACAAAAAAAAATTCAAATTTTAACTCAATAAATAAAATTTTTTTAAAAATGTGTCCCGGAACCCCTTAATAAAGATAATTACTTTTACTGGGAAATCAATATAATAACTGTAATAAAACGTAGTTTTAATTTAATAATTTTAAAGATAGTTTTGATGAAAAATATGAAATATATTTTTTAATTGTTTGGTACAACATTTAATTCTATATTTTTGATAAAATGAGAAATTCCTGCCTTTATCGGTATAATGGAATTGTATGAAGGGAAAATATTAACTGGATGAAGATTTATACCGATCCTTTGCATTGGTTTTAAAAATTTATCTTCTATCTAGGGTTTCCAATCATCCGGTTTTTCTGTAAACTCGGTTATCGAAGAGTAATTTTAAAATTGTTCGGCGGATAACCGATTAAAAATGAGTATTGCTACACTTTAGTTTTATTGCTTTTAAATTTTAAAAACAAAATTTTAGTCATTTTTTAAAATTTAAATAACAGTATTTCAAAATTACTAATGCATTCTGTGATGCACAAGAAAGCCTTGATCGGATTTTTGTACAGAAATTTCTAAAAACAGAAAAGGCTCTCTCTGAATCTGTTGAAGTTGGTTTCGTTGTTTTCAGTGTCTGATACAGCAATTCTATATTTTGTTTTCTCATAGATGTTCTCTTCAAGATGTTAAATTTTTGCCTTAAACTGCCGCTATCGGTTGATATTCCTACATCTTTATCATTGGGCCCGTTTGAAATGTATGAATTTAGTTCTTCCTGTAATTCTTTTTCTGTTTCACAACTGGATACGAATTCTTCACATAAATTGTCGTCTTCATCTTCTATTTGTTTCAACTTTATACGAATTTAATGCAGACTTTTGTTTTTAACTTTTATGCTAATACACAACGTTATTTCTGGAATAAATTTCAAAAACTCATTTCTCAAATATTTCACAGATTTAAAAATAATACGTCGGGATTCAAATTTTAACGGCTATTTATATGGAAAATTTAAAAAAAAAATTTAGGTCCTGTAAACATTAGAAGGATATCTGATATGGTAAAAATAAAAAAAATCTCTCATATCGGATATGCATACATCCAATATAAAAAAAATGGAATTCATTTTAAATTTAATTGTAGCTTGTTTTGTTGCTACGGTAACAAAAAGTCAAAACACCTTTTGTTAATCGATGTACAATGCAGCAGGGCTCGAATTCAATACGAGGATGCAATAAAATAAATGGATTTTAAATTATTTCATCTGCCGAATTTGCGCGTTAGAGGAAAAGAACATTGTAAAACAGGGAATTTAAAAATCAGTGCACCTATAAATTGAATGCGCATTGAAGTCTAGAAAACAGATGTGGGGAAGATTTTAAAACATTAGAAATTTATACACACATTAGATTTTAAATAGAGCGCTATATAGTGGTAGACGACAACCGTCGAATTGCAAATATTCAGTAGAACCCCGTTATAACGAACTTCAAGGGACCAAATGTTTTGTTCGCTATATCCTAACCGTTAAGAATAATGCTAGAGTTCACAAATGTATAACTCATTAGTTGCAATGTGCATCCAATAATAATGTAATAAAAAAAGATAAAATCTATCAAAAGTTATCATTAATATATTAAATCGACTAAAATCGACTGTATTAAACTGGCAAAATACTAATTAAATTACATACAATAGGAAAACGGCTGGACCAAAATTTGCGTTCGTTATATCCGTGAGTTCGTTAAATAACGGTTTCGCTATAACGGGGTTCGACTGTACTTGGATATCTTCCTTTGCTGCAGTGATTTCTGAAAGAAAAAACGCTGTTATTCTGGTAAAATGTTCCCATGATAAGTATGAAGACAAAAGAAGCAATTTTTAATTTAAAACTTTAGCCGCGATCTTACTCCGAACTAAACACAAATTTCTGATTTAGACGTCGAAAGAGGTATCACGAATAATTCCAGATCCAGAATAAATGTCTACTTAAAAATATTATTTTTATGGATCACTTCTAAAGAATTAAAAAAACTAGCCTGACTTATAAATTCTGCCAGAAAGAAATTCAGAATTATTATATCTCCTTACTAACCAACACTCGTTTTTACATTACTTCGTCTTTACAGCAGTCATGCTCTAAAGACGAAATATAATGTCGTAAACGGAAGTTTTAACTTTAATCATATATTTTTTAACGCGTCTGAGTGCGGTGTAAATTATTGCAGGATTTTGCTAGATAATTATTTACCTTATCTATCATCTTTGTTCTTTGGTGTTGTGTTTGCTTTAGATCAATTAGAAATCTTTTGAATCTCTCTTTTTTTTTCACAGTTATCCATGAACTTGCACTTACACACTTTTCGGTGGTAACACTTTGCTTTTACACATTTTGAGGTGGCAAAAGGCAAAGTGGTGTAAGTCACATTTTCAATTTTTTTTAAGAGGGGGGCAAAAATGTAATCTCCATGATAAATTTACAGTGGAATTGCAAATAACTATTATTTGCAATATTATAATAATTATTATGAATTATAATTTGTTCAATTTCTAGTAGAATTTTTTGTAGTTTTGCGGTAAAACGTTTTAGACTTACACCACTTGACATACTGACTTACAGCACTTTTTCTTTCACCCCCTCACTCACTGCTGATGCAATCCGTCAAAGAGATGTATGTAAAATTCTGTTAGGTGATTAGTGAATTTTGGGTTTTGTGTAACCCCTGTTGCTTTCACAAATCTTTATGACAAGTCTCTCATATACAATTTACGGAGGACAAAAATGTCACGTATGTGAGTGACAAAGCTTAAGTTGAAGCTGTTTTCATTTTCATATTTTTGGAATTGAATATGTCTACATAGAACATAGCCACAGTGTTAAATTCAGTCTACTTCAAATTGCCGATATTTTACATATAGTTATATGACATCAATATAGGAAATTAAACTACTTTAGCGAAAGGATGGCTTTTTTGAGGAAAAACAAAGATATTCCATCCTTGAATATTAATAAAAATGAATCACAATTCCAGTCTCGAAGTTTTATATAAGGTCCTGTTTTTGTGTACGGAATCGATATTGGTGGAAACCGAACGTCTTACGCAAAGAAAATATCGTGGTTATGCAGTACTTAAACGTTGGTGTTTGTGAGCTGCTTGACCCTTTTAGTGTCAAATAATATTTACTTACTAAGTACTGCTTATGATCCACATTATAAAATGGAAAATTTGAGAAATTTCCAGCAGTTTAATGCTGCGTTTATTTGGTGTTTTATGTTTAAAGTCAAGAGCAGGATAAAGTATGTCACGGACAAAATTCTTTACTAGGGTAACGTTCTAAAAGCATCAACGACTGAAACATTTAAGATTAAATGCGTCGCTTGGTTAATCACAGTGCACGTCACAGTTTTTCTATTTACTCTATATCCATTTAGGAAGAATATATATTTTCAAAAGACCAAAGTCTTGTCGTTATATATTCTTGTTTTATAACCTCCCTACACTTTCATCGTTGGAGGTCCGTTTTTCGCCCTATGCGCTGGTATCATCAATGTTTTTCCTGCATACTTCATCGCCTTGTACATCTCGCTTTGCAGATATCTACAATCGCTCCTCACGAGACACGTAAGGATGACTATGAATACTGCCTTGAAGCCTATCATCAATCCATCAGAGATCAACAAATGTTTCCATAGATATCTATCCATTCTTTCGGTTTTACAGAGTTTCGAGAAAGTCATGTCTTTTCTGATCTTCATTGTTTTCGCCAACATAGCCATGGGTATATTCTACAGCTTGATATTGTCGCGTAGATTCGAATTTATATCACAGGAAATCAATGCGAGAGCTGCACTAGAGAACTTTATTCAACCTGAACTGAACGCTAGCTCGACTTATATACAGTCACCGAACTTTCTGGAACGGTAGAAACTAGAATTAGCATATAATGAATTAGCATATAATAAATTAGAATACAATAAATTTGCATATTAGAACATTCTGCATAAAATGAGAAATGATAACAAAGGAAATTTGAAGAGAAGCAACTTGCATCCAGCGGGGCTCGAACTCATCACCTTCAGAACCGCAGCCAAACACCTTACGCCTGTGCCACGACAGCTACGCCCTAGATTCGCTACATTTCCCCCTACTTAAGAGAAAGCAGCGTCCCGCTGCAATTTGGTTTGGCTTCTGGTAACAGGTCTCCTGGAAGGGCCATGTGCACCCACGTCATCCAATTGTTCCTTTGGATCAGAGTAAGGTTTTAATCTCAGGACATGGACTATGTCTTTTGTATCTCGTCGTCTTCTATCCCGTTCTATACTTTCTACTTCGTAGGTTACATCAGATAGGCGTCTTGTAATTCGATATGGTCCGAAATAACGCCTTAAGAGCTTTTCAGACAGTCCAACTTTTCGCACAGGAGTAAAGACCCATACTAGGTCTCCGACACTGTAGCTGACTGGTCGATGTCTCTCGTCATATCGTTGTTTGTCAGTTGCTTGGGCGTTGAGGATATGGATTTTAGCAAGCTGTCTAGCTTCCTCAGCTCTGGTGATTAATTGTTGTGCATAACTATCGTCTTGGTTCTCCGGGTTGTGTGGAAAAATTACGTCAAGAGGAGTCTGGACATCTCTACCATGGACGAGAAAGAATGGGCTGAATCCGGTGGTATCTTGTTTTGCTGAATTGTAAGCGAAAGTCACGAAGGGTAGGATGGTATCCCAATTTCTTTGTTCAACGTCTACGTACATCGACAGCATGTCTGCCAATGTTTTGTTAAATCTTTCTGTGAGACCATTGGTTTGTGGGTGGTAAGCGGTCGTCAGAAGATGAGACGTCTGGCATAATTGATTGATGTCTTTCACAAGGTTGGATAAGAATGAGCGTCCCCGATCACTTATCATTTCCCTGGGAGCTCCGTGCTTTAGTATGATTTCTTCGACTATAAATTTGGCGATCTCTGTGGCCTCAGCAGTTGGTAATGCTTTTGTAACTGTGAATCTCGTCAGGTAATCTGTGCAAACAATGATCCACTTGTTCCCATTTCGAGTAGCTGGAAAGCGTCCGAGGAGATCTATTCCAAGTTTGGCAAATGGTTCATCGGGGGGTTTTATTGGATGAAGTTGCCCTGGTGGAAGTTGAGGTGGAGATTTTCGTCTTTGGCATTCTCGACAGTGAGACACATATCTACTCGTGCTGCCATACAGTCCTGGCCAATAGTATTTTCGCCTTATTCGGTCGTACGTCTTGGCAAATCCGAGATGACCGGCGGTTGGAGCGTCGTGGAGGCTCTTTAAGACATCGAGGCGGAGTTGTTTCGGTATCACCAAGAGCCATTGTCGTCCCATAGGATCATAGTTTTTCTTGTATAGCACGCCGTTTCTCATTTGATAATTGTGGAATCCATCACTCCTCTTCAAGGTTTTAATTATGGACTTCACCCGATCATCTTTTAGTTGTTCTTTTCGGTAATCTGTGATGGACGCAAAGAAGGGGATTTCATCACAGTTCTCGGCTACTGCTTCGAAAAGAGGCTTTCTTGATAGGCAATCGGCATCGGAATGTTTCCGACCACTCTTGTGCACGATATCAGCGTCGTATTCCTGCAGCCTCAAAGCCCATCGTGCAAGTCTCCCCGAGGGATCCTTTATGTTGGCGAGCCAGCACAAAGAGTGGTGATCTGTTACGATGGTGAATGGTTTTCCAAACAGATAAGGTCTAAATTTACTAATCGCCCAGATGACAGCAATACACTCTTTTTCGGTCGTGGAATAGTTTATTTCACTTGGTGGCATGGACCTGGAAGCATAAGCTATTGGTCTTTCCTTACCATTTTGGACCTGTACTAGCACGGCACCGAGACCATAGCCGCTAGCGTCTGCATGAATTTTCGTTTCCGCATTTGGGAGAAAATGTCCCAAAACAGGGCCACTTGTCAGTAATTTTTTGAGTGATGAAAAAGATTCATTTTGTGCGGTGCTCCACGAAAATTTTGCATCTTTCTTCAATAATTCCTGTAGGGGCTTAGCAATATCAGCGAAGTGCCTAATAAATCGTCGGTAATACGAGCACAAGCCCAGGAAACTTCGGACGTCGGTGATATTTTCCGGAACAGGGAAATTTGCTACAGCAGCTATCTTTTGCGGATCGGGATATATCCCATGTTGATCAACCAGGTGTCCCAATATAGTCAGTTTCTTCCTGCCGAATGAGCATTTGTTAAAATTAAGCGTCAGTCCCGCCTCTTGGATGCATTTCAAAACTTTTCTTAAACGTACTTGGTGTTCTGAGAAATTCGGCGCATAGACAATGATGTCATCTAGATAGCAAAGACAGATATTCCACTTGAGACCCCGTAGTACCGTGTCCATCATTCGCTCAAAGGTAGCTGGAGCGTTGCATAACCCAAACGGCATGACTTTAAATTCATAAAGACCATCTGATGTTACGAAGGCTGTCTTTTCTCTGTCTTTCTCATCAACCTCTATTTGCCAGTAGCCCGATTTTAAATCCATAATTGAGAAAATTTTCGCACCTGCTAGACAGTCCAATGCGTCATCGATGCGTGGTAGCGGGTAGACGTCCTTCTTAGTGACCTTATTCAATTTTCTGTAATCCACGCAAAAACGCCACTCACCATTTTTCTTTTTTACAAGTACGACTGGAGACGACCAAGGACTGTTTGATGGTTGTATTACGTCTTCTTTTAGCATCCTTTGTACTTCGTCTTCAATCGCACGTCTCTCAGTGGATGAAATACGATAGGGCCTTTGCTTGATTGGGGAGGTGTCCCCTGTGTAGATTTTGTGCTTCACAGTATTGCATCTGGGCTTCCTCGATGTTCCATTTACATCGAAAATGTCACTACATTCTTCCAGCAGATTTAATAACTCGCCTTCTTCAACAGGAGTCAACTGAGTATCTACAATTTCTTTTAATTTGTCCCGAGTTAATCTTTCTCTGGACTTGTGTTCCCTGGAACCTTCTCGATCTCTATCCCTCAGAGAACAAATGGCGTCGTCGGCTATGGTGATTAAGCTGGCTATATTCATCCCTTTTGGTATCAACTGAGGTCGTCGAGAGAAATTCGTTACCCATAGATTACAGCAGCCCTTCTCAACGTTAATAATTGAAGCTGGTATAGATAGCTCTCTTTCACACATTAGAAGTTTGTTGCCAATAATTAGAGCTTTATCTGCTTCCATAATGACTGGATTTATAGCGCATATTTGCCTTGCTGACTTTGCTCCAATTACGTAATCTGTTGCGGCAAACAAAGAGCAATCTGAACTACTTGACTCCACGTTTTCTGGAAGGATTTCGGCAAGTTGAAGCTTTTCGTTTCCACAATCTATGATGGCCTCAGTGGCGCGAAAAAAGTCCCATCCAAGTATCGTTTGGTGGCTGCACTGCGGGAAAACAAGAAATTCAAACGGTTTTGCATTCTCATTTAAGTTGATTCTTAATACACAGCGTCCTGAGGCAACTACAGGTTTTCCGCATGCAGTTCTCAATATAGGTCCTCTCTCAGTAAACATAGGCGCATTCAATTTTCTGCGTAATTCTTCAGATATGACAGAATAATCAGCACCTGAATCTACGAGGGCTTGCACACATTGTCCGTTTACTGTGACATAGGTGGTGTTCCTCTTTAACTTGGTGGTAGTATACGTCGGAGGATTTTCTTCATCTGCGGCCTCACCTCCTGCACAGGTCGCTGGAGTTAGTTTTCCTCCCTGAGTCGGCGGGGCGATTGGCTAGAGCGGCGTACAGGAGATTGCGACTGTCGGCGGTTGAAGGAGCGGCGAGGGTAGGGTGAACCGCTTCTAAAACTGGAAGATGTGGGGTGCACATTATTGTCGTCCAAGCTGTATAAAGAGTCGGCGTCCATATCACGTTGAGAAAAGGCTCCATATCTTGTAGGGTCCATGTTCTGTCGGGGGTTGGATGTTCTAGCGGCTTTTGCATTTGCAAATACCCGTCGTCTTTCCCTACAATACCTCAGTACGTGTAACGGACGTCCGCAGTGATAGCATAGGGGTACATTATTAGAAGTTCTCCACAGGTCCGTTTTGCGCTCTGGAACACTGTTGACCCTAGCTTCACGCCTTGGCTGAAGCCTAACTGGAGCTGAGGGGCGCGAATTGGTGGTGCGTCTTCTTTGACCTGTGAGCGGTGCTAGGGCTTCCATTACTTCCTCCCGTACCACAGATGCGACATCATTTGGTGTACTTGGTTCTTCGCTAATGTAACATTGGGCTTCGGGCAAGATTTTTTGCAGTTCTTCCCTGACAATTGCACGTACCAACGATCCTATGTCTCCTACTTCCGTTACGGCCGACGCTGTAGAGACATTAGGTAGCCTCTGGAATACTGGGCGGACGATACGTCTTCTTCGAAGGCTTTCTATCTGACGACAGCGCTTTACAAACGCATCGACGGTGTTATAGTCCTGAACCAACAGGATCTGGTATAAGTCCTCTGAAATTCCTTTCATGAGATGAGCCACTTTTTCGTCTTCTGGCATGTCGGGATTAGCTTTTTGGCACAGAGCAAGCACATCTTGAATGTACGACTCAGATGTCTCCCCAGTATGTTGCGCACGTGAGAACAACAGCCTTTCAGCTTGGCGCCGCATATCGTCTGTTCGGCAAAAAGTATTGTCTAGGGATTGCTTAAACGTGGCCCAATTAGTAAAAGTGTGCTCATTGTTATCAAACCATTGTCGGGCCGTTCCGGCAAGATAGAAGATGACATTCGCTAGGCACATCTGTTCATCCCAACGGTTATACGTGGCGATTCGTTGAAAGTCTTTAAGCCACCTGCTGACATCCTGTAGGTCATCTCCGGTGAAGAGGCACGGATTTCGGGGTAACTGGTATGTAAGGAACGGCACTTGTGCGATGTTGAATGGAGCAGGGCTGGCATCATTTGGAACCTTTGGCTCCGTCTCGTTTCCCTCAGGCATTTTTCTCGGACCTCTTCTAGGATCTGGTAACAAGCCAAACTCAGGCGAGAGTCCTCGTAACCGTTGGCTTCTGCGTAGATCTTCCGTCGTACCTATCGTAGTACCCGGCGCCTCCACCACAAATGTCGCGTAGATTCGAATTTATATCACAGGAAATCAATGCGAGAGCTGCACTAGAGAACTTTATTCAACCTGAACTGAACGCTAGCTCGACTTATATACAGTCACCGAACTTTCTGGAACGGTAGAAACTAGAATTAGCATATAATAAATTAGCATATAATAAATTAGAATACAATAAATTTGCATATTAGAACATTCTGCATAAAATGAGAAATGATAACAAAGGAAATTTGAAGAGAAGCAACTTGCATCCAGCGGGGCTCGAACTCATCACCTTCAGAACCGCAGCCAAACACCTTACGCCTGTGCTACGACAGCTACGCCCTAGATTCGCTACAATATTTATTTATAACGTAAAATCGTTCGGTAATGTACCTGTCTATCGCCACGTGTTCAGAGCGGTTAGCAATTTCGTTTGTATATCAAACATCACATTTTTCGCATCTAAATTGAATGAAGTGGACCAAACTGCAAGGGACATTCACGCCAGGTCACTCCAGGCATCGCTGGTGGAAAGCCTCTCTGATCTCAACTCAACACTTGCATTCTTGAATTTGAACAATCGTCCATCCTTTGTTCTGAGTGGAGTCGGATTCTTCAACTTTAGGAATAACTTCTATTTGTCCACCGTTGGCTGAATTTTAACTTACAATTTGCTTATCTTGAGTTTGTGAATTCTCTTTGTAGGTGAAATTTAACATAATGATATCAAATGTTAATACATTTTAAGACTGCTGTGTACAAGTCATATTACCAAAATAAACTTTAATTTTAAATTCTGGGATAATACATATCGCAGAATCTGAGCTTGCATAATATTGTTCAAGTGAAGAAACTCTGTAACATTGTAATATTTCTGATAATAAACATTCTGGAACTATAGGAAGTTGATTACATGTACTTCGAAATCAGTATAACAACCATTTTAAAATATGTTTTTTCATATAATTGTTTCGTATTGAACAATTGTTATAATTTTTTTAAAAAGTTCGATTATGATTTCATTGTAAAACATCAGTGTGACACGTCACAGACTTTGACGTTTCTGGGATATAATTTAGTGTTAAAGAACTCTAAAGACATAACGATCACCCCATACTATACATATTATATATATATACAGGGTATATCTGAAAAAGTGAGCAAATCCTTACGGGGTGATAGAACGCATCTACACGAGCAATTTCGTCATACCAATTATGGGCGGAACGCAAACAGCGAGCCGCTAGGTGGCGTTGTAATTGGTATAAGTCTTTATAAATTACAGCGACCACAGCTTTTGCCTATACGTCTTGATCAAACTGACAACCGGAAGCGACGTAGTAATACCTGCACTCGCAGTGTTATTTTCCCACTAGTAGGTAGCCCGTCATTTTGACGTTATAATGGAAAAAGTATATGAAAGTTAAAAAATATCCCGAATTATCTAAAATATTGCATTTAATCGACACCTTGTAAAAGGAAACCCTTTCATTATTTTTTATTTATTTAGTTTTTCATGCGATTGGAGTAGTAGACTGCCATCCAACCCATCATTTTGACGTCATAATACTAAAAATGACGTCATAATGGAAAAAGTATATGAAAGTTAAAAAATTTTTACAGTTCACTTCACGATTCATTCACATTCAAGTTTATTTACTTTCAGAATTCATCGCAAAAGTAAAGATTTTTAAAAACTGTTAAATATACAGCTAAAAACATCCAATTTTTTTTTAGTTCTGAATGTTTTATAGAAAAATAGGCTGAACAAATGTGATTTGATGGAGAAGATATTTGTTTTTAGGTAAGAAAAAATTCTGATCCACATCTGAAATTGAAATTAAGCCTATTTGGCGGTTTGTTTACTGAGGGCTTCAATTGAAAGATGAGTACAGCCCGGAAGCGTCATACAGAGACAACGGCTATTATATATAGGATGTTCGGTGACATTTTTCATTCATGTAAGGCCTGAGGATGCCGGATAGACAGTACAGATCTGCCATCCACCCAAGGCACTCCAAGCCCCCTGTAACTGGTATAAAAGGGTCGTTTCTGAAACCCAACGGCATTTCTTACCTTAATATATTTTATTATCCTAATTTTAAATTTTTAATACCGAGCACTCGCAGCTTGATAACTTGCGTACAGGAGAAAAAGTCGTCGCGACCTAGGTACTCCACTTTTAAAAACTATGCTGGACTTGACAACGGCATTTCTACCATAGATTGCCGAGAGGATGGCTGGTTATACCAACCATGAAATGGCGGATATGCACTTCGGGCAAGGTGGTGAGGACGGGAATGCGAGTGAGGCACAGAGACTTTACTGGTACCGGTTTCCGAAGAGAAGCACTCCAGATCGGAAAACAGCACTCCAGAAGCACTCCAGATCGGCTGTATGAAACGAGATCCTTCGCCGAAGCCAAGAAAGACACAGGGGGTGAAAGGAGTGTGAGGAACTCTTTAGATGCTAATTTCACATGGCGATGGACGAGGTGGTCTCATAGCTTGGCTACCAAGATCACCAGATCTCTAGTGTTTGGACTTTTGTTCATGCGGAGCCATATGAAATGCCTAATCTACGATTGTCCCATCGAAACCAATATGGAAACAGTCGCCAGGATCGCCGCTGTTGCCGGTGATATTCAGGAGATGCTTTTTGTCTAAGCAAATGTGCGTCAGTCCCACAGGTGTGAATCCGGCATTACAGCTGGAAACTTTTCTGAGCAATTTCTGTGAACATGTACAACAATTGCATCCCTGTACAATAATTGCATCCCTTTAATAAAATGGTTTCTGAAGTATCTCCTCTCATTCTTGTTTTAATTCTTTAAATGTGACAGTGGAAAACTAACTTTTGACTTCAAAACGCTTGAGTTCCGACCAGACATTCTATGACGAATATTGTTTGTATAGCTGTGTTCTATCACCCCGTAAAATTTTGCCCACTTTTTCAGATTCACCCTGTATGTCTATATATATATATATATTTAAATTCCCTAGGGCGTCACGCGTTGAAATTAATTGCGTAGTTCGGTTTTAAGAACAAAAGTTTTGAGCGTAACCTAATATATATATATATATATATATATATATATATATATATATATATATATATATATATGGATTTGTTTTATTGCTAATTTTTAAATGCTTTCCCCGAGTGAGAGAAAGCTGGAGCAGGAAAACTGTAGTTCACATTCGTTTATTTGATTTTGCGTATTAAATTGATTACCAAAGTGACACATGCTGTATATACAAGCTTACCTACCTACATACATACATAATATATAATCTGTCTTAAAATACAAACCTTAAATATCTTCTTACGTAAAGTGCATGAGCATATATGATATATTTTCTTCTGACTTACGAAATACAGTAAACTTGTGACCGACACATTCGATATAAACGCTTTCATGATTCCACAATATACTAAAAAAGGAAGGCTAATTTTTTCCATGTAGATAATAGTTCGTCATCAAGCTAAGGACATTCGTATGATTTTTTCAGTTAACAATTCTCAAGTGCGATCGCATTTGTAGAATTTAAAAAGTTTTCCTTACGTCTTTAAAAAGATTTCAATTAGTCTGTATCTGGAACCATACTCATATTCATTGATGACAGTCGGTGAGATTAAATACATAATTTTACATGTATATTACAGCGACATTGCTGGAATAATAGGCTATTCAATTCCTCGGTATTTATAAAATTTCCAAAATTCGATTTTTGTGATTCAACCATCGCAAAATTACAGAGAAATATTGATATTTTTAAAACCTTGTACTTTAGAAATTTTATTATCGCGTGATAAGTTCTTTAGAAAACGTAACAGATTTTTGTCAAAAGATTTCTATTTGTATTGAGGGGCATCTAAAAAATGAAATTGAACATGAAAACCATACAATTCTTCCACGCGTACATGATTATGTTATACTGGTAGAGGCCAGTATAACATAATTTTCCCTTTCTACCAAAATATCATGTTGTACTAAAATCCTATTTTTCAATTTTTAAGTTAATATGGGAAAACAACAGATGCATGCATATATAAACTGAATGCATTTCATAGATTCTAAACAAATATAACGAAAATATCAGAAATCTTAATAAAAAAGGAAACATTTTCTGAAAGCTTATGCATAACAGATGCGTTCAAAAAATTGAAAATTTTGCTGTGTATATATCTACGACAATTGAAAGATTTTAGAAATTGATAGAATGATATCCAACATTATCCCTTGGAAAAAAGTATACATAATATAATTTTTTTTGAATCAAGATACAAAAGTCCTTTGTTAAATCAGAATTCTGCAACAGCACTCTAGTAATGAAAACTATTGGTAGACACACGCAGTTGAGTAGTTATAAATTTCTTTGCCAAAGAAATTCTTTCCCACTTAGAGCTCGAAAAGACGATTTATGTGTATAAATCGTCTTATGTGTTCGTAATGTGTTTGTAATTTTATGTGTTCGTAAAAGATTTCCTTAAAAATTCTCGTCATGAAAATTAGTTTTAGATACCACTTTAAAGAATTTTCCTGCAGTTGTATGAAATGTTTATTATAGAGTGTTGTGTGCGATGTTAAAATCAAGAGAAAAACATTTCAATAAGCTTCACAGAATGGAAAGAAAACACCAAGAAATTTCGTAAGTTATGTGCAACTTTTGAATGTTAAAATTCTTCATATAATTATTTTTCAATCTAGTGTCATACATAGAATTGAAAGTATATTAATCAAGGTTTTATACACTGTATTGGAATTAAATACATATAACTTAATGAAGAGTAACAATTAAGTAAAAAAAAATAAAAGAAAGTGTAGGATATTTGAACTAAACTAGTGTGAACTTGAAAAATAAATTGACAATAAATTCACAATTTTCTGTGTCATTTTCAATTATTCAATAACTTGAAAAAAAATTAGTGTTTTTGCTAACACAATTTTGCTAACACAATTCAAAGATATGCATAAGAAGCTCCAAAATTTAAACAAATAATTTGTTAAATTTATTTATAAATAGAACTATAGGGAGATCGGATGTGACGTCCTGCAGTTTCTAATACAAAATTACTGTGATGTCATTGAATGATCCTAAAAAGAATTTCAAGTATTTTCTTTCATGAAGAACCAAGCAAGGGAGAAAAACTGTATATTTGGGGAGATGAATGGGTATACACAAAAAAAACCACAGTGTTGAAATTACTCAATCATGCTAAAAATCCCAGTGTCTCTAAAAGATTTCCATCAAAGTTATGAATCTGAAAACTGTTTTCAGAGAGCATTTTAGAAAATTTTTATGCCTATGTAAAGTACGTTTTTAATGGAGTGCAGTGTCAATTGTGAAATTCAGGATAATAACAATACAATGGGCTTTGCATAATGGAAAAAAATGCAAAGCGTAAGGTATGTGCAAAATTTGAAATATTAAAGTCTTTATTCTGTTATCCACTTTCAAATATATAAAACGAAGTATTATTCAAGGTTTTATACACTGTATTGTAATTAAATACAAACAACCTAAGCATGAGAAAGCAGTATGTAAAGAAAAGTTTAAGAGAGAGAGTATGATTTTTGAGAAAAACTATTGTGAAATTTCAAATAATTTCCCTATTTTCTTTACCGTTTCCTTCTATTTAATATCTTGAAGGAATAAAAGGAGAGTTTTAACTTCAACTCAAATTAAACATCTGAGAGCGCACGATTTTTATATTCTGCCTGAAGTCATAGAAAACAAACTTCATATTAATAAATGATGCCTAAAAATTCAATCTTATTTTCACTCAGAGACAAATAAGCAAGAATAAAATATGTCAACTGTTTGATTTTTAAAAAATTGAAAAGCAACAAAGGTTCATGCGACATTAACACCGAAAGAATTATATAAGTATACTGAAAACTTTTAAAATTACTCTCTGCTGATACAATCCGCCAGAGAGAGGTATGTAGAATTCTATTAGGTGATTAGTGAATTTTGGGTTTTGTGTAACCCCTGTTGCTTTCACAAATATTTATAATATTTGTGAAATATTTATGATATTTGTTTTCTTAATATTTAAGTCTCTCATTTAGAACTATCTGATGAGAAAATTTCTCGAATATGAGTGAGTAAGGGTAAGTTTGAAGCTGTTTTAATGTACATATTTTTGGAGTTGAATATGTATACATAAAACTTAGCCACAGTGTTAAATTCAGTCTGCTTGAAATTGTCGGTATTTTACATACAGTTATATTACATCCATATACTTAATTAATTCACTTTAGCGAAAGTATGGTTTTTTTTAGAAAAAACGAAGGTATTCCATCCTTGAATATTAATAAAAATGAATCGCTTTTCCAGCCACTGAGTTTTATATCAGGTGCTCTCTTTGTGTGCGGCATCGATATTGGTGGAAAGAGAACGTCTTGCGTAAAGAAGATATCTTGGCTATGCAATGCGTTAACGTTAGTGTCTGTGAGCTGTGTGACTCTTTTATTATTAACTAATATTTACGTATTAGGTACTGGTTATGGTCCAGATTATAAAATGGAAATTTTGAGAATTTTACAGCAGGTTAATGCTGCGTTTATTTGGTGTTTTGTGTTTAAAGCGAAGACCAGGCTATGACTGGTAAAGTCTGTCATCGACAAAATACTTTACTTAAGTAACGTTCTAAAAGCCTCAACGATCGGAACATTTCAGATTAAATGCTTCGCATGGTTAATCACAGTAGACATCATAGCTTTTCTACTTTCTGTATATCCACTTAGTGAGATTAGATATATTCGAATGAGCACACATTTATCATTTAATACTTTTGCTCTGGAATCTCCCTACTCTTTCATCATTGTAGGTCCGTTTTTTGTCCTGTGCTCTAGTATCATCGATGTTTTTCCTGCATGCTTCGTCGCCTTGTACATCTCGCTTTGCAAATATTTACAATCACTTCTCATGAGACACAGCAAGATGACTATGAATACTGCCTTGAAGCCTATCACCAATCCATCAGAGATCAACAAATGTTTCCATAGATATCTATCCATTCTTTCGGTTTTACAGAGTTTCGAGAAAGTCATGTCTTTTCTGATCTTCATCGTTTTCATCAACAACGCCATGGGTATTTTCTACAGCTTGGTATTTATGTATAAATTAAAATCACTCGGTGATGTGTTTGTCTATCGCCAAGTGTTCAGAACGATGAGCAACTTCGTTTGTATATCAAACATCACATTTTTCGCATCTAAGGTGAATGAATTAGACCAAACTGCAAGGGACATTCAAGCTAAGGTGCTCCAGGTATCGCTAGTTGAAAGCCTCGCAGATCTCAACGAAAAACTTGCTTTCTTGAATTTGAACAATCGTCCATCCTTTGTGCTGAGTGGATTCGGATTCTTCAACTTCACGAAGAATTTCTATCTGTCCACCGTTGGCTGCATTTTAACTTACACTTTGCTTATATTAAGTTTGTGAATTGTCTTTATTGTTCAAATTTTATATAATAATATAAAAATTTAACACATTTTTAGACTGTTGTGTACAAGCCATATTACCATAATAAACCTTAATTTTAAATTCCGGGATAATAAATCTTACAGAATCTGAACTTGCATAAAGTAGTTCAAGGTAAGAAACTCTGGAACACTGTAATATTTCGGAAAATATATATTTATATAATTTTAGGAAGGTAATTACTTATAATTCGTCGGAGGGCTGCTTTATTTTGTTAAGAAAGAAACGAGATGACAAAGCCTAGTTGCAGAAGAGGTGGTATAAAGCAAAGTAGAAATGGCTAACTATTCTAAATTTCGCTACTTTGCGTTCCGCTCGAGTAAAAACCGAAACAAATAACTTACATCTCAAAACAATCTAATATTAGATCTCATAGATTCTCATCATGCTATGTAGAATTTATCAAATTGTCGTAAAAGGTCAATCTCAAAACAGATCAAGGGGAGATGAGAATGCCGTCAGAAATTCATTTCTAAAACGTAATTTTCCAATGACGGGCATACAGCGCGCGTTTTCCGAAATTGGAAACACGTTAGACCATCGACGAATCGTGAGACTATGTGTCTAAAAGAGATAAATTGCATAGATGCTGAGATCTTTCAATATATTTCGAGATATTGGGACATTGTATAATTCATATTTAATAAGATGTGTGTATTTATATGTGTAATATAAAATAATGGATATTTATATATATGAAACGAATTTCAAACCTTTCCCTTCATTAACTTTGTCTTATCGAAACAGAAAATTATCCCTCATTCAAATTTGAACTAGGAATAACCAAATCCATCTATTAGATCTTCTCCGAAGGCCACGTGCAGCCAATACTTATATAAGACCGAAACTTGTAGAACATTCGAAATCATCACCCCATATGACGCGTTAAAGTCAGGTGTCAATTCTAACCAATTAAAAGTTCAGCGCGCCTGTACTCAAGGGCGTTAAACTAGAGTTTCGCCCTTCTGTGTCTTTTGTGTCTGATCTCCGTCCTAGCAACATGTAGTTCTTGCGCTGCGGGGTTTTTGACCCTTTGTCCGTAATGCTCCGGGCAAATTTAGTTGATGTACGCTTGTCCGACATATAAATTGTCAAGTAGGAAGTATGTTTGGAACAAACCTTTGAAAATGTGACCGAACTTTCGCCTCTACTTTTCTGGTGTTGGATTTCCAAGTTTTTCTTCTTCGTGTCCGCCACTCACTTGCTGATGCCGACCACGACCACGCCCTACAATGGTTCCACAACTACACCGCTTAATTTTTCGTTACAAGTTACCGGTCTGTGTTGCATCGCCCCGCCACAGCTATCATTACAGATTAGTCCTACCTGTCCCCCCACATCTCTCCTTTGTTTTTATTACACACACACACACACACATATATATATATATATATATATATATATGACACGAAGTCTATTAATTACTGGCTTGTGAAATGGTGTCTTATATCACGTTACTCCATCTTAACCTTTTTCCCTAAATAATTATTCTAAATAGCAGTCAGTGAATCAACAATGTGGACCCTTTGATGGCCACTTTAATATGGGAGCACCATATTAGGTGAATTAACATTCCTCCCTATGAAGGTACAAAAAAACGTCCAATCAAGTGATAAAATAGCACAATGATTACAATTGTTATTTTTTTTCTATGATGTAATCGTTAAGAGTACAAGATTCTGAACGCATGAAAATATATTATTACATATTTCAAAGTTTATACCCCTTTTAAATGTAGGAATAACCTCCTATATTTCATAAAAGGTTACATAGATAAAATCGTTTTCTTACAATGCAAGACAAATATTATTTACGCCTTTAAACTAAAATTCTCATTTCTGCATACTTAGAGTGTTTCCGGGGCACACGGGTCGAAGAAGATTGCATGCTCGTCTGTTAATTGGAATATGAACTTAGATAGCAATCTATACTGTCAAAAGAAATCCGAAAAAGTTCTTTGCTAATGAAATACCATTACCCGCAGAGGACATTTGTTAAGTGAAATTCTGAATTATTCGCTACATAAGAAAAATGTTAATATTAATTTGTTTACTCCAAAAAATGCTAGCAAACCCTCATAATTAGAAATGGCTCAGAGGTATTCGAACCTCCAATTACCTCATTCACATATCAATGACACTACTTATGGCATGAAATGATCCCCCTCTTAGGTAACAAAAAAAGAAAAGGTATGAAAGCCTGCATTGTGAATCAAATGAGCTTTTTAATTTGCAAATATACAAAAATATTTACATTTACATTTAATCCTAGTCACTTCAATCGTAATTAAAAATGGCATTTGTTGCTTTTCAAATATAAAAATTACCGAACAGTGGGGAAAATATCACAGAAAGCTTTAAAGCAACCAATAAGACACTTTTTCGAGTTGTTTAACAAATGTTTCAGCTCATTCTTCAGTCTTTTTTTCAGTAGCCTTGTTATCCAGACGAATACCAAACAGATTTCTTTTTAAAAATAGCATCCGAAATTCCAAGTTTATTTTCGGGAAATACTGGGAAAATTTAATCCCTATAATGTAGATAGAAAAGATGTTTTAGGCTTAAACAGTTACCTTTAACGATTAGAAATTATTAATATTGAAGTACAGTGTTTGAGTCAAGTTGAATGGAATTGTTTTATTGTTAATATTTAAACGCGTTCTCAGAATGAGGAGAAGCTGGAACATGGAAATTATAGTTGACATTTATTTATTGGATTTAAGGAATTAAATTGATTACCATAAACGCAATTGATGTATATACAAGCTTACCTACCTACCGGGTGGCCCAAAAATGCCCGACGATTTGAAAAATCAATTAAAGAAAAACGGAAGGCGATAGAAATGTACGGTTTGCTGCATTCTGCAGAGGTAACCAGGGAATTTATTCTCACCAATTTTCAAAATTAGTTACAAAGTTCGTCAACAGATGGCGCTGTTGACTGGGAAAACTATAAAATAATGTTTTCAAAATTACCCCCGTTAGCAGCAACAACGTGGTGCTGTCTGGGGACAAAATTTGCAGACGCCCGTGCAAACATTTCAGTTTGAATGTTTTGACAAGCAGCAGATACGTATGTATTGTTCCAGTTCATCTACAAATCGTGTATTGTGACAATATACCTGATGTTTCAAGTCCCCAAAGAAAAAATCGCATGGCGTCAAATCTGGCGAATAGGTAGGCCAATCCATGCCACTTTGCGTATGCTTCTCGTAGTCAAGGGCAATGACAAGATCACCGAAATGTTCGCTGAGAAAATCGAACACTGCAGCCGTTCGATGTGACCGGGCACCGTCTTGCATAAACCACGAGCTATTCTTACCGTCCTCCAAAGCTTTTTGAATGACCACGAATTCATGGAGGATGTGCTGATATTTTCTTGCAGTGATCGTTTGGTGTCCAAAAAAGGGCCCAATAAGTTCTCTGGAGGAAATTGCGGCCCAAACCATGACTTTTGGTGGATGCAGAGATGAAGGTACGGCTACATGCGTATTTTCCGTTTCCCAAATGCTCCAGTTCTGCTTATTAACGAAGCCATCTAGAAAATAATACGATTCGTCGGAGAACCAAATGTTTCCGACATCGATTTCGGAGGCATCCAACTTCAGCAGCGTAGCGTTTGCGAACGTCTCGCGAGCATTAATGGCATCAGCATTCAGAGCATGTTGAGTCTGGATCTTGTAAGGAAACAAGTGAAGGCTCTGACGCATAATTCAGTGTGTAGTCATTCGTCGTAGTCCAGTCTGACAAGCAACATGGCGAACGGAAACTCGGGGTCACTGTTGGATGATCTGCTGAACGACTGCAGCATACGCCTCTGAAACTTCTGGGCTTGGACAGACGACATTTCCAGCACGGTCGTCACTGACGTTCCCAGTACGCTGAAATTTTTCGAACAGTGCCTGTATTGTACTGTTTGCCGGACCGTTTCTGACATTAAATTTCCTTTGAAAACTGCGCCTCGTTGCAACAAAACTGTGGTCCAGGTGATGAAACTCCAAAACAATAAAAATACGCTATTCCAGAGAATAAACCATTTTCTAAGCATACGCTAGAATGTAGAAATAATACCGATCTGATAGGATGGAATGCGTATAGAATACCAGCGCCATCTATTGATGAGATTTGTAACTAATTTTGAAAATCGGTGAGAATAAATTCGCTGGTTACCTAAGCAGAATGCAGCAAACCTTACATTTCTATCACCTTTCGTTTTTATTTAATTGATTTTTGAAATCAACGGTCATTTTTGAGACACCCGGTACATGCGTAATATATAATCTGCCTTAATATACAAATCTTAAATATCTTGTTACGTACAGTGCATGTGCTTATAAGTTGTTTTCTTCTGACTGACGAAAAACCGTAAATTTCTGAACTACAGATACGTTACGAACACTTCCGTATTTACACAATATACTTAAAAAAGGAAGATTACATTTTTCCATGTAGGTAATAGTTCGTCATAAAGCCAACAATGTTGGTATGATTGTCGAAATTAACAATTCTTTAATGCGATCAGATTTGTAGAATTTATAAAGTTTTCATAACATATGTGGGCACAACACCTACTGTAAAGCATCCATTTGATCTTATGCTCTGGGGATATATGGGAGTAAGGTGGCTATATGGATGGGGATATATGGATGCGAGGTGGGGGTAATTTGTGTAAAGAGCAGAAAATACATCAGTGATGTATTAGAATCCAAATTCTAACCGTCAGCAGGTGAACTTTTCCGTGATAATCAGGATTTCATATTTCGGCCGGACTCTGCACCTTGCCATGTTTCTTTTCAGTGCAAACAGTTGTTTTAGTGAAATGATATTCTGTTACTTGAACGGTCATGCAACAATCCTCACCATAATCCGATTCGCAAACCTTTGCAGCCCATCAAAGAAGCTTGTTCATCAGAAACAATCACAGATTAATGTTCAACTATAGATGTAATAATATGATCATTGCATCATACTATGCTGCCCGAGGAACTAAAATCAGTGGATCACTCCATGGGACGTCGTTGTCAGGCCGTAAGTAGAACAAATTTCTTCCCAACAAAATTCCAATGAAATTACGAGAAACTTAGAAATTAACCCACCGACAGTTAAGTATGCATAACTCTTTTAAAAGAATAAAACTTTTTATAAAGTGTCTTGTATTATGTTCTAAACTAAATGGCAATTGCTATGATGCTTTCTTTTTGGTATAAAACTAAAATGTATTAGTCTTATAAGTAATTAAACTTCAAAATCAAAAATTCTCTAAAAGTTTTGCACAATTTTGGCCACTAGTCTAATAGTGTATATATATTTACAGTGGAACCTCGATCTATCGTTTTTCAAGGGACCGACTGAAATGAACGATAAATGCGGGAAAACGATAGATGCGGAAACATAACAAAGCAATATGATCGTTGGGACAGGATAAAATGAACGACACATACGGAAAAACGATGGATCCGAAAACGATCGATCGAGATTCCACTGTATATATATATATATATATATATATTAATATTTTGATGGATTGTATCGATACAAGTAAGTGTTTATCTAGCATCAGACACATACTCATTGATAACAGTTGGTGACATTACCTGTATAATTTTATATCTATACTAAAGCAAAATTACTGAAAAAATAAGCATTTTCAATTCCTCGGTGTAATAGTTTAGATAGGGGGGGTGGGTGGTTAATGGCACCAAATGTAATCATATAACATATAAGTCAAGTGACTAATTGGACTAATTTATTGTAGTACCTAGGTATAGACCAACTGTAAGATTGATTATTTGCTCAAATAACATAAATAATTACAAGATAAAAAGAACTTTTTATATACCATGTTTTTAAATTTTCTGTTTAATCATATAAGCTTGACAATTCTATGTATTAATAAAAACTTTTTTAAAAATTTTGATGAATTATCCCATCAACTTGAAAGAAAATGAAGTTAATTGGAAGTTAACTTGCGTTTAACATTTCCCGGCTGATAGATGGTTATCATCCCGGCTGATAGATGGCGGAACTAGTCTACAAAACAAAATTGACTGAAAATGAATTCAAACCTGCTTAAAGATGACTAAAAGTATCAAAAGAATGCATTGCCATCGTGTTCTGAGCTATTCTAAGAGTTTCAAATGTCTAGCTAGTCAGGAAGTTAGTTAAAAATCGATTACAAGATCTGGACTGGACAAACACACAAACACACAAACAAACAAGAAAGCGAGTTAATAAAAACATGTAAAAATGACACATTGCGTTGTGATTAGAATATATCATGGCAATTCTGATTGAACTTACTAGACGGCTTTATTAGAAGAACACATATGCAGTTAATGCAATACATCTCAATAGAACTTGACCAAATGGCTCTAACTGACTCGAGTAAGATATTATGCACACACTGAAATACATACAAATATATTAAGAACTAATTTATCATCCAATTTCTCTCTTACGAAAAGGCAACTACAATCACTGTAGAATTTCTTAAATCTTAAAATTATTAATATATTTTTACCTAATTAAATATTATCATGAGGCTCTAAGGCAATGCATATCTAGTGGCGAAAAAGAATATAAGAAATACCTTATAATGGGGGGCTACGTTGCGTCAGTCATTACCCATCAGGTAAGCCCGGAATTCGTCTTTGTTAACACAGTTCCTTTGTTGAGGCACTCTTGTATACACATTCAACTTTTTCGGTAGCTATCTGGGCTCAATGGGGGTGTAAAGGTTCATCAGTCTTTTTCCGGCGATTACCTTCGTTGACAAATGTGGTCAGGCGATGTCCTTCAGTCATTCATCTGGGGGCTGGTTAATTCACCTGCAGAAAACATCTTTTCTCGTCGGCCTTTTGATTCTCGGCGACGTACGGGGTCGTTCACTCCGGTTGGGGAAGTCAGGCTCTGTGCATCTACGATGATAATCATCAGAGCTCGAACTGTCTTTACTTCTGGACCCTCTTATTTTATGCAATATAGTAACCGTCACTATCGATCAGCTTAGACTCTGTGATTGCTGCTAGTCATATCTACTTCATGGCAGCTCAGATTTTCATCTGGTGGTCAGCTCTGCATCTGGCGTCTCTGTTCTATGTAAATCTACAAATTCTCTAGTACCATTTCCCACTGGCTCCATCTTCTTTTTATTTATTATTGGCCCCTATATTTTCTTTTCATTTTATTCGCACCTACTGATCTTTCTAGATCATCTATTACCCTCATTCTCTAAGGGCGTGGTGACTTACTTCATTACCGCACTTCCTTCTTTTCCTACGGTATCCACGATCGGACTTACATCTGTTTTGCGTTCTTCCCCTTTTGCTAAATTACTTTTCCATTCACAGTTCCCTTCTTCTTTCATGTCCGAGCCAAACTATCGCATCACTACATCTGTTCCTCTTTTTCCGGTCCTGCTGGTTCACTTAATAGTTTCTCCTTAGCCCTAATCCTTTTTCATCTCGTTAACTATTCTTTTGCAAGCTTATGCATATCAGATGCGTTTGAACAATTGTAAATATTGCTGTATATATTTCTATGACAATTGAAAGATATTAGAAAATGATAGAATGACTTTCAATATTATCCCTTGTAAAAACAAGAAAAATAAGCCTTTTCAATTCCTCGGTATTTATAAAATTTCCAAAATTCGATTTTTTTGGATTCATCCATCACATAATTACAAAAAAATATTGATTTATTTACATCCTTGTATTTAATAAATTTTATTATCGCGTGATTAGTTCGTTAGAAAACATATTTATAATTTTTTTCGAATCAAGATTGAAAAGATCTTTTGTTAAAGCAATATCCTACAACAGCACTCGAGCAATGAAACTAGTTGCAAACACACGCAATTGTATAGTTATAAATTCCGCTGCCACAGCAATTCGTCCCCAGTTGGAGCTAGAAAAGACGATTTATGTGTAGTAAAAATTTCCCGTGGAAAATAAATCATACTAAATTATGTGTCCATAAAAGTATTCCTTCAAAATTCTCATCATGAAAATCAATTCTAGATACCACTACATGCAGTTGTATGAAATGTTTATTATAGAGTATTGTGTGCGATGTTTAATTCATAAGAAAAACAATACAATATGCTTTACACAATTGAAAAATACTCCAAGAAATATCGTAAGATATGTGCAACTTTTGAATGTTGAAATTCTTCATATAAACATTTTTTAATCTAGTTTCAAATGAAAAATTTAAGTTATATTATTCAAGGTTTCTTACACTCTTTTGGAATTAAATACATATAACTAATGAAGAGGAAGAATTAAGAAGTAAAAAAATTAAGATAAACTGTATGATATTTGAACTAAACTATTGTGAACTTGAAAATAAAATCACAATTTTCTTTGTCATTTTCATTTATTTAAAACTTCAAGGGATGAAATCAGTGTTTTTGCTTTAACACAGTTAAAAGATCTGCATAAGGGCCTGTTCACATAGGAGTCCGTTGCGTAGCGTTAAGGAAAAGATGACGTTCAGACAAAAATAAACCAATCATAGGCGTTAAAAATTTCATTGCTAATCGTCTGGAGGCATAAGATTGGTTTATTTTCATCTCAACGTCATCTTTTCCTTAACGCCACGCAACGGACTGCTATGTGAACAGGCCCTAAAAAGCTCCAAAATTTAACAAATAATTTGTTAAATTTATTTATAAATAGTATTAGAGGGAGTCCGGATTTTACATCCTTTTATTTCTCATACAACATTAATGTGATGTCAAAGAATGATCCTAAAAAATATTCTATTACATTCTTTCTAAAATAACAAAGCAAGGATAGAAAATATCGCATATTTCTGGAGATGAATGTGCATACATAAAAAAACATGGCCACAGTGTTGAATTAAGTCAATAATACTAAAAAACCTTCCAAATCATAGTGTCTTTAAAAGATTTTCTTTAAAGTTCTGATCTTGAAAACTGTTTTTAGACATCATTTTAGAAAATTTTTATGCATCTGTAAGATACGTTTTTAATGGAGTGCTGTGTCCATTGCAAAATTCAAGATAATAACACTTCAATGGGCTTTACATAATGGAAAGAAAATGCAAAGTTTAAGCGTAAGGTATGTGTAATATTTGAAATATTAAAGTCCTTATTCTGTCATACAGTTTAAAATATATAAAACGAAGTATTATTCAGGGTTTTATGCACTGTATTGTAATTAAAACAAACGTCCTCAGCATAAGGAAGCAGTATGTAAAGAAAAGTTTAAGAGAGTATGATTTTTTAGCTAAACTATTGTGAAATTTCCAATAATTTCACTATTTTCTTTATCATCTCCATCTTTGGACACATTTTTACAATTAAATACAAACAAAATAAGAACATGTATATATTTGCTACCATCTTTGTTGCGCGCACATCATCTACCTTTTTTTATCCATCTCGCTTCTCTCTCATTCCATCCGGTGCCCGTCGCGCCACCTGCTGGTTCATGGAAGTGCGTCATATGACGTCCCACGTCGTCGCCAAGAGAAAAATACGCCTTTGCAGAGGCGAGTTTTGCTAAATAAAAAGTACTAGGTGTACAGTCAAAACAGTCAACGTACAACGCAGAAATGTTTCTCCCCAAATCACTTGAAAAATATAAATGTCTTTCTTTACTTGAATGATTGATTGAGTGGTTTTGGCAAGCCTTAATTGTACTTATAAGTTTTAAACAGTAACATAAAAACGAAAATTATTATCATAAAATACATACTCATATGGAGTCCAATTTTCCAGTTGAAAAGTTCAACTGTGCTGAAGTTAAAATTTCCATTTACAAACTACAATGAATATGCACTAACATATGATTTTTAAAAAATAGTAACAAAAATAATTACCCCTTATCAAAGACCGCTAACCGGGAGAGAGCATCAGCTTGTTGGTGGAGGACGCCTGGCCGGTGCGTAACTTTATAATTCCATTTTTGCATGGCAAGAGCCCATCTAACGAATTTTGGACTTTTTGAAGTTGTCTGAGTCAAAAATTTTAGAGGATTATGATCGGTAATGATCTCCACAAGACTACCATGTAGCCATTTGTCAAATATTTGTAAGCCAAACAAAACCGCACAAGCCTCCCTTTCTACGGTTGCCCAATTTCTCTGCGTTTGATTTAATTTACGACTTAAAAATGCTATTGGTTTATAATTACCCTTCTTATCCATCTGCGTCAAATAACCCTCAACTGCAACCGTGGACGCATCTACATGAATCTGGAAAGGTAGATTGCAGTTCGGTTTTGATAAAGCAGTTACCTCGCATAATGCATTCTTTAATCTTTGGAAAGCTTCTTCTTCCTACTTTTCCCAAAAAATATTTCCTGATTTTTTTCCTTTAGTTAACTCAGTTAGTGGGCGATCTAGCTTCGCGTAGTTAGGAATATAACTTCGGTAAAAATTCATCAGACCTAATACTGATCTTACCTCCTTTTTTGTGGAAGGCCTCTTTAATTGCTTGATGGTTAAAATTTTCTCATCGTCCGGCGCATGCTTACCGTTAGCCCATTTATGACCTAAGAACATTATTTCCTTAGCCGCGAATGTGCACTTTTTTAATCGTACAGAAAATCCTAGTTCCTCTAAATCGGATAACAATTTGTGCAAATGACTCAAATGTTCCTCCCATGTTTTGGAAAAAACCACGATATCGTCAATGTACGCTTGTGCATACTGAGAATGATCCGGTAACACTTCATTCATCGTCCTCTGAAAGGTTCCCGATGTTCCCGCCAAGCCAAACGGCATAACTTTCTATTGGTATACACCATTATGGGTAGCGAAAGTAGTTAGAATTTTACTCTCCTCATGCATTCTTATTTGATAGTAACCTTTCAATAAGTCTAAACAAGTTAACCACTGCGCCATTCCTGCAGTAAAAAATAAGTCCTGCATATCTTTCATCGGGTAACTGGGAACTCTGGTTACCAAATTAAGAGCTCTGTAGTCAACACACATTCTAATGGAAGCATTCTTCTTGGCGACGCACACTATCGGGTATGTGATCTCGGTCTCTTTTCGATGAGGTTGAGGTCAAAAATTTCTTGAACTTGATTATCCACTTCTGTACGATAGGACATTGGTATGCTGTACGCATGAGGTTTGCGTCTGGTAGAATTAGGAAGCAGTTCTATCTTATGTTCTCTGACCATTATAGGTTGTACTGGTCGCGACAACAGTAGTTCTAACTGTTCTAAAAGCTCAATCAATTGTTCTCGTTGAATCTGATTCAAACTTGGCGTTTTAATAGCAAGAATGTCTTTATGAAATGTAGAGTTTCCTTCTAACAGAGGTGTACTTTCTAGATCCCCAAATTCTTCTTCTTCTTCAAAAATTACATTCACCGTGCTACAATTTGCACTAACGAACTCTTTGATTTTGTTCTGGTGAACATGCTTTATACCATTGTCTGGCATCTTTACAAAAAACGAATGTTCATTATTTTTTGATTCTATGACACCTGTACCTTGCCATCTAGCTAACAGTTTGTTACTGCAATCTGGTATGAGCACAATAACTTTGTTTCCAGGTTTAAAGGTTTTCTTTGAAGATCTCAAATTATAGTGATAGGCCATTTTTTCTTGCTGTATTTCTGTTGTGAGCTTTGCCCTTTCAGCCGCATCTTCTAATTGCCCCTTAAGCTTCTCCATGTAACTGGACACCGGGGTTGTATCCAATTGCAAAGCTTCTATCTTACCAGACCATGTGTTCTTGAGAACAGATAATGGACCCTCTGGCTTTCGTCCATATAACAACTGGAAAGGTGCAACACCTGTAGTACTATTTGGGACTTCTCTATAGGCCCATAGAATAAATTGTATTTTTGTATGCCACTTACGGGGCTCTTCTCGAATGACATGATGAAGCATGCGTTTCAAAGTTTGGTTAAATCTTTCTACTAATCCATTAGACTGTGGATATAATGGAGTGGAAAATCTCGGGCTAGAGCCGATTCTTCTTTCAAATTCTTGCGTTAGAGCAGAATTAAAATTGGTTCCGTTATCTGAGGCTATAACATTCGGTATTCCAGTCCGCATAAATATTGACAACAATGCTTCACAGGTAGCTTTGGCATTAAGACTAGTCAAAGGAATTGCTTCAGCCCAACGTGTATACTGGTCTACCATGCATAAAATGTATCGATGTCCTTTAGAACTTAGAGGCTGGACTGGGCCTATCAAATCTACATTTACAACTTGAAAAGGCAGACTTGGTCTTGTTTCGGGCGTAATTGGGTCTCTATCTTTCTGTTGTACCCGTCTGGATATTTGGCAGTCTTCACAGAGCTCACAAAACCTTCTGACATATTTGGACATACCAATCCAATAAAACGAGTATCTTATCCTTTCAGTCGTCTACCTGGCACCCATATGACTTCCAAATATTGAGCAATGGGCCAATTTCATAATTTCCTCTCTTCTATTCTTAGGCAAAACCAATTGGTCTACAGTTTCCCTCAATACCTTTTCTTTATGGAAAAAAAATTTGCCATGATAATAGAATCATCCTGTCCCTTCTTTATCCCGCTTTCTATCTTCTTTTAGGTCGTCACACTTTTCCTGTTCCTTCCGAAAAAGTGCCGATATGACAAGCCTGTCATCATCATCAGGAGTTTCCACAGCCTAGACCTCCAGGATCATTGTCGAACTTGCATCTCCTCCATTTATAATGTCATTCCCAGCAAGAATTCTTTCGACTTCATTTTTATCCTGTTGATGAGGGATATTGTCCCCAGTCTCTGCGTTCTGATTACAACTAAGGATTCCTTACGTCTGGCGGCTTTATGACATCTTCCACAAGTGAAGGAGCAACTGCACAGAAAACTTCCTGATGAATCACATTAACTTGTCCTCCCAAGATAAGACTCACTGGAATATTCACCAGGGGGCATTTCTCTGCTGGTCCGAAAATACCTTTTATAAAAATCGATGGCTGATCTTCTAACTGGTTGTCTGAAATAATGTCCTTTCTCACAACAGTAATTTCAGATCCTGAGTCTATTAACGCTTTAGCTGGTTTACCATTAACACTAATGTCTATTCTTTCTAAATCACAAAGTTTCTCTCCTAAGACGCTTCCTAGGTGAGACATGACCTTAGTTACAACCGCCGTTCCACTTCTAGTTCCCTTTTCTTCTGTATACCTTTCCACGACCGCATTATGGACAGTGGCTTTCCTTTTCACATCCTGATTGGCCTTAGCTTTGGATAACTCCGAACAAAATTTCTGAGTATGCCCGACTTTCCCACACGAATAGCACGCAAACGTTGGGCGTACTTTCCCATTAACAGCTTGTAGATTAGTGTCTGACCTTTTACTATCTTGCGGACTACCCTTCTTTTCTTCCTGACTATTTCCAAAGTTTGGTCTTCTATAAGGTTTATTCCAATTTTTCTTATAAGACGTTTCCTTCGGTTTCTTATTAAATGATGTCTTGATGTTTTCATAATCATCCAACTTGCTGGAAATTATGTCCGAAGACTTAAATAGGGACCATTCATAAAAAAATGATCTCGCACTTCAGGAGGCACTTTACTTTTTATTTGGTCAGTAACAATCAAATCACATAATTCCTCAAATGTCGTAATTTCTAATCCTCGAATCCATTCCCTGAAATAATTTTTTAACTCATATGCAAAGTCGCTCCAGGTTATGTCCGCCTTTTTTATGTGTCTGGTGAACAATTGTCGAAACCTTTCAGGAGTAAGCTTAAATCTTTTCAGCAGCAGTTCTTTGACTTTCTCATAGTCATCTGCGTTTTCTTCGCTTTCCCTAGCAATAATCTCCGCAATTTCATGTGGCAAAAGTCCAATAAGGTGTGAGACCCAAAATATTTCCTTTATATCTGCCCTTTTTACCTGTCGCTCAAACAAAACTAAATAAAGACTAATATCACAGACCTTAGGGTCAAATTTCTGTATGATGTTATACAACTTCATCCGAGGTTTCTCATCAGTTCCCATTGCCACACCATTTTTGACTCTAAGTTCGAGCTTTTTCTTTACAATCTGCATTCTTTTCAATTCAAATTCCAACTATTGTTTCCGCAATTCATCCTTTCTTTTGCGTTCTTCCCTTTCTAATTCATCCTTTCTTTTGCGTTCTTCCCTTTCTAATTCATTCCTTCTTTTACGTTCTTCTATTTCTTCCTTTCGACGAAACTTTTATACTTCTTTATTTCGTTTTCTATCCTCAATAACCGTGTTCAAAAACCCCTTCATAAATTCCTCATAATACCCGTCAACCTTCAAAATGGTATTTCTTATTTCCAGCACCTTTAATTTCTCAGCGTCTGGAATTCCCAGCTCAACCTCGACCTGTTGCAGATCCCTCTTATTTCCGTTAGTGAGAAATGCCAGGTTTGAAATGATCCCCAGAGAAATATTTAACTAAATCGAAAAAAAAATTCATTGCAGAGATGCTCCTACAATAAATACATGAACATGAATATGTTTATTTGAATACGTTAAAACAGAAACATTAAAAAATATCCTATGTTGAATTACACATTACCTCCCTTTTTAAATACTGAAATAACCAACATTACATATATCATGAATATACTAGATCATTAAAACTACGTATACTAGACCAAATTAAAACAAAAAAATGTATAATTCACACGCAGTGTATTCCCTTTTCTCTAGCAAATCCCTAAAATATATTGCTGTGCAATTTAACACTTCTTTACTCAACAGAGAGAGAAAAAAACCTTATTTATATTATTGATACGGGAACCTGTAGATTCAGATCGAGCTCTATTCACAATTTGTTTGCAGTTGTTTCATTTTTACTAGTCGCAATCCGCTTCAATACTCGTCCGTCTCTTTCACTCAGCTCTCCCTTTCTTCCACTATTCTAGAGGATATAGGGGGGATTATCATCCTGGAGAACGCCATCTTCTGCAAGAAACAATGTTTGCACCATAGGTTTGTACAAGTGAGCTAAAATTTCGACATAGTCCTTCCAATTCAATCTCCCTTTTAGGGTTACAATAGGGCCTGTAGAAAACCACGAGATGCCATCTCAAACCCTGATAGATCTACCTCCATGAATGACAGTTGAGATGAGTCAGCCAGAATCTTACGCCTGTGTAGGTGTTCTCCAGACATACGCCCGTCCTGTTGCTAGGAACAATGTGAATAATGATTCGTCGGACCAAATGCCGTTTTTCGGCATATTACTCGACCAGGATTTGTGATCGTGGCATCAAAGTGGACGATATTTTGTATTGGTATCTATTACAAGTGTCTCGGAAATAGCTACTCTTCCGTAAATGCTTTATTGGTGAAGTTGCCTCCTACTTGTAATGGCTGATACAGGAACCTGTAGATCCAGATGGAGCTCTATGGTAAATTTGGTTGCAGATTTTTTATTTTTACAAGTCGCAATCCGCTTCAATACTCGTCCGTCTCTTTCACTCAGCTCTCCATTTCTTCCACTATTCTGTTTAGCAGACGATGTTTATCCGTGCATTCTGTATGCTGTCATGACATTATATGCCATAGCTCTAGATACACCCCAAACCCAGGTGTTTGTCACAAGAGATATTATATTTGACGCGTGCCAACAATTTGCCCTCTTTGCAAGGTCTGCAATGTTTTTAACAACGTACGTTATCCTCCCAAAACCCCGATGCCCATAGCTTCATTACTGCTACCTGGCGGTAGAATAATATATATATATATACTATATTCTATAGAAAATCCCGGGGGCCATACTTGTAATTTAAGGAATACGAAGCCTTTTCCTGAACACCGCTAAGATTTATAGGCGTTTCCATTATTTTGATAACTTAATAATGTTAAGAGGCCCAGAAAAGCAGATATCATAAGAATACAAAAATATTTTTGTAAGTTTTCCAGTTTTTTTTGGATTTGTAAAGTTTTATGATTTTTTTTGGTTATTTTTAAAATTTAAGAATACGGGGTCAAAAGAACAATTGAAAAAATAAAACGCCCTCCTCAGGACCATACACTTCGTAATGAGATAAATGCAGAGTTCGAAGGGAGAAAGCTAAAAATAGCAAAAAAAGTGAATTTGGAAAAGTACGACACCAGCTGGGGTCGAACCCACAACGTGATTTACAAGGAATGATGGTGTATGATGATCATTTCCGCCGAATCATGTGATGGCCTTTACTTCCGGTAAGACGGGTAAAAGCAGGACGAAAATATTGTCCCGTGAAAACGGACATCAAAGGATTTCCCTGTTAGCGGGTAAATCCCGGGAATTATTGTTGTCCATGTAAATTTAGCTAGTATTTGGTGGGTCATCTCACGACCAATTCCCACTTCCTTCGCTATCATTCGCACTGTCACACGACGATCCTTGGTCAACAATTTCTTCACTTTCTGTACGTTTTACGGGGTGCCTGCAGTTGCGGGCCGACTGCTTCCGGGGGAGTCTTCCATGGTGTCCCGACCTTCCCGGAAGCGTTTAAACCACTCATACACACACTTCAAGGTGACAGCACATTCTTCGTAAAGTATTAGCGGCATTTCATGAGTCTCGCTGATCAACACTTGCCACAAGGAAAAGCTGTCAGTGATGGAAGCTGGCATATTACCTCTCATATTACCTCTGTTATTCTGGAAGTCATTAATACTAAAGAGCCGAACGCTTACTGTGTTTAGATTTTAAATTGATTTTGGTTAATAAAATTGAGATTTTTTACTTTTCAGCTTTTAGAGGTTTATTCTAAAGGTATATGTTTTATGTTATATGTTTTACTTTTCAGGTTTTATTTTGCTCCAATGATGAAAGGCTGAATATAGCTGAATTCTGAAGACTTTAATTATACGTATGTATGTACGTACGTATGTACCGTTGCATGCATGCATGCATGCAACGGTAACCTACCTGTTGTGATGATAATTAATAGTTTTGGAAGTGATTAAAGTTAATATTAATATCGGGTATTCAGATAATTAAATTAGTAAAGTAAGTGAATAAGTTAGTAAATTTTAGTAACGATGGTGCTTTGTTTTAATAAATTTATTAGGCCTCTGCTATATATGTAAGGGTTATACTTGTGGTGATCGGATATTAATTGATTTTATTAATGTCATCGCACTTAGAGAAGTGTGCGCAAGTTTCTCTAAGTGTTTTGACATTGAGAGGAATTAAGTTTGGAATAGATCATCACAGGTTATACCTTATTGTTAATATTGATAAATTAATAAGTTTAATTTATGAACCTTGTGAATGGTTGGCATATTTTTTTTTATTGTTTTTGGCTGGCGTTTTGTATTTTAAATGGTAAAAGTCTTAGAAATATTCTTTGCTTTTCTTCTATCCTTAAAAAAGTAACCCAGCGCCTAGCAACAGCTTTGATAGCCTCCCCCACTGTCGGTAACCCAATACGTCCGCCAAAGCCCTTTTTCGAACGGGGAGAAATTTTGGAAGGTCAGATGCAAGGCGCGCATTGATACATCGCCGGGTGGATGACCAGGCCGCCAGGAAATTACAATAACCAACAAGAACGAGATGAGAGGTGGAAAAAAATTAATTGTATAAACAATTGCAGAGTGCAAGAGTGCCACCTGTAGCCTTCCCCCCTCATTTCGGCCATTACAATTCACTGAGCATCAAAGAACTATTTGGTGTGGAGGATGGTTTCACCGGACTGATGGAAAGGGTGACAAGGTGCTGACTCGGAGCGCGGGAGTTTGAAAACAAGGAGAAGATTTCTGGATCCTGAACGTGGAGGCGAGGGCGAAAGACCGAGGGGTCGGGGCTGGAAGCTCTGGCCTCGCTACAACGCTAAGATCCCGACGATGAAGTGACGCTACGGGTGAATTTCTTTTCCTTCCTTTACTTCTATAAATTCTATCCATAACCTCTCTACCTTTGATTAAAGCTGCAGCAACATCATTAAGATTAGATTTAAATGTATAATTGAAATTAAGATGAGCAATTGCATATAGAATAATTCAGGTTTTTTTTTACATTCGCCAGCCATTTCATTTTGAATTGTCATTGTATATATTTTATTATGTTGCGAATATATAGATGTTGGTTTTTATAGCAATTGTATTATTGATAATTTAATATTGGTATTCCAAAAAAAAAAAAAAAAAAATGTTGAATAGAACTGATTGCCAGATTGGTGGTAATATTGTTTATGTAATCGGAAGGAATAAATTTGTTAAGTTAGTTTGTAAAGTGGTGTCATGTCGGTCCTTGCCTTTTTAGTAAATTTTCTGATTTTCAGCTTTAGGTTTTAACTTTATTTCAGCAGATATGAAGCTTTTTCTTTTAGGTGAAATAATTTTATTTTCTAGGTGCTCTCCAAGATTAAGTAATTTTATTAGATTTAATTTCATTTTTCTTTTGGCTCATTATTCACCACAGTGAAGCATTCAGTTCGAACCAGTGTAAATTTTAATTATTATATGTTTATGGGTTATTGCATTTAAAAATAACACAACGCAACTTACCATCTATCTTAAAATGTACTAACCACTAACGGCCAAATGGCAAATATTGTTGTATTTAAATTTAACTGAAACCCCTTAATAGTATGATTCATTCCTACAATTAATTAAATAAGTAATTATAATATATAAAGATTTAAAATAACCCCTAACACAATCTTCGTTGCCACAAATGGCGCCTGTGTCCTACCCACGCTGTGCCATTTTTTTTCTTTTTCAATGGTACAGGTCGTGAAGACTGTTTGCAAATGAGCCATTTTTTTTCCATTATCCTTTCTTTCGGTAAGACGGCATGACATATTAAATTTTGGTATAGTGGAGGCTTAATCTTATTTTGGCACAGATTTTTTGGTTCATATTATTTTTATGTGTTTATGGTTATTATTATTTCTGATATTTTAAGTTGAAATTTTTCTTACATTCCTATATTTTGTGCATTTATTTTGAATATTGAGTTTTTACATTTTGAAGTATTGAACGATATAAATGTTTTATTTTGGTGTTTTACTTAAGAGTATTGCACTGTTAGTGCATTTAAGGATACACTTTGATTTGAAAGTTATTTTTACATTCCTATATATTTTGCGTTTATATTGAATATTGAATATTTTTTTTTAACATCTTTAAACATTGATAGATATTTTGAGTTTATTTTAATTGGTATTTTGTTATATTAACGTTTTCTATTGCTATGCTAGTGGTTTTAAGTATAATATTTGATTAGAGGTGCTAAATTGTGTATGTTTTACAATGTCTCCCATAGTATATTTTCATACTAAGTATTGATAAATTTTGATTGCAATTCTACATGTCAGATAATTTTTTTTTGGTTATTTTGGGCTTCATATCACGAGTTTTTTTGTCTTGCCAGGTGCTAAGTTTTTTCTGCTTTCCTCTTGCCATTTAGAGCTGGTCTCATGGTAAAACGGGAAGTAGTTTTAGTTGGGTTCTTGGACAGATTGAAAATTACATTAAATTTTTTTCATATAATAGTTAATGATATTGTTTTTCACACGAAATTAGTTACAATTGGGTTTAAGATTCAAACTTCAATGTCACAGGCTGGGAAATTTGAATGCTGCGGTCATTTCAGTACCTAATAAATTCAGTTTCTTATGTCGGGTATGTGTTTGGACTTAATACCAGTTAGGTTTGTTTAGAAATTTAATTAAAATGGGGGTTAATATTCAACTTCAATGTCACAGGCTGGGAAATTTTGAATGTTGTGGTCTTTCAGTACCTAATAAGTTCAGTTTCTCATGTCAGAGTTTTGTTGGATTTAATACCAGTTTAGTTTTTTTGCAGAGTTTTAGCTTAATTTAATATTGTTTAATTTCTTTTGTAATGCATACTAAAGCGTCCGAAAATTTTGTTTATGTGTAGGGTTGATGTTAAATTTTTTTGGTGTTCTTCTCTACAATGTTTCAGGTGCATATTCTGTTTTGAACGGGTCAGCATGACCTTTGGGGATCGACTGTGATTCGATTCGACCGTTTTTTTGTTTATTTAAGTAGGGCATACGGGTTTTTGAATAAGTTTGGTTATGTTATTTTAGTAGGTATGCTTGCGTTGGTCTGTTCAGTTCGGTTTATGCAATTAAACGTTAGACAGGGCTTCTTGTGTTAAGCATTATTTTACTAAGCATATTAGAATTTCATTGCCGCGAGGGACGAAGAGTCTCTCTTCGCAGGCTGGAATTACTTTTGGTTTGGTAGGAGTAAATGGTGGAGTAGTTAAATATTGGTTTCAAAATTTTATCATTTACTTAGTTTTGTAATGTGTACTAAGGTGTAAAGGAGGTTAATGAACGTTAGACATGGCCTCAGATTTTAATCATTAATTTTTACTAAGCTTATTAGAATTTCATTGCCGCGAGGGACGAAGAGTCTATCTTCGCAGGCTGGAATTGAATTTGGGTTTAGTAGGAGTAAATAGTGGTGTAGTTAACGATAGGTCTCAAATTTCTATCAATTACCTGGTTTTGTAATGTATACTAGGGTGTACGGGAGGTTAAAATTTTTATTTGTTATATGTACGGTTAAAGTTGTAATTTTTGTACACCTGTCTCACGTGTTTCATATACATTTTTTGAGGTTGAACAGTAAACATGTTAATTTTGATTGAACAGTGATAATGAATTTCGTAAGAGAGAATTTTGTATTGAGTTTTGTTCGAAGAGGTTTTGTTTATTTGTGTTAAGCATACGTTGTTTTTTTTAAATTTGTTTCGGATTGTATGCTAGGGTCACACTGTCAATTTCAAATTATAGAAGTAAACTGTGGACAGGATGTAATGTTTTTGAACTGATTGTTTTAACCGAGGATGATTATTTTACTATGCAGTTTTTTTAGTGTATATGGTTTAATTGTAAGTTGAACATACAATTGTGGTAATGAAATGTTTTAGATATATGTTAGGTGTTCAATGTTTCATTTTTGCTTGTTTTATATACAATTGTGGTATTGTAATTTTTTTTTCGGGTAGTATGCTAGATGTTCCATGGTTTATAATTTTGTTTAATAAGTAATCTCTCATGTATATGTGTTTTGTTATGTGACCCGGGTCGAATGGGAACAATATATCACATTGTGTAATGAAATTTTATACTTTAGTCAATTCTTTTAATTCGTGAAATTTTTCCACGGTGATCTGTGTTTTTTTTATTAAAAAAAAAATTTGTGCCAAATTTTTTTTCTCGCGGAAAAGGAGGTATTTGTTGTGATGATAATTAATAGTTTTGGAAGTGATTAAAGTTAATATTAATATCGGGTATTCAGATAATTAAATTAGTAAAGTAAGTGAATAAGTTAGTAAATTTTAGTAACGATGGTGCTTTGTTTTAATAAATTTATTAGGCCTCTGCTATATATGTAAGGGTTATACTTGTGGTGATCGGATATTAATTGATTTTATTAATGTCATCGCACTTAGAGAAGTGTGCGCAAGTTTCTCTAAGTGTTTTGACATTGAGAGGAATTAAGTTTGGAATAGATCATCACAGGTTATACCTTATTGTTAATATTGATAAATTAATAAGTTTAATTTATGAACCTTGTGAATGGTTGGCATATTTTTTTTTATTGTTTTTGGCTGGCGTTTTGTATTTTAAATGGTAAAAGTCTTAGAAATATTCTTTGCTTTTCTTCTATCCTTAAAAAAGTAACCCAGCGCCTAGCAACAGCTTTGATAGCCTCCCCCACTGTCGGTAACCCAATACGTCCGCCAAAGCCCTTTTTCGAACGGGGAGAAATTTTGGAAGGTCAGATGCAAGGCGCGCATTGATACATCGCCGGGTGGATGACCAGGCCGCCAGGAAATTACAATAACCAACAAGAACGAGATGAGAGGTGGAAAAAAATTAATTGTATAAACAATTGCAGAGTGCAAGAGTGCCACCTGTAGCCTTCCCCCCTCATTTCGGCCATTACAATTCACTGAGCATCAAAGAACTATTTGGTGTGGAGGATGGTTTCACCGGACTGATGGAAAGGGTGACAAGGTGCTGACTCGGAGCGCGGGAGTTTGAAAACAAGGAGAAGATTTCTGGATCCTGAACGTGGAGGCGAGGGCGAAAGACCGAGGGGTCGGGGCTGGAAGCTCTGGCCTCGCTACAACGCTAAGATCCCGACGATGAAGTGACGCTACGGGTGAATTTCTTTTCCTTCCTTTACTTCTATAAATTCTATCCATAACCTCTCTACCTTTGATTAAAGCTGCAGCAACATCATTAAGATTAGATTTAAATGTATAATTGAAATTAAGATGAGCAATTGCATATAGAATAATTCAGGTTTTTTTTTACATTCGCCAGCCATTTCATTTTGAATTGTCATTGTATATATTTTATTATGTTGCGAATATATAGATGTTGGTTTTTATAGCAATTGTATTATTGATAATTTAATATTGGTATTCCAAAAAAAAAAAAAAAAAATGTTGAATAGAACTGATTGCCAGATTGGTGGTAATATTGTTTATGTAATCGGAAGGAATAAATTTGTTAAGTTAGTTTGTAAAGTGGTGTCATGTCGGTCCTTGCCTTTTTAGTAAATTTTCTGATTTTCAGCTTTAGGTTTTAACTTTATTTCAGCAGATATGAAGCTTTTTCTTTTAGGTGAAATAATTTTATTTTCTAGGTGCTCTCCAAGATTAAGTAATTTTATTAGATTTAATTTCATTTTTCTTTTGGCTCATTATTCACCACAGTGAAGCATTCAGTTCGAACCAGTGTAAATTTTAATTATTATATGTTTATGGGTTATTGCATTTAAAAATAACACAACGCAACTTACCATCTATCTTAAAATGTACTAACCACTAACGGCCAAATGGCAAATATTGTTGTATTTAAATTTAACTGAAACCCCTTAATAGTATGATTCATTCCTACAATTAATTAAATAAGTAATTATAATATATAAAGATTTAAAATAACCCCTAACACAATCTTCGTTGCCACACTACCTACCTACCTACATACATACATACATACATACATACATACGTACGTATTTTGCTTCCTGATATTAGAACTACTGAATTTAAAGAAGCAACCATTTTTCGTGATAATACGTTGATAAAACCTTTGGGAAGGACGGATTTTCTTAGTATTCGACACAAATTGAATTCCCATACAAATGCCGCATGATCTTTATAGAATAAACTATATATTTAATTTTCGTAAAACTGATGCCATGCAGTACTTGACAATTTTTATATGAAAACGATTATGACTACAAATTATGTGCTATCGGATTGTGACGTCATTTTCAGATTTGAAGACAAAAACTGTCGCTTTCCATGCTAATATTCATAGAAAAAAAAGAGATTGTTTTATAACCTAGATTCTTTTGATTAGTGTGAATACGATTATGACTGTACCATTGTTGTCCTCCATTGTAATACGATTAATTTTTTATATATATATACAATTAACTGATTAGCAGGAATACGATTTTGACTATAAAATGTAAGCTGTCAGTGTGTGACGTCACTTTTCACATTTATGATAATTTTTTTTACACGCATACATGCATGATTTTAGCGTGAAAACGATTTTGCTGAACGAAATACGTAATCGAAGTATGACGTCTTTATCAGCTTTGGAGACAAGAATTATCGTTCCCGCCCATAGAGATCATTTAGACGATATTTTCTCACCTTTAAAGCCAGTATTTATTAATTCGTGAAATCGAAAGAAATGTGTTTAGAATACCGTAAGCTGGGTGTTTGGGCAAGGGTTCTAAAATAATTTAAAACCCTTCTTTCCAGGAGCAATATTAAAAGAAAATTGAAAGGTTTTGTCAGATATCGGCTGTTTTACGTTTTGTGCGCAAACATTTTAGACCAGATATTGCTTACGGTCGCCAAGGGCGGATGAGTTGGCACAATTCAGGCTCATCTCAGTTTTGGGAGATCAGTATCTAGCCAGGGCAATTCTAAGTTGAGAGGACTAATTGGATGGGATATTTATGTTTCTGGTTCAAAATTTTTCCTTTGAGATTATCGAAAGAATTTAAAATAATTACAAGATAAAAAGAACTTTTTATATACCATGTTTTTGCATTTTCTGTTGAATCATATAAACTTGACAATTCTATGCATTAATAAATACTTAAAAAAAATTTTTTTTGATGAATTATCCCATCAACTTGAAAGAAAATGATCAAATGCGTAATCAAACGTTTAGCTCGAGAATTGGAAGTTAACTTGCGATTAACTTTTCGCCCCGCCGATAGATGGCTGCACCATTCTACAAAACAAAATTAGCTGAAAGTGAATTCAATGCTGCTTAAAGATGGCTAAAAATATTAAAATAATACATTGTCATCGTGTTATGAGCTATTCTAAAAGTTTCAAATGGCTAGCTAGTCGGGAAGTTAGTTAAAAATCGATTGCAAGATTTGTACTAGACAAACACACACACAAACAAACAAGAGAGCGAGTTAATAAAAGCATGGACCACTCTAATTGTGTTTCGTGCATAAAATTAAGTTTTTCTGTTTTATGTTCATAATTAATTTATTAATACTTTGTTATTCTTTGTAGACAAGAGGTGCTGGTTCATTTTTTTAAAGTGTTTTTTTAAAATCTGCCGTTTTACAGCAAATGTTTCACCATCCGGTACAGATGTGCCGGCCGCCAAATTTGGCGATTTTTTTAAAATTTTTGCCTGGCGTCGTATGGCGCTCGTGGACTTGTGGCACGAATGACCTTGTTTTAAGTTTGGATTGCTTGTTTATTGCATTTATTTAGTATGAGTGGAATGTCAGTGACGGATGTTGTTGAGAAATATCAACCACGTATTTTGGATAGCATTAAGTCTCGATTTTCTGGAGATAGGCACACTGTTGGTGTTATTAACGATGCATTTGTGAATGGAGTTTTACATGCGGATAGAAGTCCTTTTTTTCAGTTTTTGTGGGCTTAAGGTGTGCGAAGTATGAATCCGAAATGAAAACAAAGAAGAAAAATAATGTTTCAGATGGATATGTGTGGGTCTGTAAAAAAAAAGCTGAATTAGAAAAGAGTGTGGTAGTCAACGGAGTCCGAGATTAGGATCTTGGTTTACTTCCAGCAAGCTGACTATAGAGGAGATTTTTATTTTGACTTTTGAAATTTTAACCCGGGGAAAGAGGTCCGACGCAGTTTAGATCCCATACATTATGCGTCAATTTATTAGTGAGACCATTTTGGATTATATTTGTTGTAAATTCAGAAGTTCATTCACGGGCTGCATCTACCCGATGCTAGATGCCTTGGAAATAAAAGACAAAAAGTCCTTCAGGAAGCAAAAATATATTTATTCAGAAGAAAGCAATCCTGCACCACAGTCAGAGCTCAATAGCTTACAGAAGACAAAACTCAACTGCCAGCCTGGCGTTATATACAGCGGTGCGCAGCGCCAGTTCACTTCACTTCGCAACATCCTCCCCCCCCCCCCCTTAAGACTCAGATTGAGTCTCAAGCTCCAAACAAACATTATTAAAAAAGATCCAGTCTTTTTGGAGCTCTTACACATCTTCCAGAGGAGGTGTATCGTTGCCATTACTATTTTATCAGGTGCTCTCCCACCTTCAAAATTACAAACAGCGCCAGAATTAGATTCCTCTACACCCAGTTTCTTATCGCCAATTACGTTTCTATGATTCGCCTGTATCTCCAAAGGGAAGATAAGTTGTATTGGACGTAAAACTTCTCAGTGCTGGATCTTAAGTTTGACTGTACGAAACTTTCCATCGCGTCCTGGAATCAATAATTTTAGCTAACGGCCAGAATAAACGTTTTTTGTTATCATCTCCCATTAATACTATTTCGCCAACAATGGGCTCACGAGATCGTTTTTCATTATGCTTTTGAACCAGCTGACTAAGATATTCTTTTCCAAAGCGTTGTCGTAGATCATTTAAAGATTTACTTCGATATTTAATTACTTTATTAAGACTCAACGAATTTAATTCATCAATATCCTCAACATTGGAACTCCGGTTCTCGATAAGAAACATGGCGGGTGTTAGAGGTACCAATTTCTGCGGATCTTCAGATACATAGGTTAAAGGTCTACAATTAATTATGGATTCACAATCACAAATTACAGTATAGAGTTCTTCATAAGATAATACCGATTTACCTAAAGTGCGTTTTAACAGTTCTTTTACCGTGCGAACCAACCTCTCCCACCAGCCGCCCCCAACAAGCAGAGGTAGGAGGAATAAATTTCCAAAGTATTTTATCAGTTTTTGTTTCTTTTACTATTTTAGCCCAATTCAATTTCGAAAGATCATTAGATGCACCCCGAAAATTAGTCCCGTTATCGCTATAAATTGTTCTAGGCCGTCCGCGTCTAGCAATAAACCGTCGGAGTGCCAGAAGAAAAGCATCTGAAGATAGAGAATTCACAAGTTCTATGTGGATGGCCCGGTACTCGGCGCAAGTGAACAGTGCCACCCACACCTTTTCTTCATTTTTTGAAAACATAGGTCCAGCCAAATCAATTGCTACAATTTCGAAAGGCGCACAATCCGTAACTCGGTCTGGTGGCAAAGGTGTCAGTTCGCTTGACATAGCAGTAACTTTAAATCGTTTACAAGCAATACAGTTAAAGAGGACATTTTTGATAGCTTTTCCAGCTCTAATTATCCAAAACCTTTCTCTTAACAGGCATTGCATCATTTGAATACCTGCATGACAGTTTTTATTGTGAACACTTTTCTGATTAATAGTTTGGTGAATTCACATTTTTCTGGCAATAATATTGGGTACAAAAAATATTTAACATCATCTCGGTGAAGTATTCTCGTTTTTAATCTCAGAATACCTTCATCATCTATGAGAGTTTCAATAAAATTTGAAGATTTAGTATCAGACAGATAATAGCTTTGAACTAAACGAATTAATTTTTTTTTTCAGAATATTCAATTTCAGACTGAGAAAGTTCAGAGTTTTTACTTTTTACGGGACCACCTTTACAGTTATTCACAAATCTAAATATCCATGCAAATACTCGTATCATTTTATCGAACAGAGTTTTTCGCCAATGGGCCAGTTCTCAGGTGTTTCTCGTAACCACAAAGGGCCTTCCCACCATCTAGACAGAAGCATTTGGCTCGCAGAACACCCACGTGATAGCATGTCGGCAATATTTAGTTTTCCTGGGACATGTTTCCATAACTGACCACGCGTCAGCTCTCGTATTTCTTTAACCCTATTTTCTACAAAAACGGACCAAAATCCTTGTTCTTTAATCTACCAAAGGGATGTAGTGGAATCCGACCAAAATGTGACTTTTAAGTCCGGCAAGTTGAGAGCCTTGATAATAGAATTCGCAAGTCTAGAACCTATACAACACGCCATTAGTTCTAATCGAGGAATGCTTAAAGGTTTGAGAGGCGCTACTCTGGACTTCGCCCGAACGAGATTTACTTTAACTTCAGAATTGAATACTGATCGAACAAAGACGCACTCTGCATACGCCCCCTTGCAAGCATCAACAAATACATGTAGTTCATACGTGTCATTAATAAAAATATATCGAGACAAAGTAACATCTTTTAAAACATAAGGTTCTTTAAACCACCGTAAAAATATATTTACATCATTTGGAGACAATCCCTCGTCCCAGCCAGTTTTCGACTTCCACAAATCTTGTAATTACAGCTTTGGAAGCAATGTAGTTGGCGTTAACAGCCCAATGGGTTCAAAAAATGTCTGCACAATTGCCAAAATTAATCTTTTTGTAATTTTCGTATCACATGTCAATGCATCTAAATCTGTGCAGGATCTCAGCGTATCATTATCTAAATTCTAAATAACCCCCAAAACGGAAGTATCCCCTGAATGTTTGTCAACATTTTTACCAGCCACGTTGCTTTCAAACCCCCGCAAGTTAAAACATCCATTTGACATAATCAATGTAGCATGTTCAATAAAACTTTCTTGTTCATCTTTATGAAATACTCCTGAAACACTATTGTCCATATAAAATGAACGCTGCAGCTTCTGAGCTGCATCCTTATACTGCGGTGGGCAGTTTTCTAAAAGGTGCATTATAGAAGAATTCAACAGAAAAGGGCTGGAAGATACACCAAATACCAGTCTACAGTGTCTATAAATAATCTGATCTTCATTAGAAGGGAAAAAAAATCTGAGAAAATCTCTGTCCTTAGGTGCAACAGATAACATTAAGAAAGCTTTTTCTATATCACCACTTATTCCGATAGGATACATTCTAAATCGATCAAGAATATCAGGTATTAACTCAATGAGATTTATGGCCTGTTCACATAGGAGTCCGTTGCGGAGCGTTGATGTATTGAAATATATTTAACCAATGACAAACCTCCAAACGATTAACAATGAAATTTTTAACGCTTATGATTGGTTTATTTTCGTCTCAACGTCATCTTTCCCTTAACGCTACGCAATGGACTTCTATGTGAACAGGCCCTAACACCCTTTAATAAACATTCATTTAAAGAAGGTTTCCTTTCTCAGAGGCAGAAGCGTCGAAAACGGGTCGAATTTTCGTAGTAATGCTATCTAGCTTAATTACTGGCCTATGAGATAAATAGTGACATTCTTTTTCTAATTCGAAATATGGCACGCGTTCAATAATGTTTAACTTTTCCCAATCCTTAAACATTTTCTGATTATCAGTAAAAAATTCATCGCAACCCAATCTATTAACCATTCGTTCATGTCTCTTCCAAACTAATTCCTTATTAGTGGGTAAATTCGTCGAGTTATACTTCCACGGAAGTTCTACTTCATATCTCTCATCAGGAAGAATTTTCATTTTGTCATTAAAATCATTTAAATTAAGATCAGCCTTTTCTCTCTCTGTTTAGGTTGGATCATCTATTCCTAGAATTTCAAGTTTCCATAAATTACTTATAGGTACTTTCATAGAATGCATTGAAAATGTTTCTAAAATATTAGCCCTTTCACACGAATTTCGTTTTCCAAATACCGCCCATCCAAGTTTTGTTTCAACAGCCGTTAAACCAGACTGTAATTCAACAGAAATTCCTGTCGATAATTTTCCTATAACATCAGACCCGATTAAAAGGTCAATTTCTGTTTCCTTTCGGAAAGAATCAGAAAAATCTATTTCCTTTTTCTTTTAATTCCTTTAAAATCTCTCTATCCTTAATCTTAGGAATAAAACCGCAAATCCTTTCCCCCGAAAGAACTTCAAAACTGCAAGCAAACGTCCGTTTCAAATTACCGACTTCGATTGAAAACACCTCGTGTTGTTTTGGTTTCGTTTCATTCCCCCCAAACAGTGCATGTATAAATGTCTCGTTTCTAAGCGGCGATGCTTTAAGCTGCCTCACAATATTTTCGCTGTCGATTGCACAGCGAATAATTTTCTCACGACTCTAATACCGAATAAAAACGCAAAGCGTTTGAAAATATACCGTTTCGCTTCTGCTACAATTAGAAACAGAACTTTCTTTTGAAATACTTTTCTGGTCAGTATGTTTTACTTGTTTGGTACACATTATGTCAAAATGATTATTTTTACAGTGGTAACAGTTTAATTGACTTTTTAAATCCCAAAATTTACTGAGATGACCCACTCTTTTTAAACATGAAAAACAGGCACCACCTTTTTGGTACTTACGTATTATAGCTGAAACTTGGCAGTTTTTACCCTTGGCGCAATATCCGCCCGCCAACACCTAATTTCACAGTGGCAACCTATTTTCTAACCAGAAGTTATAAACAACATTTCCAGCAATAACCTGTTAAAAAATTACAAATGTGTGGAAAACGTGTGAGATGAAGAACATGATTTCGATTATAAATAATTTTAGCTTCAATTAAAAATTGCGTATTAATGACAAAACAGAAATGCATGCAAATATTCAATATGAGTATGTTAAAACAAACGCGAAACTTTCGAAGTTTAAGTCTTAGGATGCTAAAATTTTGCATGGTGGTTACTCCTAAGTCTTACGTGCCCACTAAAAAATATTTTTAAAAAATTACAAATTTTAAGGGTGTTAAAAAGGGTTTAAAACCCCTCCCCCATTAAAATACATCCAATGTATCTCTTGAACAAAAGGGTCCGGGAAGTTGAAATTTTGTATGGTGGTTCCCCTTAAGCCCTAGGTGCACACCAATAAATCTTTTTCTAAAAGTTCAAATTTTAAGGGGTTTATCCCCCCCCCCAAAAAAAAAATAAATAAATAAACCCACTGTATCTCTGGAACCATAAGGCCTGGGAAGCTGAAATTTTTGTTGGTTGATTTCCCTTGAGCCCTAGGAGCAGACCAATAATTTTTTTAGTAGAAATTTTAAGGGGTTTAGCCCCCCCCCCAAAAAAAAAAATAAATATCCCACTGTATATCTGGAACAATAAGGCCTAAGAAGTTGAAATTTTGCATGGCGGTTCCTCTTAGGCTCTAGGTGCTGGCCAAGAAAGATGTTTAAAAAGCAACTTTTTAGGAGGTTGTAAAATGGTTTTAAATCCCCCAAATAAAAACGAAATATCCAAAACTCGTATTTAAATTCGGATCACAGCGATGAACTCCTAAATTCTGCGATGAACTCCTTATGAGAAATGACTCCACCTTACTGCTAAAGTTAATTGAAATTAAATGAACCAAATGACATAATTCATGGCACTCATTTAATTTGTGGCGAAGCACGTGTATGAAATATACGAAAGCAGTTATTAAACATGCATAAACATTTTGAGCAGCAGCATGTTTAAAAAAGTATGTGGAAAACACATGGAAAAGTAAAAAAAAATCGAGAGCTGAAGAACAAGATTTCGCTATAGATAATTTTAGATCTAATTAAAAATTTCATATTAAAGACAAAATAGAAATACAGTCTTAGACAAAAAAAAGAAGCGACGCGCCAAGAAGGGGTAATGCAAATTGGACACAAATTGACATGCATACAGGTTTTGACGGAAAATGCAAATATTTAAAGTTTGGCAATCGGGATTTTAAAGTAATGGCAATCGGGAACCGTAGAACCAGTTTTCCTTGCGAATTCTGACTGTTTTGCCGCAATCTTTAATATTACACCTCCAGCTACTGGTCTATTAAAATAGGCACGCATGTTGTGAAAGTTCGGGCATACACGCTGACTGGGCAAAATTCCACGGATCTGGTAAAAAGACACTACATCTTCTTCCGTTTGGCCTATATTACACTATCAAAGTTCTTTGACAAAAATATTTTTTAAAAGTTATTTGCATCTTTTATAAAAGTTAAACATAAAAGAAATGCTATGACCTCAAAATACCCGTATTATACTATCAAAATTCGCTGATAAAGATCTTTTATAACAGTTATTTCAATTAAGGGGGATAAATCCCTTAAAATTCGAGCTCTTAAAAAAGATTTATTGGTGTGTACCTAGGGCTTAAGGGGAAGTACCATACAAAATTTCAGCTTCCTAGTCCCTATGGTTCCAGAGATACAGTGGGATTTTTAGGGGGGAGGGGGCTAAACCCCTTAAAATTCGAGTTTTTAAAAAAAGGATTTATTGGTGTGTACCTAGGGCTTAAGGGGAACCACCATGAAAAATTTGAGCTTTCTAAGCCTTATGGTTCCAGAGATACAATGGGGTTTTTAGAGGGGGGTTAAGCCCCTTTTAACCCCCTTAAAATTTGTATTTTTCAAAAAGATTTTTTAGTGTACACCTAGGGCTTAAGGGAAACCACCATACGAAATTTCAACTTCCTGGGTCCTGTGGTTTCAGATATACAATGGGTTTTTTTCAGAGGGGGAGGGGGTTAAGCCCCTTTTAACCCCCTTAAAATTTGTACTTTTTAAAAATATTTCTTAGTGGGCATGTAGTGCTTAGGAGTAACAGCCATGCAAAATTTCAGCATCCTAAGACTTTTTCTTCGAAAGATTTGAGTTTTTAAGATATTTATTTTGAATATTTTTCGTGTATTTCTGTTTTGTCATTAGTGCGCAATTTTTAATTAGAGCTAAAATTATTTCGAATCGAGATCTTGTTCTTTATCTCCCGCGTTTTCCACACATTTGTATTTTTTTTAACATGCTATTGCTCGAAATGTTGTTTATAACATCCGGGCACCGAAATCTTTTATAAAACTTTGACAAAGAACCCAACTTTTATCAAATTTGAGGTATTGCACTGTCATGTTTCTCGTCAAACTTCTTTTATAAAAGATCTTTTTCAAATAACTTTCATAACCTAAAAAAATAAAGAAAATCTTCAAAACAAAACTTAAAACGGGAGCGAAAAGCTATGAATGGCGAAAACAATACTATCAACAAGGATGGGGCGCATAATTGGCGCTTTATTGCCGTTTTTTCGCCAAACCGCAAAGTTTCAGCTATAATACGTAAGTACCCAGAGTACTAATTTCTCATGATAGATTGTCTTTGAATAAGCCTGTCCTATTTAAATGAATTTAAGATTCTACTGAAAGGTACAAATTTCCTCCTTCCATTTTCTTCCTTAACTTCATAATTTATATAAAAAATAATAAAATAATTCTGACAACTTCAGCTAATTTGGTTAAGGTATAATTATTATTCGTCTCTTTTTACACACTCAAAGGAATCGGGAACTCGCTCTTTCACCTCCCCCTCTAAAACACAATAATTCGTTACTCGTCGTTTGACCTACTTCTGTTGGGTGGGGTCAAGGTTCACACTCTTACTCCTCGCCTCCCCGGTTTGTTTATCTGCTATCAGCTGTTTGGCGACTGGAGTTTCTTTTCGCCTCTCCAGTTTGTTTATCTGCTATCAGCTGTTGGGCGACTGGGGTTTCGTCCCTTCACACAATTCAAAATTCTGTGCTGAATTAAAAAATCGTAGCCTAGATGCATGAATTATGTCGACGTCTGTTTTCGTCAATGGGTTTCGCTTATTAATTTCATATGTCACATCGGATAATTGTTTAGTGATTGTAAAAGGCCCTTGGTACGCTTGGGTTAGTTTGCGGGTGTTGGGGTAATGAAATGTCTCTATCATGACGGTATCACCAACTTTAAACGGGGAGTTTTTGAATTTTTTATCATACTGTACCTTGTTTTTCTGATGGTCAATGATAGTTTTATCGTATGCAATCTCTCTCGCTCTATCTAAATCTGGGTAAATCTTAGTTTCAGCTAATGGCGAAATGTATGGGGAACATCCATATAGTAGATATATTGGAGGGAATGAGGTAACTTGATGAGGGGTATTATTGTAATCTACGGTAATTCTGACGTTGTAATAATTCTAGCAGGCTCCATATTCACTCTCCCAATATCATATTTACTTTTAGGAAATAGACCAATAAACGATGACAATAGAGGAATGAGCTCCGACGATAGATTCATGTTAGCAAATTCAGGTAATTTATCCTGAATGGCATTCTGAGTCTTATAGTCTTCTGTCAAATCAAGTGTATTCCTGATTTGCATTAGAAGGGATTTTTGGATGCTCATGTTCTCCATTGCCACTCGTTAGCATTATATCATCACAATTATTTTCAATACGACCATAATATAATTTAGCACAGTTATTATCATTAGAATATTCATTTATCATTTTACTCGACCTACATATCAATACAAGTTACTCCTAATTCAAATTAACAAAATACCAATTAAACAATTATATACCAAAACACTACGCAATTACTAATTGCACATATGAAAAGTGTTGAATTAACCTCTACTCACAAATTGAAATTAATAAAATTTCACTTAAAGAATTATATACCAACACACTAAACAAATACTACCCATAAGCATGAAAAATAGTAAATCAACACTTACTCACAAATTTAAGTTAATAATAATAATAAAACATACTGCTAACGGAATCCAACAGACGTAAAGATGACACTACAATCACTTAATTTAATATTCAGGTTAAATAGCTTCATATGTGGTAAAGATAATAATATATAATTCAACTGGGTATCTACTGTATAACATACACCTTAATAGTTCTAGTTAGAAAACCTATAGTAGCTTATACACTGATAATTTTATCAATAACAATCTTACCTTGCGTTTGTTGCACTGTTAGCGGTAGCACTGTTTTTATGAATTGTCCGTTATAATCACTGTGTTCCGTATCCTCTAAACACCATAGTTGGTTACTATGCTCTTCACTAAAGTTTTGCAGCAAGAATCTATGAGATGAGCATATCACTCAACGTGATCACAAATATACACACAAAAACACTAAAAATAACACTTCGTCGCTCTATGACACTTAGGACCACATCAAAGGCTAATCAGAACCTTTGACAATCGCACTGCCCGTCATAAATAATACTTGACGTTCACACATAATCACACTGATCTATATTTCATTTACACAACCTAATTGGATCTGCGAAGTCGGCGGGGTCTGTCTAATCACTAATAAATTTCTGTGCCATTCATTACTCTCTTGTTCTACCACATTCTGTCCAGGTAAAATGCATCTCGAGGACTTCTTCTGAATATCGGAGAAACATTGCCACTCTCAAATGGGTTTAGTCCCGATCTCTTGTCAGCCCCTCTGAGCTTTTCTTGTTCTCTTCAGAACTTCCATCTTGTATATGAAAACGAAACTGCCTTTCAACTATATCATCAGTGAGCTATCACAGCACTCTCTTCCTTCGTAACGCGGGTGAAACATGACACCCTCCTCGGTTCGGTGTGGGGAATTGGAAAGCAAAGTTCGTCCGCCATGTTTGTCTTTCTTGTCTTCTATTGCCTTAAATCCATATAAGTTCATTTAATCAATTTGATTTCTTCTTATTAAAATCCATTAGGTGTTCCTTCGCAAAGTACTGTCCTTTCGGCTTGTGGCATTTCACCACATGACTTTCCATAATAGCACACAATATGCACAAATGAAGAGGAACAGTTCTTTTATTTCGCAAGAGTTGATAGCGGATATCAGAGCGTCCTTCTTGTATGACGCGAAACATACATGTCTTTGAATAACCCTGTCGTATTAAAATGAATTTAAGATTCTACTGAAAGGTATGTGAAAATACAGAGCCAACAACAGAATGCCTGTCTGACTCGTTTATCCAGGGGCTGTACAAAATAAGTCAGCGACTGTTTACATCAATATAGATATTTGTCGTGGGTGGTAGGCGAGTGCAATTCTTGGGTGCAATTCTTAGAACATATGGGTGCGTTTTATCTTTATTATATTGCTTGACACTTTTGATCACTTTATCTTTGGCACCTGCAGCCATTATCTCTGAGATATTGTGAACTGCGGATTTTAGATGACTAGAGACGGGGTTTTGTTACTCCTTCTGGGCGGCACGGCTCTATATTTCTATCAACTGAAAAGAATTTATTGTGGTGTTTGTCCCACTGGAATTTGCAGATGTTCACTTGCTGTTGGGTGGGCTATTCTGAGAAAAGGGGCCTCTCTTAACAGATGTGGGGACCCGAATTATAGAAATAGACGAGATTCAACTTATAATGTCACACACACATAGATATATATGTATATATATATATATATATATATATATATTTATTTATTTATATATATTATATGTATATATACCGGGTGCGTCTTAAATTCGTGCAAAGTTTAAAAATTCGTGATAAAAGAAGTAATGCCCGGAAAAATTTTCTGTTTGCACCAATAGTATAAGAGGGACATTGGATTTTTTTCCATGTAAAGAAAAAAGTTTCCAAAAGCAACCGAAAGAGGGCTTTCACACGTCATACTGAGAAGTTTTATGCAAATCAGGCTATCAATAAAACACCTGGCTGGAGATGGATCCGTCATTCGAAGCCGGCAGCATGCTTTCTTTACCAAATCGAGCTTTGGTGGTTAAACTTTTCTACAAGAATGGTGAATCCACAAGTGTTGCATTGCGAAAGTTTCGCTCGGAGAAAGGAGTGAAGGAACAAAAAAGCCCTATTTCATTAAATGGGATACAGATTTTAGTACGACGTTTTGAGGAAACGGGGAGTTTGGAGGATCATCCACGAAGTGGCAGACTATCCTTGAGCGCGGACCGCGTCCATGATGTACAAAGGGTCATGGAAGATTTGGCAGCTGAGACATCAACGGGGAGTAGCATTGCTCCGGAAGATGGGAGAAGAACGGAGATTCTGAAATCGTCGATTCGACGTATTCTGCACGGAATGTTGAATCTGTATCCGTACAAAGTGCAGTCACTTCACCAGTTATTACCGTCAGTTACAAATGCAAGACAAAACTTTGCTACATGGGCTCTTGCACAAATGGAACTTAACCCACAATGGTTGCTGAACGTCATGTGTACGGATGAAGCCCACTTTTCACTGCATGGTGACGGTAATACGCAAAACAGTCGTATCTGGGCGATGTCAAACCCTCGTGAGTACCTGAGCCAACCACTGCATTCTCCTCATGTGACTGTTTGGCGTGGTTTCACCACGTCTTTTTTCTGGGCCTTTTCTTTTTTGAAGAGCATTGTCCTGTATCCGGCAGGAAAACCTGTACAGTAACTGCAGCACGGTATCTTACGCTTTTCCGTGACCACGCTAAACCTCCGTTACAGGAAAGACATGCGTTACCTGTTGTCAAATTCATGCAGGATGGTACCCAACCCCACAATTCACGTGATGTCAAGACGTTCCTCTTGGAATCGATCACTGAAGACCGAGTGATAAGTCGCGGTTGTAAGGTTCAGTGGCCCTTACAATCACCAGACTTGACCCCGGCAGATTTTTGGTTGTACGGATACACTAAGTCTCGTGTGTACCAGGGGTCCCCAACCACTTTGGTGGAACTGAAAAATGCCATTCGACACACAGTCGCTGCTATCGATGGCAACATTCTACACTCCGCAGTATTGGGCGTAGTAACGAGACTCACTTGCCTATTACCTTGTGCTGGTGCTAATGGTGAACATCTCTTAATTTAAAATAAATGCACAGTCTCATTTTATTGTGATCTGTTTGATTTTCTGTTTCTGTTTGATTTGCATAAAACGTCTCAGTATTTATGACGTGTGAGCGCCCTCTTTCGGTTACTTTTGGAATTTTTTTTCTTTTACATGGAAAAGTAATCCAATTATCCCTTTGGTCCTATTGGCGCAAAGAGAAAAATTATCCGAGCATTAATTATTTTATTACGAATTTACGAACTTTTCACGAATTTATGACGCACCCATTATAAACTATATAACATACAAAACCCAAAAACCTTCACTAATTTCTAAATTCTTTTAAATTCCCTTGGGCGTAACACTTTGAAATTAATTGCGCAGTTCGGTTTTAAGAACAAAGGTTTTGAGCGTAACTTAAAAACTAAACTAGTAGGTAATCAACATATCGTCCCTTTAAATCCCCAATCTCTCGCGCGAAACTTATATAAAAAAACAGATGAACTCTGTCCCAAATTCCTGGGTTTAGCCAATAATTGCAGACTAAAAGGTCAAATGACAAGGGGCTCGTAAAGTCTATAAAAACTAAAACATGCTTCTAAGAGTGGATTTTGGCGCCACTCTGTTGCTTAAGAAAAACGCTGTAACCTTTCGAGTAGAATGTAAATAAATTTGTATTTGCGATGGATTTGTTTTTGACCACTTTAATACTTCTATTCCCCCTCTGTGGCGTGCCGGACACGGTCACTCATTTCACGGTGCTGGGCCGGTATGTTATATATATATATATATATATTTGTTTTATTGCTAATTTTCAAATGCATTCCCCGAGTGAGGAGAAGCTGAAGCATGAAAAATGTAGTTGAAATTTATTTAATGGATTTTACGAATTAAATTGATTACCAAAAACACATATTATGTATATACAAGCTTACATACATACATAATATATAATCTCTCTTAATATACAAACCTTAAATATCTTATTACATACACTGCATGCGCTTATAGGTTATATTTTCTTCTGACTTACGAACTACAGTAAATTTGGGACCGCCATATTCGTTATGAATGCTTCTATGATTCCACAATATACTAAAAAAGGAAGGCTACATTTTTCCATGTAGATAATAGTTCGTCATCAAGCCGAGGTTGAAACATTGGTATGAATGTTTCAATTAACAATTCACAAATGCGATAGCATTTGTAGAATTTAAAAAGTGTTCACCACGTCTTTAAAAAGGGTTCAATAAGTCTATATCTGGAATCATACTCATATTAGTTGGTGACATTACCTATATAATTTTATATGTATATTACAGCGAAATTACTGAAAAAATAAGCGTTTTTCAATTCCTCGTAATTTATAAAATTTCGAAACATTGATTTTTCTGATTCAACTATCTTAAAATTACAGAAAAAGATTGATTTATTTACAACCTTGTACTTTAGAAATTTTATTATCGCGTGATAAGTTCTTTAAAAAACGTAACAGATTTTTGTTAAAACATTTCTATTATTATTAAGGGGCATCAAAAGAATGAAATTGAATAATAAAATCATGCAATTCTTCCACGCGTTCATGATTGCGTGTTTGCAATCTGACAGTATTGCATTCTGCGAGTGTAACACAATTTTCCTGTTGTACTATGATTCTATTTTTCAATTTTTAAGTTAATAAGGGAAACCAGCAAATACATGCATATATAAACTGAATGCATTTCATAGATTATAATCAAATATAACGAAAATATTAGAAATATTAATAAAAAAGAAGGAAACATTTTCTGAAAGCATATGCATAACACATGCGCTCGAAACATTGCAAATTTTGTTGTATATATTTCTATGACAATTGAAAGATATTAGAAATTGATAGAATTACTACCAATATTATCCCTTGTAAAAAAGTATACTTATTATAATTTTTTTTTCTAATCAAGATAAAAAGATCATTTGTTAACGCAGTATTCTGCAACAGCAGTTGCGAAATGAAAACTAGTAGCAGACACGCGCAGTTGAATAGTTTTAAATTTCGTTGTCAAAGCAATTCTTTCCCATTTAGAGCTCGAAAAGATGATTTATGTGTAGTAAAATTTCCTGTGGAAAATACATCATACTAAATCCTGTGTTCGTAAAAGATTTCCTTCACAATTCTCGCCATGAAAATTAGTTTTAGATACCACTTTAAATAATTTTCCTGCAGTTGTACGAAATGTTTATTATAGAGTGATGTGTGCGATGTTAAATTCAGGAGAAAAACACTACAATGGGCTTCGCACAACTGAAAGAAACCGACAGAAAAATCGTGAGATATGTGCAATTTTTTATTGTTGAAATTCTTTATATAAGTATTTTTTCATCTAGTGTCAAACATAGAATTAAAAGTATATTAATCAAGGTTTTAAACACTGTATTGGAATTAAATACATATAACTTAATAAAGAGAAAAAAATAAATAAAAATAAATAATAGAAAGGGTATGATATTTGAACTAAACTATTGTGAATTTGAAAATAAATTCACAATTTTCAGTGTCATTTTCAATTATTCAATAACTTGAATAAAATTAGTGTTTTTGCTTTAACACAATTCTAAGATCTGCGTACGAAGCTCCAAAATTTTTAACAAATAATTCGTTAAATTTATTTATAAATAAAGCTAGAGGGAGATTTTTTTGTGACATCCAGCAGTTTCTAATACAACATTATTGTGATATCATTGAATGATCCTAAAATTATTTAAAATTATTTTCTTTCATGAGCAACCAAGCATGGAAAAAAATTGTATATTTTTGGAAATGAATGTGTATACACGAAAAAAATATAACCACAGTGCTGAAATTAGTTAATCATGCTAAAAATTCTTTCAAATCCTAGTGTATCTAAAAGATTTCCATCAAAGTTCTGATAATGAAAACTATTTTCTGAGAGCATTTTAGGAAATTTTTATTCATCTGTAAGATAAGTTTTCAGTGTACTGCTGTGTCCATTGAAAAATTCAGGATAATAACACTACATTGGGCTTTACAAAATGGAAAGAAAATGCAAATTTTAATCGGAAGGTATGTGCAATATTTGAAATATTAAAGCACTCTTTATTGTGTTATCTCGTTTAATATATATAAAATGAAGAATTATTCAAGGTTTAATACCCTGCATAAAATAAATTACAAACATCCTAAGCTTGAGAAAGGTGTACATAATAAAAGTTTAAGATAGACAGTATGACATTTGAACTACACTATTGTGAAATTTTAAATAATTTCAATATTTTCTTTATAATTTCCTTCCATTTAATAACTTGAAGGAAAAAAAGAGAGTTTTAACTTCAACTCAAATTAAACATCTGAGAGCGCACAATTTTTATATTCTGCCGGAAGGCATAGAAAGCAAATGTCATATAATTAAATAATGCCTAAAAAGTCAATCTTATTTTCACTCAGATACAAATAAGCAAGGAAAAAATATGTGAACTTTTTGATTTTCAAGGAAAAAAATTGAAAAGCAACAATTGTTCATGTGACATTAACACTGAAACAATTAAATGAGTATATCGAAAACTTTTAAAATTACTCTCTGCTGATAGAATCCGCAAGAGAGAGGTATGTAAAATTCTATTAGGTGATTAGTGAATTTTGGGTTTTGTGTAAACCCTGTTGCTTTCACAAATTTTTATGAAAAGTCTCTCATATAGAAATCTCTGATGAGAAAATGTCACGAATATGAGTGAGTAAGCTTAAGTTTGAATCTGTTTACATTTGCATAGTTTTGTAGTTGAATATGTGTACATAAAACTTAGCCACAGTGTTACATTCAGTCTGCTTCAAATTGTAGGTACTTTACATACAGTTATATTACATCCATAAACTTAATTAATTCACTTTAGCGAAAGTATGGCTTTTTTTAGGAAAAACGAGGATATTCTATCCTTGAATATTAATAAAAATGAATCGCTTTTCCAGTCACTGAGTTTTATATCTGGTCCTCTCTTTGTGTGCGGCATCGATATTGGTGGAAAGAGAACGTCTTACGTAAAGAAGATATCTTGGCTATGCAATACGTTATCGTTGGTGTCTGTGATCTGCGTGACTGTTTTATTATTAACTGATATTTACGTACTAGGTACTGGTTATGGTCCAGATTATAAAATAGAAATTTTGAGAATTTTACAGCAGGTTAATGCTGCGTTTATTTGGTGTTTCGTGTTTAAAGCGAAGTCCAGGATAAAGTCTGTCATCGACGAAATACTTTACATGTGTAACGTTCTAAAAGCCTCAACGACTGGAACATTTCAGATTAAATGCTTCGCATGGTTAATCACAGTGAGCATCATAGCTTTACTACTTTCTATATATCCACTTAGTGAGATTAGATATATTCGAATGAGCAAACATTTATCATTTAATACTCTTGATCTGGAATCTCCGTACACTTTCATCATTGTAGGTCCGTTTTTTGTCCTGTATTCTAGTATCATCGATGATTTTCCTGCATGCTTCGTCGCCTTGTATATCTCGCTGTGCAGATATCTACAATCGCTTCTCATGAGACACACCAGGATGACTATGAATACTGCCTTGAAGCCTATCATCAACCCAACAGAGATAAAAAAATGTTTCCATAGATACCTATCCATTCTTTCGGTTTTAGAGAGTTTCGAGAAAGTCATGTCTTTTCCGATCTTCATCGTTTTCGCCAACAACGCCATGGGTATATTTTACAGCTTAGTATGTATTTATAACGTAAAACCGCTCGATGACGTGTCTGTCTATCGCCAAGTGTTCAGAACGATGAGCAATTTCGTTTGTATATCAAACATCACATTTTTCGCATCTAAGGTGAATGAATTGGACCAAACTGCAAGGGGCATTCACGCTAAGGTGCTCCAGATATCGCTGGTGGAAAGCCTCGGAGATCTCAACCAAAAACTTGATTTCTTGAATTTGAGCAATCGTCCATCCTTTGTGCTGAGTGGATTCGGATTCTTCACATTCACGAAGAATTTCTATCTGTCCACTGTTGGCTGCATTTTAACTTACACTTTGCTTATCTTGAGTTTGTGAATTGTCTTTATATGACAAATTTAATATAATCATATCAAAACTTAATAGTTTTAAGACTGCTGTGTTCAAGTCATATTACGAAAATTAACCTCAATTTTAAATCCTGAGATAACATATCTTATACAATCTCATCTTGCTGTGAATTCTCTTTATAGGAGAAATTTAATACGTATAATCATATCAAAACTTATTACTTTTAAGACTGCTGTGTACAAGTCATATCACAAAAATAAACCTTAATTTTAAATTCCGAGATAATATATCTTACAGAATCTGAGCTTACATAAAGTAGTTCAATGGAAGAAACTCTGGAACACCGTAAAATTTCTGATTATATATATATATATATATATATATATATATATATATATATATATATATATGACCGACAGTTTGAAAAATCAATTAAAGAAACACGGAAGGTGATAGAAATGTACGGTTTGCTGCATTCTGCTTAGGCAACTAGAGAATTTATTCTCACCAATTTTCAAAATTAGTTACAAAGTTCTCCAACAGATGCCGCTGCTAACTGGGAAAAAACTATAAAACAATGTTTTCAAAAGAAGAATCATACGCAACATGGCATGGATTGGCCTCCCTATTCGCTAGATTTGACACCTTGCGATTTTTTTCTTCGTGGGTACTTGAAAGACCAGGTGTATCGTCACAATCCACAAACTATAGTTGAACTGGAACAATACATCTCTGCTGCTTGTCAGAACATTCAAGCTGAAATGTTTGCACGGGCGTCTACGAATTTTGTCCTCAGACTGCGCCACGTTGTTGCTGCAAACGGTGGTTTTTATGAAAACGTTGTTTTATAGTTTTTCCCCGTCAGCAGCGCCATCTGTTGACGAACTTTGCAACTAATTTTGAAAATTGGTGAGAAAAAATTCCCTTGTTTCCTAAGCAGAATGCAACAAACCGTACATTTCTATAACCTTTCGTTTTTCTTTAATTTATTTTTCAATTCGTCGGTTATTTTTGGAACACCCGGTATATATATATATATATATATATATATATATATATATATATATAGTATATATTTTTGGAGTTCGATATGTATACGTAAAACTTAGCCACAGTGTTAAATTTAGACTTCTTGAAATTGCCTGTATTGTACATATAGATATATTACATCAATATACTTAATTAATTTATTTTAGCGAAAGTATGGCTTTTTTAAAGAAAAACTAAGATATTCCATCCTTGAATATTAATAAAAATGTATCACATTTCCAAGCACTTAGTTTTATATCAAGATCTCTCTTTATTTATGCCATCGATATTGGTGGAAACAAAAAGTCTTACGTACAGAAGATATCTTGGCTATACAAATCATTAACACTAACGTCTGTGAGCTGCGTGACCCTTTCAGTATCAAGTAATATTTACTTACTAAGTACAGGTCTGATCCGCATTATAAATTGGAGATTTTGAGAATTTTCCAGCAGTTTAATGCTGCGTTTGTTTGGTGTTTTGTGTTTAAAGCCAAGTCCCAGATAAAGTCTGTCACCAACAAAATAATTTACTTCGGTAACGTTCTAAAAGCATCAACGTTTAGAACATTTCAGATTAAATGCGTCGCATGGTTAATCACAGTACACGTCACAGCTTTTCTATTTACTCTATATGCATTTAGGGAGAGTATTATTTTCAAAAGATCAAAGTCTTCTCATTCAATGCTCTTGTTTTAGAATCTCCCAACACTTTGATCATTGCAGGTTCGTTTTTTGCCCTGTGCGCTGGTATCATCGATGTTTTTTCATGCGTGCTTCATCGCCTTGTACATTTCGCTTTGCAGATATCTACAAACGCTCCTCATGAGACACGCAAGGATGACTATGAATATGTCCTTGAAGCCTATCATCACCCCATCAGATATCAAAAAAATTTTCAATAGAAACCTATCCATTCATTCGGTTTTACAAAGTTTCGAGAAAGTCATGTCTTTTCCGATATTCATTGTTTTCGCCAACAACGCCATAGGTATATTCTACAGCTTGGTATTAATTTATAACGTAAAATCGTTAGGTAACGTGCCTGTCTATCGTCACGTATTCAGAGTGGTTAGCAACTTTGTTTGCACATCAAACATAACAATTTTTAGCATCTAAATTGAATGAATTGGACCAAACTGCAAGGGACATTCACGCCAAGTTACTCCAGACATCGCTGGTGGAAAGCCTCTCAGATCTCATCGCAAAACTTGCATTCTTCAATTTGAACAATCGTCTATCCTTTGTTCTGAGTGCATTTTAAGACTGCTGTGTACAAGTCATATTACGAAAATAAACCTTAATTTTAAATTCCGGGATAATCCATCTCGCAGAATCTGAGCTTGCATAATATAGTTCAAGGGAAGAAACTCTGGAGCACTGTAATATTTCTGATAATATACATTATTCAATTTTAGGAAGGGGTTTACATGCACTTCCAAATCAGTATAACAACCGTTTTAAAATATATTTTTTATATAATTGTTTCGTTTTGAACAATTATTATAATTTTTTTAAGTTTGATTTTTATTTGATTGTAAAACTTCATTGTGACACATCACTGACTTTCACGATTCTGGGATATAATTAAGTGGGGAAAAAACTGTAAAGGCATAAGGATCACCCCATACTATATATATTATATATATACAGGTTGAATCTGAAAAAGTGAGCAAATCATTACGGTGTGGTAGAACGCATCTACACGAGCAATTTCGTCATAGCAATTATGGGCGGATCGCAAACAGTGTGCCGCTAGGTGGCTTTGAAATTGGTTTAAAAGGGTCAGTCCTCGCACCGAACGGCAAATTCTTACCTTAATATATTTTAATATCCTAATTTTAAATTTTAACTACTGAGCACTCGCACCTTGATAACGTATAACTTACGTACAGGAGATAAAGTCGTCACGACCTGGGTAAAAACTGTGCTGGACTGGTTAACGGCATTTCTACCGTTGATTGCCGAGAGTATTGTTGGTTATACCAACCACGAAATGGCGGATATGCACTTCGTGCACGGTAGGGAGGACGGGAATGCGAGTGAGGCACAGAGACTTTACCGGTACCGGTTTCCGAAGAGACGCACTTCAGATCGGAAAAAATTCGAGCGTTTGCATCGCCGGCTGTGTGAAACGAGATCCTTCGCCGCTGCCAAGCAAGACGCAGGGGGTGAAAGGAGTGTCAGGAACATTGTCGGGGAGGTACACACTGGCTGAAAAAGTTATCGGGACGCTGCGTCATTTTCAATCGGATAAGAAGAAATTCAGAGCAACTGCTGTTGGGATTAACACGTGTCGTCTATCTCTATCTGACGCCGACCGCACTCCCGATAGTTGTCGAGGTTGCCACAGGTTCCTGTGAGATGCGCTTCACATTCCTATAATTCGATAGATGGCAGAACTCATTTGTCTATAGGAGAGTGCACATCTACCGCAGCGTCGTATCTCCTATCGAGCTTATGAAGTATCTCTACACGATGTCTGACGAAAATGAGGATCATTAGATGCAGTGTAAATGATTTTTTTTATTCATATTGTTTATACTTTTTAAATGTTATTCTTTGTAATTCAGTGCATTATACATTTAAATATAATATTTGTTAATTAATAATGAAAATAGCGATAATTACAAAATGATGATGCGCTTAATGTATATAAAATAATAATAAAAATAAATAATTAAATATATAATTTTTTCCTTCTCAAAGAATCTATTTGAAAAAGGAATATATTTGAAATTCCTTATTCACTATGCCAGTAGGAATATTACATATATGATTACATTATTTCAATCAACGTACAATGTAAATATGAAGTTGAAGTTTTTATGTACCTCAATGTTACTGCCTGTATCTCCAAGGTTGGTATGGGAGATCTCATGTAGGTTTCTTTTCCTTGTACCGTGTCGATGATTCAATCACCTAATTAATCAAAGGACTGAATTAATATTCGAAAATAATTAAAGAACATAACATCTTCCCTGAGATCCAGCAAGATACATTAAAAGTTCCTTTCAAGTACCTCTCGCTGTTGTATGGAGGATCCCAGTACTTCCTTTTTTCTAATTTCACTTTCTGATTTACGTACTTGTACACTAAGTTTGAAAATACAACTTTCTTCTTAAATATTTGGGCGAGTGTACGATCCATCTTGGTTTGTGAAAAATGAGACGGGCCTATCACCGTGAAACTGTGCATTGGAACACCGATAAGACGAAGATTGAAAATGACGCAGATAACTTTTGCAGCATGTGTGCACCGGGTCTTAGATGCAACGTTCCCAGAGCGATACATTGGTCAAGGTGGTCCCATATCTTGGCTACCAAGATCGCCAGATCTCTCATGTTTGGTCTTTTGTTCCTGCGGATCCAAATGAAAAGCCTTATCTACGAGTGCCCCATCGAAACCAATATGGAATTAGTCGCCAGGATCACCGTTGTTGCCCGCGAAGAAAATAATGGAAACTAATAATAATGAAATAAATGGTTATGCAAATAATGGAAACACCAAGGACTAACATGAAATACTTACTTAGTATGTGGTGGAACGTTTGTGGAATGTAATACAGGCTGAATTCGCCTAGGAACAGATTTGTACAAGACATGAATAGTGGTTAAAGGAGTATTTTACCACCCGTCATGGAGAAATTGAGAAAGTTAATGAAGAGTTGGTGTTGGTGGATATCGATACTTGAATCTATTCTCTAAAACAAATTACAGTGTTTCGATGATATTGAAGCCGGGGGAGTGTGGGGGTTAGGTAACATGTTTGCTTCTGTTTTCATGTTCCTCAAGCAACAATATGGCAGGTCAGGCTGTATGGACAGGAGCTTTATCATAAGGGGAAACACCCTCTCCAACAGGAAACAATGTTTGCATCACAGGATGAACCTGGTTGGCAAAAAGTTCGACATATTCCTTCCTAGTGTATCTCCCTTCTAGGGTTACAATGCGACTTGCTGAAAACCATGAGATAGCAATCCAAATCATGTTAGATCCACCTCTATGATTTATAGTTTGCACGAGACGATGAAGATCATATATTTGTTTCGGTGTTTATCATATATTTGTAGTGCGCACGTCCTCTTGTGGGGAACAATGGGACCGATGATTATTCTGATCACACGACATTCTTTCACACATCACTTACCAGGATTTGTGCACATGGCACTATCGTAGACGACGTTTTGCATTCATATCTGTTACAAGTTACTTGGGAATTGCTACTCATGCGTAAATGTTTTATTTCCGAATTTGTCTCCTACTGATAATGGCTGATATAGAAATCTGTAGATGCAGATAGAGCTATATGGTAAATTTGGTTGCAATTGATTTATTTTTACAAGCCGCAATCCGCTTCAATACCCGTCCGTCTCTTTCACTCAGTTCTCCCTTTCTTCCACTATTTTTGTTTAGCAGACGATGTTTATCCGTGCATTATATCTCCTGTAATGACATTCGATGCCATATCTCTAGAAACACCCCAAACCCAGGTGGATTCCGCAAGAGATATCTCATTTGACGCGCTCCAACAATTTGCCGTCTTTGCAAGGTCTGCAAGGTTTAACAACTTACGTTATCCTCCCAAAACCTCTATGTCCATAGCTTCATTGCTGCTACCTGGCGGTAGAATGATATATATATACTAAATTCTATAGAAAATACCAGGGGCTATACTTGTATTTTAATGAATACGAAGCCCTTTCCTGAACACAACTAATATTTATGGGTGTATCCATTATTTTGATAACCACCAGTATACATACATACATACATACATACATACATACATACATACATATGGATTTGTTTTATTGCTAATTTTTAAAATGCGTTCTCCGAGTGAGGAGAAGCTGGAGCGTAGAAATTGTAGTTGACATTTATTTATTGGCTTTTACGAATTAAATTAATTACCAAAAACACATATCATGTATATACCAGCTTACCTACCCACATACATACATAATACGTAATCTGTCTTAATGTACAATCCTTTCATATCGTGTTACGTACAGTGTATGCGCTTATATGTTATATTTTCTTCTGACTTACGAACTACAGTAAACTTGTGACCGACATATTCGTTATGAACGCTTCCAAGATTCCACAATATACTAAAAAAGGAAGGCTACTTGTTTCCATATAGATAATAGTTCGTCATCAAGCCGAGAACATTGGTATGATTGTTGCAATTAACAATTTACAAGTGCGATCGCATTTGTAGAATTTAAAAAGTATTCATTACGTCTTTAAAAATGGTTCAATAAGTCTGTATCTGGCATCATACTCATATTCATTGATGACAGTTGGTCGTCATCAAGTCGAGAACATTGGTATGATTGTTGCAATTAACCATTTACAAGTGCGATCGCATTTGTAGAATTTAAAAAGTATTCATTACGCCTTTAAAAAGGGTTCAATAAGTCTGTATCTGGCATCATACTCATATTCATTGATGACAGTTGGTGACATTACCTATATAATTTTATATGTATATTGCTGTTGTCGCACGTGCGTCACTGAAGAGAAGCGAAAATATTCACGCATGCGCAATTCCCCTGCCGACTGAGCCGAACTTGAGTTGACTTCTAGACGCTGTAAGGTTAACAGCAACAACCAGTATCAGGTAATTAATATTTATCTCTACACCCACAATTGCTTCAACTCAATGACGTTCAGCTGTCTTGTATGATGTACATAGCATGTGTAACGTCCTTTTAAATAAAAAGCAGAAAAGACAGCTGTGGTCCGTCGAACTTTATTTTATGCGTTCTTGAAATTAGCGAAGAGCGCCAATTACAGCGAAAATACTAAAAAAACTGAGTCTTTTCAATTCCTCGGTATTTATAAAATTTCTAAAAATCGAGGTTTGTGAATCAACCATCAAAAAATTTCAGAAAAATATTGATTTATTTACAACCTTGTAGTTTACAAATTTTATTATAGCGTGATAAGTTCTTTAAAAAACGTAACATACTTTTCTTAAAAGACTAGAAGGTAACCCGTCATTTTGACGTCATAATACTAATAATGACGTCATAATGGAAAAAGTATATGAAAGTTAAAAAATATCCCGAATTATCTACTAATATTGCATTTAATCCACACCTTGTAAAAGCAAACCCTTTCATTATTTTTTATTTATTTAGTTTTTCATGCGATTGGAGTAGTAGACTGCCATCCAGTTTTTTACAGCTCACTACGCGATATGAATACTTGAGCTACTTGATTCATTCTCATTCAAGTTTGTTTACTTTCAGAATTCATCGCAAAAGTAAACAGATTTTTAAAAACTGTTAAATATACAGCTAAAAGCATCCAATTCTTTTAGTTCTGAATGTTTTATAGAAAAATAGGCTGAACAAACGAGATTTGATGGAGAAGATATTAGTTTTTAGGTAAGAAAAAATTCTGATCCACATCTGAAATTGAAATTAGGCCTAACCGGCCGTTTGTTTACTGAGGGCTTCAATTGAAAGATGAGTACAGCCCGGAAGTGTTATACAGAGACAACGGCTATTATATATATAATTTCTATTATTAATGAGGAGCATCAAAATGTTTAAAGTGAATACGAAAACCATACAATTATTTCACGCATTCATGACTGTCTGTCTGCCAGTATAACAATAAAGATCATTTTCCTGTTGTACTAAAATATCCTGTTGTACTAAATTTCTATTTTTCAATTTTTAAGTTAATAAGGGAAACCAACAAATACATGCGTATTTAAACTGAATGCATTTCGTAGATTCTAAACAAATATAACGAAAATATCAGAAATATTAATAAAGAAGAAGGAAACATTTTCTGCAACCTTATGCATAACACATGCGTTCGAAAATTTGCAAATTTTGCTGTATATATTTCTATGACAATTGAAAGACATTAGAAAATGATAAAATGACTACCATTATTATCACACGTAAAAACGTGTACTCATTATAAATTTCTTAAGAATCAATATCAAAAGGTCCTTTGTTAAAGCAGTATTCTGCAACAGCACGCGAGTAATGAAAACGAGTAGAAGACATACGCAGTTGAATAGTTATAAATTTCATTGTCAAAGCAATTCTTTCCCACTTAGAGGTCGAAAGACGATTTATGTGTAGTAACATTTCCCGTGGCAGATAAATCATACTGAATTGTGTGTTTGTAGATTTACTTCAAAATTATCCTCATGAAAATTTGTTTTAGATACCGCTTTATGGAATTTTCGTGCAGTTGTATCAAATGTTTATTATAGAGTGTTGTGTGGGGCGTTAAATTAAGGAAAAAAACACTTCAATAAGCTTCACAGAATTGAAAGAAAGAAAACCCAAGAAAATTCGTAAGTTACGTGCAATTTTTAAATGTTGAAATTCTTCATATAAATATTTTTACATCTAGTTTCAAACGTAAAATTAAAAGTATATTATTCAAGACTTCACTGTATTGGAATTAAATACATATAACTTAATAAAGAGATAGAATTAAGTAAACAAATATTATGAGAAAGTGAATGATATATGAACTAAAGCATTGTGAACTTGAAAAATAAATTGACAATTTTCTTGGTCATTTTCAATTTTTTAATAACTTGAATAAAATCAGCGTTTTTGCTTTAATGCAATTCAAAGATCTGAATAAGAAGCTCCAAAATTTAAACAAATAATTTGTTTATCAATAAATCTAGAGGGGGATCGATTGTGACATCCTGCAGTTTCTAATACAAAATTACTGTGATATCATTGAATGATCCAAAAACAATTTTCAAGTATTTTCTTTCACGAACATCCAAGCAAGGAAAAAAATAGTGTATATATTTGGAGATGAATGTGTATACATAAAAAAATAGCCACAGTGTTGAATTTAGTCAATAATACCAAATATTCTTCCAAATCCTAGTGTCTCTAAAAGATTTCCATCAAAGTTATGATTCTGAAAACTGTTTTCAAACAGCATTTTAGAAAATTTGTATGCATCTGTAAGATATGTTTTTAATGGAGTGCAGTGTCATTTGAAAAATTCAGGATAATAACACTTATATCTGCTTTACATAATGGAAAGAAAATGCATAGCGTAAGGTATGTGCAATATTTGAAATACTGAAGTCTTTATTCTGTTATCCAGATTAAAATATATAAAACGAAGTATTATTCAAGGTTTTATACACTGAATTGTAATTAAATACAAACAACCTAAGCATGGGAAAGTATGTAAAAAAAGGTTTAGGAGATAAAATGTGAAATTTGAGCTAAAGTATTGTGAAATTTCAAATAATTTCCCTATTTTCTGTATCATTTCCTTCCATTTAATAACTTGAAGGATTAAAAGGAGAGTTTTAAGTTCAACTCAAATTAAACATCCGAGAGCGCACAATTTTTATATTCTGCCGGAAGTCATAGAAATCAAACGTCATATTAATAAATGATGACTCAAAAGTCATTCTTATTTTCACTCAGATACAAATAAACAAGAATAAAATATGTCAACTGTTTGATTTTCAAGGAAAAAAATGAAAAGTAACAATGGTTCATGTGACATTAAGACTGAAAGAATTGAATGAGTATATCGAAAACTTTTAAAATTACTCTCTGCTGATAGAATCCGCCAGAGAGAGGTATGTGAAATTTTATTAGGTGATTAGTGAATTTTGGGTTTTGTGTATACCCTGTTGCTTTCACAAATTTTTATGAAAAGTCTCTCATATAGAACTTTTTGATAAGAAAATGTCACGAATATGAGTGAGTATGCTTACGTTTGAATCTGTTTACATTTACATATTTTTGGAGTTGAATATGTATACATAAAACTTAGCCACAGTGTTAAATTTAGTTTGCTTCAAATTGTCGGTAGTTTACATACAGTTATATTACATAAATATACTTAATTCACTTTAGCGAAAGTATGGCTTTTTTTTAGGAAGAACGGAGATATTCTATCCTTGAATATTAACAAAAATGAATCACATTTCCAGTCACTGAGTTTTATATCAGGCCCTCTCTTTGTGTGCGGCATCGATATTGGTGGAAAGACAACGTCTTACGTAAAGAAGATATCTTGGCTATGCAATACGTTAACGTTGGTGTCTGTCAGCTGCGTGGCTCTTTTATTATTAAATAATATTTACGTACTAGGTAGTGGTTATGGTCCAGATTATAAAATGGAAATTTTGAGAATTTTACAGGTGTTTAATGCTGCGTTTATTTGGTGTTTTGTGTTTAAAACAAAGTCCAGGATAAAGTCTGTTATCGACAAAATACTTTACTTGGGTAACATTCTAAAAGCCTCAACGCCTGGAACATTTCAGATTAAATGCTTAGCATGGTTAATCACAGTAGTCATCATAGCTTTTCTATTTTCTGTATATCCACTTAAGGAGATTAGATATATTCGAATGAGCAAACATTTATCGTTTAATACTCTTGCTCTGGAATTTCCCTACACTTTCATCATTGCAGGTCCGATTTTTGTCCTGTGCTCTAGTATCATGGAAGTTTTTCCTGCATGCTTCATCGCCTTTTACATCTCGCTTTGCAGATATCTAGAATCACTTCTCATGAGACACAGCAAGATGACTATGAATACTGCCTTGAAGCCTATCATCAACCCATCAGAGATCAACAAATGTTTCCATAGATACCTATCCATTCTTTCGGTTTTACAGAGTTTCGAGAAAGTCATGTCTTTTCCGATCTTCATTGTTTTCGCCAACAACGCCATGGGTATATTTTACAGCTTAGTATGTATTTATAACGTAAAACCGCTCGATGACGTGTCTCTGTATCGCCAAGTGTTCAGAACGATGAGCAACATCGTTTGTATATCAAACATCACATTTTTCGCATCTAAAGTGAATGAATTGGACCAAACTGCAAGGGACATTCAAGCTAAGGTGCTCCAGGTATCGCTGGTGGAAAGCCTCGCAGATCTCAACGATAAACTTGCTTTCTTGAATTTGAACAATCGTCCATCCTTTGTGCTGAGTGGATTCGGATTCTTCAACTTTACGAAGAATTTCTATCTGTCCACCGTTGGTTGCATTTTAACTTACACTTTGCTTATCTTTAATTTGTAGATTCTCCTTTATTTGGTAAATCTAAAAGATTTCCCAAATAAAGTATATAAGAAATTTGCACATTTTACGACTGTTGTGAACAAGTTATGTTGCCGTAAGTGAGGTCCATTTTAATGTACGGGACAAAGTATCTTACAGATTCCTATCTTGAATAAAATATATCATGTTTAGGAGACGAAGTTCTGGAACAATCTTAAGTTTTTTTGTAATAATTTTATTTAATAAAGGTAATTTCTTTTACTTGTAAGTCAATATAATAAGTGTAATAAAACGTAGTTATAATTTAATAATTTTAAAGATAGTTTTGATGATAAATATAAAATATATATATTTTAATTGTTTGGTACAACATTTAATTCTAAAGTTTTGATAAAATGAGAAAATCCTGCCTTTATCGGTATAATGGAATTGTATGAAAGGAAAATATTAACGGGATGAAGATTTATTTCGATCCTTTGAATTGGTTTTAAAAAGTAATCTTCTATCTAGGGTTTCCAATCATCCGGTTTTTCTGTAAACTCGGTTATCGAAGAGTAATTATAAAATTATTCGGCGGATAACCGATTAAAATTAAATATTGCTAAACTTTAGTTTTATTGCTTTTAAATTTTAAAAACAAAATTTTAGTCATTTTTTAAAATTTAAATAACAGTATTTCAAAATTGCTATTGCATTCTGTGATGCACAAGAAAGCCTTGATGGAATTTTTGTTCAGAAATTTCTAAATACAGAAAAGGCTTTTTCCGAATCTGTTGAAGTTGATTTCGTGTTTTCAGTGTCTGATACAGCAATTCTATATTTTGTGCTCTCATAGAAGTTCTCTTCAAGATGTTAAATTTTTGCTTTAAACTGCCGGTATCAGTTGATATTCCTACATGTTTATTGTTGGACCCATTTGAAATGTATGAATTTAGTTCTTCCTGTAATTCTTTTTCTGTTTCACAATGGCATGCGAATTCTTCACGCAAAATGTCGTCTTTATCCTCCATTTGTTTCCAACTTTATACGAATTTAATGCAGACTTTTGTTTTCAAATTTTGTTTTAATTCACCATGTTATGTCTTGAATAAATTCGAAAAAACTTATTTCCCCAATATGTTAGAGTTTTAAAAATAATAACTCGGAATTCAAATTTCAACGGAAATTTTATAAGGAAAATAAAACAAATTAATGTTCCTGTAAACATTGGAAGGATATCTGATAGGGTTAAAAATGAAATAACCACTTATAACGGATACGAATATATCCGCATTGGAAATGCCATTTCTGTAATTTTTGTTGGGCAAATTTTCTTCAGAGATAAATAAGAGATTTTGTTTATTAGGGTTAAGGGTTTTGTCTCCTAATTGATTCTGAATTAGCAGCCACGGATTATCTAGACTAGTGGACCCTAACCCCCGGTCCTTGGATCAAATAGTACCGGCCCGTCCAATGAACATTAAATTATTTCCATTTTATTTACTGTGGTGTATATATCTCGGGTTAGTGCGACTTTGTCGGGTTTGTGCTCACTTATACCTTTGTAACAAAAGAAATCTTGTAACTATTTTAAATTAGTTTATTGTTTACTAGCATTATTGCCTGGCGTTGCACGGGTAGATATATAGATATAAAATTTTTCATGCATTCGATCAAAAAAATACTGGGCTGCACCCCCGCTCTTCATGTTCATATGGCCAGTTGTGTTTATTTGGGGAGCCAGGGCCAAAGGTCATTCCCAACCCTCTTCCTCCCGCGCATTGGAATTTGACCACCCCGTCACCCCCAAACCATCTCTCTTAACGCAGCTGGTTGTGGTGAAGGGGCTCCACAGGTGGTCGCGCACCTCTTAGAGGTACAAAAATCATTAAAAAATTAAATTAAAAAAAACTAATTGAGCCCCAAATTTCGTTTTTCCTGATTTAAGTTTCTCGGGTCCTAAACATTAACTGTACCGAATTTGGTCCCGGTGGGGGAAACAGTCTATGATCCTATAGCGGACAAACAAACAGACGAGCTCTTTTATATATATAGATTAAACTTTTCAGAATTATGAATTAAAATACAGTCATAGCCCCCCTCAGCGGGTCGCGGTAAAATTATCCAACGTTGACCGATCCGCGGCTATTAAAACGTTGGGGAACACTGATCTAGAAGACAGACCTTGGGAGGGACTTAATTTTGTTAGTATGTAGTATCACAGTTTTGTTTTGTTCAATTTTCTTTTTTTGCTTTAACTTCATGATTGAGAATATGCTGGAAGGCTCTGAAACAACGAGGTACGATAGTCTCGGTCAACAGCAGGAACTTATTTTTAACGGTAAAGTTTCTGGATGTTTCTCAAATAAATATAGACAATCAGTTGATAAAAATAAGAGAATAACGAAAAAAATATACCTATAACGTATAACGAATGAAAAAATTATCTTTCTACGTTACATTCCATAATTATCGTATACGAAAATATATAATGTTTAAACTGTGAATAAATATTTAATATAAAATATAAATTTTTGTGAAGTATATTTTTTTGGCATATTTTAGTAAAATATTGACTAATACCTTTAGCCACAATTTTTAACGCTCATCAATCCTCTAATTATGTTTAAGTGAATGAGCCTAATTTGTGTAACAGAAAAATTGTGAGTATGATATTTTAAGTCAATAAAGATTTTTTGAGTCAATCATTATTTTTTTGTTCTTTTTTCTGAGGGAATACCTATAAAAGTTTAGAAATATCTTTCCATTTATTCCAAGCTTTTAACGTTTTTTGCATGTTTTAATTACTGCCTTAATTTTCAATTTCAGCTTTTATATCATGCTTTGTTAATCTCTCTCTATCTCTCTTTCTGTGTCCCCCTCTATATCACTCTTTATGTGTGAGTACCAAAATTTAGAAAACGAAAGCTCAAAAGCATAGTAGGGACCGAAATGAACAATCAATATGTCTATTTACATTAATTTTATATATATATATATATATATATAGGAGAAGGTGAGATTATGGACCCCCCCCCCCCCTTTTGTTTCTGGATCACTGTGGTCATACCAAAGACTTATTTTCATATTTTGGGGCTCTAATCTCTTCCATAACTCATCATCTAAGCATACTTAATAGAATTTGCCATTAAATCAAATTTTAAGATGTATACAATCACATAAGAGAAAAAAGTCAAAACATGTAGGTGACCCAAACTGCAGGGTAAAATGGACCCCCACCTTTTTTAACAAAAAAATCCTTTATCTATTTATTAAATAGCTTGAAATAAAAAAAAGAGTAAAGTTTTCAAAAAAAAAAGTGAAAGAATGAAAATAATATTATTAAACTGTTGGATCATCAAATATTATCTATATAAAAAAAAACTTCAATTTTGGCGACAAAAGTCGCAAATCTAAAACTCAGCTTTGGCTGCATTGCACACCGAATAAGTCCAGCGTAGGCACATCTCACAACGAATCCAAAGTTCTTCGAATGTGTCATTTTTGAATGCACCTTTACAGAAGATGCACGATGCTTCTTGCAGGTCTGGGCCATCTATGTAAACATATGGGCTTGCATCCACCCAGAGAGATGAGCTCTTCCAATTGCTCCAGATGGGGCTCCATTCATAAGCTGATCGATCAAGTTTTTACGAGGAAATATCATCGTTGGTGGGCACTCATGCAGCAGACCACAGTTACCAGAGAACCCCGTTCAGCTGTAGTCAGAGCTCCCATATGACGTTTGCACTTCAACCCGATGACATGGAAACTTTTGACTGAACCACACTTAAACCAGTCTAATCTACATTGAAGATTCTAGAAATCCTTCCCAGAACACAATCCTTCAAGCAAATAAAAAACAGCCACCTGCTCGTTTGTGATTACTTCTGCTCGTGCACATGACGTCCCTGTAGGTTTCTTGTTCGAAAGTTGTCCTTTATGACGAGTGAGGAATCGGTTTAGCCAGTCTCTCCCTGCTGCTTCGTTTGTGACAGGGTGGGATATATTGTTGCGTTCAGCCAATTGGAACGCCAATTTCCTCACAACTTGTCGAGTGAGACCGCAAAATGCTGACATCACCTCTAGCAAATAGGCCGCTCACTTTTTTTCAATGTAATCTG